>CM029548.1:33523098-33545155 GCA_017141385.1 Sogatella furcifera | reverse complement strand
CGATCACTTGAGACAAAATAAATAAACTTCTTTCATGTACAGGTAGCTATTTTTGATTGAGCTTGAGGTGAAGCCAAGAACTGTGATTGGCTACAGCTGTTTGACTGCGTCGTATGAAGTAATACCTCCCTTTACCCGCACACACGCGCAAAAATGTACTCAAGATCACGAAGTCACAAAGTTTTATCAAAATTCTCCAGGAGCCTTGAGCACGGTTTTTGGCCATGTTATCATTGGAAAAATAAATTCTAATGAACCCACATCACAATCAGATTTGGCTACCAGCCTTCTAACCTATGTAGAACCAGTTAATCAGTTGCTCCAAAAGTTTTGGGAAATCGAAGAGATATCTATCAAAACTGAGGAAGACCCGTCTCATGTGTATTGTGAAAACCTATACACAGAAACTACAACTCGGTGGCCTTCAGGTCGTTATGAAGTAGCGTTACCATTCAAAACTCAGAATGTGGCTTTAGGTGAAAACCGAAACTCTTCAATGAAAAAATTCCTCTCACTTGAGAAAAGACTAGCATCAGACAACTCTGTTAGCAAACAATATCACGATTTCATGAGCCAGTATATTGAGTTGGAGCACATGTCCAGAGCTTTAACTTCGAACTATGTAATACCGCACCACTGTGTTCAAAGGCAGACAGCTCCACAACTAAATTACGTGTCGTTTTCAATGCATCAGCATCTTGCAACAATGGAGAAGTGCTCAATGAATCTCTCTTACCGGCCCAAGCTCCAAAACGAGCTTAGTCATATCTTATTAAGTTTCAGAACTCACAAAGTGGCAATTACATCAGACATTAAAATGATGTACAGGCAGATATCAGTGAGAGAAGTTGATCGTAAATTTCAGCACATATTCTATCGACCAACACCACAAGAAGAACTGATAGAATTTGAACTCAATACTGTCACGTATGGTATGACTTCAAGTAGTTTCCTTGCTCAAAGAACATTGCTTCAATTAGCCAGCGATTATGAAACTGAATTTCCTTTGGCTGTCAATGCCATCCGTCAGCATACTTATGTCGATGACGTGGTTAGTGGCGCTTCCAGTTTGAGTGAAGCTAAATCACTTATCTCACAACTCAATCAATTGATGCTGAAGGGTGAACTCCAACTGCGAAAATGGTCATCTAACGTGAGAGAAGTAATTGAAGAATTTCGATGAAATGTTAGAAAATCCCTTGCCTTTTCTGATACCACTCAACGAATTAAAGTACTTGGTTTTCGTTGGAATCCATCAACAGATGCCTTTTCATACGCAGTCACACCATTCATTGAAAAACCAACAAAAGCACAATACTGTCATACACAGCCAAATTGTTTGACCCGCTTGGGCTGTTATCTCCTGTTGTATTCTTATTCAAGTACTTTTTGAAGCTATTGTGGTTGTCTAATCTCGATTGGGATGATCCATTAAGTGAAGATTTAACCCGTCAGTGGAGTCGTATATCAAGTACAATTGTGTCACTCGCCAACGTTCATATTCCTCGTCACATTGACACTACACACGTGAGTGTATCATTACTCGGTTTCTGTGATGGATCAGAAAAAGGTTATGGTGCATGCGTCTATATTCATATCTCTTCAAACAGCCAATTCATATCAATGAATCTTATCATGGCAAAAACAAGAATCTCACCTGTAAAAACTCTTACTATTCCAAGATTGGAATTATGCGGTGCTCTATTACTGTCAAAATTATATAAAATTGTTTTACCTCAGTTTGAAAAATGTATCTCCAACACACGGCTGTACTCTGATGCAAAATTAGTATTAAATTGGCTCAGAACTCCAAGTCATAAACTCAAGATCTACGTGAGCAACCGAGTCACACAAATACTTGAATTGACATCACCAGAAAATTGGTTTCATGTACCTACTGATTGTAACCCTGCGGATTTGGCCTCGAGAGGTATTTCAGCACAAGATATTGTAGACAACTCCTTGTGGTGGCATGGACATCAATCGTTCCACGTGCAATTTGAGAAATTGATTATATCAGAGGTTGATAGGATTGAAGATGACTCAGAATTGAAATCTCAACTTTCAATTCTCACAACTACAATAGTTGAGAAGTCTCACGCTCTCAAGTGCTTCGAAAAATATTCCAACCTTCACAAAGCAACACGTATATTTGCGTTTGTGTTGCGATTCATAAAAAATTGTAAGCTGAAGGAAGCACACAGGCACAATCTTCGCAGCCATAGAGCACAACCGGCGCGCCTCACCTCTCTGCATCTGTCTGTTGCTGAATGTCGTGCAGCACTATTGAGTATTGTCAAACTTACTCAAGAGTTCTATTTCATTGACACTTTCAAGCTTCTCAACAAGGAAGAAACCCCGCCGCGAGAATTACACTCTCTAGCAGAGAATTACACTCTCTGATACACTCACGTGTGTAGTGTCAATGTGACGAGGAATATGAACGTTGGCGAGTGACACAATTGTACTTGATATACGACTCCACTGACGGGTTAAATCTTCACTTAATGGATCATCCCAATCGAGATTAGACAACCACAATAGCTTCAAAAAGTACTTGAATAAGAATACAACAGGAGATAACAGCCCAAGCGGGTCAAACAATTTGGCTGTGTATGACAGTATTGTGCGTTTTGTTGGTTTTTCAATGAATGGTGTGACTGCGTATGAAAAGGCATCTGTTGATGGATTCCAACGAAAACCAAGTACTTTAATTCGTTGAGTGGTATCAGAAAAGGCAAGGGGATTTTCTAACATTTCATCGGGAAATTCTTCAATTACTTCTCTCACGTTAGATGACCATTTTCGCAGTTGGAGTTCACCCTTCAGCATCAATTGATTGAGTTGTGAGATAAGTGATTTAGCTTCACTCAAACTGGAAGCGCCACTAACCACGTCATCGACATAAGTATGCTGACGGATGGCATTGACAGCCAAAGGAAATTCAGTTTCATAATCGCTGGCTAATTGAAGCAATGTTCTTTGAGCAAGGAAACTACTTGAAGTCATACCATACGTGACAGTATTGAGTTCAAATTCTATCAGTTCTTCTTGTGGTGTTGGTCGATAGAATATGTGCTGAAATTTACGATCAACTTCTCTCACTGATATCTGCCTGTACATCATTTTAATGTCTGATGTAATTGCCACTTTGTGAGTTCTGAAACTTAATAAGATATGACTAAGCTCGTTTTGGAGCTTGGGGCCCGGTAAGAGAGATTCATTGAGCACTTCTCCATTGTTGCAAGATGCTGATGCATTGAAAACGACACGTAATTTAGTTGTGGAGCTGTCTACCTTTTGAACACAGTGGTGCGGTATTACATAGTTCGACGAAGTTAAAGCTCTGGACATGTGCTCCAACTCAATATACTGGCTCATGAAATCGTGATATTGTTTGCTAACAGAGTTGTCTGATGCTAGTCTTTTCTCAAGTGAGAGGAATTTTTTCATTGAAGAGTTTCGGTTTTCACCTAAAGCCACATTCTGAGTTTTGAATGGTAACGCTACTTCATAACGACCTGAAGGCCACCGAGTTGTAGTTTCTGTGTATAGGTTTTCACAATACACATGAGACGGGTCTTCCTCAGTTTTGATAGATATCTCTTCGATTTCCCAAAACTTTTGGAGCAACTGATTAACTGGTTCTACATAGGTTAGAAGGCTGGTAGCCAAATCTGATTGTGATGTGGGTTCATTAGAATTTATTTTTCCAATGATAACATGGCCAAAAACCGTGCTCAAGGCTCCTGGAGAATTTTGATAAAACTTTGTGACTTCGTGATCTTGAGTACATAGAGTATGTAGAAATGAGCCAGCTCCTATGAGCAGATCAATTTTACCTGACACATAGAATTTTTCATCAGCCAATCTCAGACTTGAAAAATGCTTAAAATCTTCAGCGTTCAATGAAACAGAGGGCTGATTACATGTTATGACTGATAGCACTGTAGCTTTAGTATTCAACTTGAAATTTGGCTGAAGCTGTGAAGAGATAGTTAAGTTAACCTCGCCCATTGTACTTGTTGTTTTAGTACCGATGCCAATGAGTTTTTGAGATGAATAAGTAGATTTCAAATTCAATTTATCTGCTAGCTCCTTTGTAACAGCGGTTATTTGTGAAGCTGAGTCTAGAATAGCTCGCGCAATATGTGGCTTATTGAAAGAGTCGAAAACAACAACATTAGCGGTGCCAAGTAGACATAGAGATGATTCTGAAATGGATAGACTTGAAGTGTTACACACAAAGGTGGCAGGGGTCTTTTCCTTCTGAGCATGCAATAATGTATGGTGGTTACTAGAATTGCATAATTTACAAGTTTTTTGTGACTTGCACTGAACACGATTATGAGTCCCAAAACATTGAAAACATAGATTTTTTTGTTTGAGGAAATCATACTTTTGATCGACAGACAAGTTGACAAATAGTTGGCATGAATAAATACTATGATCCTCTGATCCACACACAATACACTGAAGCGGTTTTAACTTGACAATTTGATTAGGTTTGACAGTTGAAGAATTATCACTTGCAACTAGTGAAAATCTCTTATCAGACTTATTTTCATTTGAGCGAGTAGACCGAAATTCAATATTTCTTGCAGTTTGAAGTGTAGTTGAAGGGTTCACTAACTCATACATACGAGTTTTAGACACTAAAAAGTTCATTAGGTCTTCATATTTAGGAATGACATCAGCTATCTTACTTTCAAACTCAAGTCGAGTTCGTTTATCCAAATGGTTTAAACACAGCGACAACAGAATAAAGTCACTCAAATCGGGAATCTGCTGTGTTTTGAGAGCAGAAATACAAACCGAATGAGTGTCAACAAATGTTCTTAATGACAAGTAATCGGGCTTATCTATTTGCTTAAACTCTAGTAACTGATCGATGTAATACGAACATAATCTTCTTGGATTCGAGTATCTGTCACACAACTGAGTGTAGGCGATAAGATAATTTTCATTTGATAGAGACAAATGAGCTATCATTTGAGCGGCTGAGCCTGACACATTGGATTTCAGATAATGAAATTTTTCTATATCTGAAAGTGATCTATTCGTATGAATAATTGCATTGAACATGTTCAAGAACTCGATCCACTGTTCAATATCTCCATTAAAATTAAGCAGCTTTATTTGTGGTAAATTGATGTTAGAACTAGGATTGGTCTGCTGTACAGTTTCAATTGTTGGCTGTTTACAAAATGAAGTGTACCTTCCATAGAGTTCAAGAAACTTCTCGCCCATAACATCATAATTCTCATCAACTGAATCAGTTAATAAAGCAAGTTCTGTGATGTTGTCTTGAATTGATTCGAATGTTTGAAAATCATTTCTTAAATCTAGAATCATACGCTCAGAGGGATTGTTTGATAAGGATTTGATTCCTGACTCTATTTTGATAATAATTCTGTTTCTTTTTATTGTTGAAAGCTTCAACTCCATAGTGGGATCCTTAGCTTTGACTGTTAAATTGGTATTAGTTTCCTGGGCGGTTGCATTTTGAGTTGTATCGTGTAAAATACGCGATTCGGTAGAGGTATCTCCATGGTCTGACATTGTGAGTTGAGGCTTAGAAATCAGTCAATGTCACAACAGAACTAACAGCGTAACTGTAACTGTCCAGCTGATAATACAGACACAGCGCAGTAGCGCACTCAAACCTATTGAAACTAATTTGTGTTAATGAGAGGAGGTGATACTGAAACGGTTGCGAAGTGCGTTGCAAACGAACGATACACAATGTGCAAGGAATGGAATAAGAAAGGTTGATACAGGCCTTGTTGTGGTCGTCTGCTTGCTTCGTTGCGTGAGTAGCTCTCTCTCCTTCCTGCACTTGACGTTGATTGATTCACGGGATCGATCACGTGACACTGCTTAAACCGAATTTTGCCGATCATTAACGAAATTCGATAATTGATCGATTTTGAAAGGGAAACATAATTGCAAATGTCCGACTATGGCTTGGGTTGAAACTTTGAAATTCAATAACTTTTGAACCGTGCAATGCATTGAGTTGAAATAAACGGAATTTTCACTTTGAGTTCACGCACTACCGAATCACACAGCTCAAAACAACAGGACTTTAACATTTAAAAACATCTAAATAACACGACACGTACAGACACTGACAATGAGCGGAATGCATTTCCAAAAAACACTGATCTAATCCGGCCCGATTAGGACCAATTGGTTGATTAGAATTCGAATTTCACAGGTGGAGGACCGCGGGTGAACAAAAGAAAAGAGCTGTGTGATCATAAACGAAAACTCACTTGAAAACTGAAGAAAATACAGTTGAAAGCCGGGGCTGCAAAAGCAGCAACGATGTTGAGTTTCGTGAACAACATGCCAACTGGAACTGGAGGGGGAAGCTGCTTTGGCTGCTTCCTTCTACGATGAAGAGGGAGGGGTGGGGGTAAGGATAGGAAATCACGATAACATTACTGTCTTTACCACTCTCTATAAAATAATATTTAATAATAATAGCAAAATTTAACAAGAATTACTGTAGAATTTCATAGGCCATACCAGATGCCGACCATTGTTGTCTGCAGTCTGTTGTTTTGTTTTGATGCTGATCCCTGATCCCTGCAATTGTCATCATTTCTTCATTTCCTGAATTCAGTTGACCATCGACTAAATAATAATAACTACTTCAGTATTATTAACTACAGTCATATTATGATTTATCACTATCATAGTATAAACTTACTTATATGATAAATACTAATTGATAAGTATTGTATTACAGTATTATATAGTATTCTTCAGCAATACTAACATGGGTGACTATTTAGTCTTGACCTATTGTTTGTCTAGTCTGACACATCATCGACATAATATAATATAATCATCAACATAATAAAATGAAGGCTAACTCACTTTTTTTTTATTTATTTATTTATCATCATTACATAGCATCAATTTCTGGGAATATTCCCGTTTGATAGGTAAATTGTCAGATATATATAATTAAATATAGTTACATAATAATATATAATAACGTATGATAGAATCATAAAATAAAATCAATAACATTTTAAGTCACAGTTATAGAATATTCATAACTCAATAATTGAACAAAATTCACCTCAAAATCTATCATCAATAAATTCTGCCACTGAGTAGTAGACTTTCTCATTTAACATTGACTTGATAGTTTTTTTGAACAAGGGCAATGAATCTATTTTATGGATGGACTCGGGTAACTTATTATATAATCTTATTCCTGAATAAGAAGGGTTTCTTTTGTAAGAGGCATGTCTGTGAATAGGAAATGATAGCAAGCTCTGATTACGCATAGAATAGTTATGTTTGTCTGTGCAAAAATTGAATTTATGGATATTACTCTTTATAAAAATTAATAAATGAAATATGTAGATGGCAGGCAAAGTGAGGATCTGTGAATCCCGAAAAATAGATTTACATGTATCTCTAGCTCTCAAACCAAAAATTACTCTAATAATCTTTTTCTGAATTAAAAATATTTTATAACTGTCAGTCGAATTTCCCCAGAAAATATTTCCATAACATAGATGGGAGTAGACATAGGCATAGTATACGGTGATAAGTGTATTTCTATCAACTGAATGAGACTTAAGAATTTCTATCAACTTAAGAATTACATAATAGGCACGGAAGTTGGTTCAACTTCGTTGTGAGATTTTTTATACGTTCTTTCCAATTTAATCCCTCATCTATTGTAACGCACAGAAATTTTATATATTTAGCTGTTTTTAGTCCACTAGCTGTTTTTTGTCACTAACATCAAAACATCTTTTGATGCTCACAATGCTCACAATTATGGTCATAATGGCATATGACTTGGTAGGAATATTCCTTTTTGGCTAAAGTGTAGTTTACCGGCCACCCTTCCTATAGAGTCAAATTTTTGGTTGCAAGTATGCTCTTTTGATGACAAAATGTATAAAAATTTGCTGTTGCTAGCTCATCATTAATTATGCAGTAATTATGAGTCTAAGATTTATTTATGACTGAAGGTTAGATTAGTTAGAAGTTAGGTTAGTTGAAGCTTAGGTTAGGTTGGTTAACACTCAGTTTGGGGTAGTTGGAGTTGAGTTGGTAGAAGGTCAGGTTGGGTTAGTTGGAGGTTGGGTTAGTTTAACCTTAGGTTAGGTTAGTTGAAGCTCAGGTTGAAATAGTTCAAGCACAGGTTGAAATAGTTCAAGCACAGGTTGAAATAGTTCAAGCACAGGTTGAAATAGTTCAAGCACAGGTTGAAATAGTTCAAGCTTAGGTAAGGCTAGTTGGAGTTAAGGTTGGTTGGAGCTTAGGTTAGATTAGTTAGAGCTTGGGTTAGGTTAGCTGAGGCTTATGTTAGCTGAAGCTTGGGTTAGGTTAGCTGAAGCTTAGGTTGGGTTAGCTGAAGCTTAGGTTAAGTTAGCTGAAGCTTAGGTTAGGTGAGTTTGAGTTAAGGTTAGTTAGAGCCAAGGTTAGGTTAGTTAGAGCTTAGGTTAGGTTAGTTAGAGCTTAGGTTAGGTTAGTTTATGCTTTGATTTGGGTTAGCTGAAGCTTAGGTTAGGTTAGCAGAAGCTAAGGTTAGGTTAGCTGAAGCTTAGGTTAGGTTGGCTGGAGCTTAGGTTAGGTTAGCTGAAGCTTAGGTTAGGTTAGCTGAAGCTTATGTTAGCTGAAGCTTGGATTAGGTTAGCTGAAGCTTAGGTTGGGTTAGCTGAATCTTAGGTTAGGTTAGCTGAAGCTTAGGTTAGGTTGGCTTAAGCTTAGGTTAGGTTAGCTGAAGCTAAGGTTAGGTTAGCTGAAGCCTAGGTTAGGTTAGCTGGAGCTTGGGTTAGGTGAGCTGAAGATAAGGTTAGGTTAGCTGGAGCTTAGGTTAGGTTGGCTGAAGCTTAGGTTAGGTTAGCTGTAGCTTAGGTGAGGTTAGCTGAAGCTTAGGTTGAGTTAGCTGAAGCTTAGGTTGAGTTAGCTGAAGCTTAGGTTAGGTTAGCTGAAGCTTAGGTTGGCTTAAGCTTAGGTTAGGTTAGCTGAAGCTTAGGCTAGGTTAGCTGAAGCTCAGGTTGAGTTAGCTGAAGCTTTGGTTAGGTTAGGTTAGCTGAAGCTTAGGTTAGCTTAGCTGGAGCTTAGGTTAGGTTAGCTGAAGCTTGGGTTTGGTTAGCTGAAGCTCAGGTTGGGTTAGCTGAAGCTTAGGTTAGGTTAGCTGAAGCTTAGGTTAGGTCAGCCAAAGCTTAGGTTAGGTTAGCTGAAACTCAGGTTAGGTTAGCTGAAGCTTAGGTTAGTTGAATCTTAGGTTAGGTTAGCTGAAGCTTAGGTTAGCTTAGCTGTAGCTTGGGTTAGGTTAGCTGAAGCTTAGGTTAGGTTAGTTTGAGGTTAGGTTAGTTAGAGCTCAGGTTAGGTTAGTTTGTGCTTTGATTGGGTTAGCTGAAATTGAGGTTAGGTTAGCTGAAGCTTAGGTTAGGTTAGCTGAAGCCTAGGTTAGATTAGCTGAAGCTTAGGTTAGGTTGGCTGAAGCTCAAGTTAGGTTAGCTAAAGCTTATGTTAGGTTAGTTGAATTCATGTGAGGTTAGCTGTAGTCTAGGTTAGGTTAGCTGAAACTCAGGTTTGGTTAGCTGAAACTTAGGTTTGGTTAGCTAAACATTGTGTTTGGTTAGTCTAACCTTAGGTTTAGTTAATTTGAGCTCAGATTATGTTAGTTGAAGCTCAGGTTAGGTTATTTGAATCCCAGTTAAGTTTAAATTGTAGCAACTGCAGACTAAACTTTAAACTTCATTTATTTAAAAACTACTGTTCAGAAACTGTGAGGTTTCTGTTGAACTGTTTTAACTGTGAGGTAAAACTACTGTTGAATTCATGTGAGGTTAGCTGTAGTCTAGGTTAGGTTAGCTGAAACTCAGGTTTGGTTAGCTGAAACTTGGGTTTGGTTAGCTAAACATTGTGTTTGGTTAGTCTAACCTTAGGTTTAGTTAATTTGAGCTCAGATTATGTTAGTTGAAGCTCAGGTTAGGTTATTTGAATCCCAGTTAAGTTTAAATTGTAGCAACTGCAGACTAAACTTTAAACTTCATTTATTTAAAAACTACTGTTCAGAAATGGTAATTTTTAAAAAAAATTTCATCAGTAGGCCATATTTAACACTCTAACCGAAACATGGGTAGTACTGACCTAAACCGAAACATCCGGTCTCACAGACCGGGTCTCAATTAAAGTGTTGTATTTGATGTTTTTTGTACTTGTATCAATTAAAATAATTTTTAATGGTAAATTTCAATCATAGTGAAGTATAATATATATGTTTCAGTTGCACTTGAAGTGATGGATGGATAGAAAATAAATTTTTTAAACATTGAATTTGTAATAAATGTATAATGTTGGATGTAGGAGAACACATAATACAAAAATTCATAAGTAAGACTACTCAAAACAATAATCATTGAGAGATATTCCATCAATATTGTCTTTTCAGCAAAAGTAAAAGGTAACCAATAAAAATTATATTGCTTTTCATTGTTAAAAAAACTTGTTTGAGCAACCGTGTTCAGCCTCCAGTTATTTCCACATCATTGTTCTATAAGCAAGAAAAGTTCATAAATAACCATAGTGTACAAATAAGAAAAGGAATATGAAAATAATAGAATATGTAATAATAAAACTGTTACCAAACGTTACTGTTACTGAGACTTGTTTGAACACTTTACACAAATCTTGCGGCTACATTGAAGGCAGATTGGTTTTGCAATGAATGCAGCAGTATGCAGTTTTCCTCTCCTTCACGGATGGGCACGTGCTGCAAGTCTTCCTTTTTTCCAGCTTGTCACCAGTCGCATCATCACCAGTCACAAGTTGATCATCTTGAGGAGTGACTTCCCTCAGCATCTTACTAATTTCATCTTTGACAGTGCGTGGCAGATTAGGTATTTGAAGGCGTCTCCTCATGTGGGGCTCCACTAAATCCTGTGCCAGTTCTTTCAAAAAAGTGAATCTTGTTAGGATTGGTGAGTCTTTGTAGCAAAGGAATAGGATGAAGGCATTCACGCTGCAAACATTCAGAATCCGGTAGAACACAGCCATTGGCCATCGGCGTGTCCTTCTGTTTGACCCATAAACAGCACACTTCATGTCCAGAAGGTCCACACCACACTTTGTCTTGTTGTAAAAACATACAATCTCTGGCTTCTTCTTCTGCTCGTTGATTTCCTTTCCTTGGTGCATGGTTGAGAGTAAAACAACAGCCTTGTTGTGCTTTGGAACGTAAGATACAAGAGTAATGTCTTTGTTGAAAACAAAATATGAGGATCCCTGTGGTCGTGCAGGGCTGGCTAGAAGCTCTCTTGGAATTACGAGTTTATCCTTTCGCATTGTTCCCACCATTGTCAACCCCATCTTATTTGTGAGTACATCTGCAGATTCAATAGAGGTGAAATAGTTATCACAAGTTATATTACGATGAGTATTTTTCACTGGCTGACAGAGACGTACAACTGTTTGTGTTGGTTTCTGTAGTTTCAATTCAGTAGGCTGAAGACCAACACCATCAGAGTCCTTTCGGTATAAATATACGCATTATAAAGATACGATGTCTTTGAATCACACAAACACTGGATCTTTATGCCATATTTGCTTGGTTTTTTGGGCATATAGACTTTGAAGCTGCATCTCCCTCTAAATGGCACCAACATTTCGTCAATTGTGAGATACTCACTCACACTGTATACATTTTGAGAGTTCTTGATGAGTTTCAGAAAAATTTCACTCACTGCTGCTGATTTATCTTCTTTTCTACGTTGCTCTCTTGTAGAAGAATTATCGAATCTCAAACAAGCTGTTAGTATCTCATATCGCTTGGATGACATTGTGCACGAAAAGTAAGGACGATTTGTTACATCTTTTGAAAATAGTGATGTCATATCCTCGTGGTTTGTTTTCAGGATGCTTGCAAGGAGTTGTAAACCGATATAAGCATTTATTTCGAGTTTATCTGTGTCACGATAATTTGACTTATTTGTTGAGTCTTTCAATCCAGTCCTTACCACTGAAAGTTTTTGATTTGTGAAATTTATAATGGTGTCAAGCATATTTTCATCAAATAATAGATTCCACACTTCTTCTTTGGTTGGTCTGCTTCCAAGTGTTCGAGCTGGTCCTTTGAGACCTGGTAGTTTTCCTTATGATGTTACGTACTGGAGTTCGTACATTCCTTGGTCCTGATGTAGTAGTAGACCACCAGTAGGGAGGCCCAGCTTCGTTTTTCTCAAACGTCCAAAAACATATCCAGGTAGTGCAGGTGCTTCTGGAATATCATCAATCACTTCCATAGTTTCCTGTTCAAGAAGGTCATCATCTTGCACATTTACTTCTTCTGGAATATCACTAATCACTTCCATAGTTTCCTGTTCGAGAAGGTCATCATCTTGCACATTTGCTTCTTCACCACTACTGTAATAGTTGTCTTCTTGTGGTAAAACAAAATCGGGGTCATTGTCGGAATCATCTATTTCGTCAAATGAATCTTCTGACACTTCATCATAAAGCATCCTATTGATACAAGTTTCAAAGTCTGGGGCTTGTATATTCACACGTCGTCGAGAGGTCGATGGCTGATCCATTGTCATCAATTTTACAAAATCACTGTTCTCTAAATCACAAAAATTAGTTCCTCAAATAAAACATTTCAATAAAACTCTGAAATAATGGAGAGAAAAACATAAGGAGAAGAGTCGAATGTTCAAGATATCTGTTAGTCGAAACATCCGGTATTCTAGACCGGTAAGAAATGAACGTTATCCGAAAGATCCGGTATCTGAGACCGGTACGTTTTCAATAGATTGATGCTCACTCATGAACCATCAGTTCAAAACTAACGGGCACTATTGAAGAATGTTGAGGAATAGTGGGAGGGGAGGTATTGGAGCGGGCAGCCATGTTCGACTTACAATGTTGCCACTACAGAAAAACTAATTTTCCCTCCGGTCTCACAGACCGGTGTTTCGGTTAAAGTGTTAATCAATTGCAAATGAAAATTTGACTTTCAGAAGGGTGGCTGGTAAACCTCACTTTTACCTATTTAAACTTCACTTATCATAAATCAATTTTTTATATTAAATATTCAGCATGAGTTGAGAATAGTATTGTAATTAAACATTTTTCAAATTTGATACGGTAATCCTCTTATCACAGAAAATGTAATTCAAATCCTGTGTGCTCTTGTACAGAAACTTATGGTATCAAAACATTTCGAACAATTGGCTCTGTTGATGACAACATATGTAGAAGTCAAGACTAAAATTTGACACCTTAGTTCTCATAATAAGTGCACTCTTTGTACAGTGGGCGCGCTAGTGGTGTTGCTTCATTTTTTTCTGAAGCTCAACATTATTATTTCAACATTGGGTCAGTTCACTGAGTTCAGTTCAGTAGGTCACAAGGTCATTTCAGGGCAAGGTCACATTATTATGTCTTTAGAAGTGAAATTTTTTCAGAATAATATTTAATATTGCTTTCAAAAGTATGAAAATTGCAGTCAACGCAATCGGATATTGATATTCAACCAGTTAAATTGACTCAAATAGTAGTTATATGGCTGAAATTTGTTCCACAAAATGGATTCAGGTAAAAACTAACCTTCAACAATTGAATTATTTTTCTTTGCATATTTTTTATTATATATAAAAAAGTAATAATGCTACAAATTTAGTTTTGATCTCAATAGATTTTTCGTGCTATTTTACATAAGATTTGATCATTTTTACACGTAATTATTGTCACATTCAAATACTTAACCTATATTGACATACTAAAAGTAGTAACTTTGAAGGGCTATAACTTTCTTATTTGATACCCGGCTGCAAGTTTTGATACCAGAAATCGACTCAAAATGAAATTTTGAATCTAAAAATGTATAAATTGTCCCTGTAAAGTGGGGACTCTAAGTCCAATTTAAACCCACTGTTCTTTGCTCAAATCAAGATCATCACTTATAGAACTGTCTTTGTCTGGCGAAGTGGGTGGAATAAATTCGTCACTTGAACCATTTTCTCCTAAAAAATCAGATGAATCACTCGAACTCATTATCAATTAGAAGAAAATGAGATAGTAATCATTTGTAGTAACTGTAAAACTAGTAAGATACCAACAATAACATACGGAAAATGATTTTCTAGGTTAATCTGCAATCAAAATATGGCAATTGCACCCACAGGCCAAGGTGTATAGAAGAGTAGAGGTGGGGCAGAGTGAAGCAGCTGGCTGTGAAAGTTATAATTTTGACGTCACGCAGTTCCTCTAGTCAAACATTTAGTATTGATTTCCCTATCCTAGACAAAAAATTGCGCACTTTTTCTCAATTTACAAATTATAGAATTGTTTAATAGGTAAAATAGGTAAGATCCCTATCACACTTTATCCAGGCTATGGACTGGCTAAAGGATCTATAGCAATTACATTTTGATCCCTCAGGCGTTTTCAAAATCTATGTACATATTTACATTTTTACACTTATTTGCACATGTTTACACGAGTATATTAGCTTATATATGTTTTGTGACAATTTACACATCTGATTTGACAATTTCTGACAATTTACCTCTGATTCTCCACACACCTCTCTATCAAGAATCTCATCTCTTTCTTCTTGTTCTAGGTGAACTGCATCAGACTTCCTAGTTCCAACATACAAAATGTAATGGCATCAGAACAGCCACATAGCAATCCTCAGACAGTTCATACCACATTATTAACGGACAAAATCTTAACTTGTCAATGGTATGGATAGATAGGTAGTATACACCGTATCTGTACCAGACATACAATAAGATTTTATATAAATTTTATCCCTCCCAACCAAAATCGCCATGGAAATTCAATTATAAGTTTGTGTTGTTATACAAGCTGTGTTGAACAATTTAGAGTTTAAAACACTGGGAGTATACACGTTATTGAGGCATAATTGATACATTTTATTATATTGGAAGAAGCTTTTTTATTACGAGGGGCGTTCATAAAGTAAGGGCCGTTTGGTCACAGAAAAAAATTAATGTATTCATAAGAAACAAATTTCATTGCCATGTTTAGTTATGTATGATCTTTCTTTACGTCTCTGCATCATCGCCGTTCACTTCGAAGCATTTTTTCACCCCTGCGCCAGCTTCTTTAACCACTGTGCATAGAAGCTCGCCGCCTGAGAGTGGAGCCAGTTGACAATGGCGTTTTTGAGTCCCTCATCGGTTTAAAGGGTTGACAACCAAGCCCCTGTTTGAAATGCAAGAAGAGGAAGTATAGTCGCTGGGTGCAAGGTCGGGACTGTAGTAGGTGGTCAAAAAATTCTCAACGAAAATCTTGAATTTTCTCCATGGTTTTGGCAGCAGTTTGAGGACGTCCGTTATCATGGAGGAGAATTATGCCAGATGACAGTTTCTTGTGGCGTTTGTTTTGGATCGCATGTCTTAATTTTTTTTAGCGTTTCGCAGTACACATCTGTAATTGTTGTCCCTTTTGACGATCCTTTTGCACATAAGAAACGAATCATAGAACGCACTTCACAGTTGGCGGGATCAACGATTTTCGCGGTCATTGTTCTTTGCATTCATTGACAACAATACGACTTCAGTATCAAAGCAAATCACGCTGTAGCTTTGCAATGTGTCAGTACTTGGTGCTGCAGTAGTAAAACTTTGCTTCAAAGCGCCAATATTTAAATATAGGCAAACGGCCCTTACTTTATGAACGCCCCTCGTATATTATAACATTGCGCTCGAATTGAATGACACGACTTGCTTGATAAACTATTGAAAGGAAACATTCATAATAGCATTACAATCAATAGAATTGCTATTCATAATTGTATTAGCCCAGCTGCAGAGCATTCCCGCAAATCGTTAAAACAGACTTTTTCTCATGTTAAATTTGAGTAAAATATAGATTCAAATCACTCAAAATGTAGGTCTTGAAATTCTCTACAAGCTCATATAAGAATTTTACCTATTAAACAATTCTATAATTAGTAAATTGAGAAAAAGTGCGCAATTTTTTGTCTAGGATAGGGAAATCAATGCTAAATTTTTGACTAGAGGAACTACGTGACGTCAAAATTATAACTTTCACAGCCAGCTGCTTCACTCCACCCCACCTCTACTCTTCTATACACCTTGCCTACAGGCAACGTTCAATGAAAATGAAATGATTAATATTCTTAATAATAAATATTGTTGTTGTGGAACAACATTGGCTCTTTATGGGAGCGATTTTTTTAAGTGTTGGAATAAGTAAAATGGATTATATATTGAAAGTGTAACAACCATCAGTAGGTATAGTAAAAAGATAAAAGTGAATATCAAGTTTTGATAAGTTCATTAAGATTAAAAATTATTAAACTAGAAAAAAATTGAAATTCAAACAGTCAATTTTGTATGACATTCTGTACTCAAATGCAGATCATAATATATTAGAAGACAAGATTTGGTCACTACCACTTGTTCACTGATATGAATAACAAGACTCAGGTTTTGGTTGTCACACCATTATCAGTCCTAATTCAAGTAGTCTCTTTCTTTCTTTCTTTCTTTCTTTCTTTACAATTGCGACTTGGTTTCCAAGTATTTTAAGCAAAGGATGAATGAGTGATGATGAATGATGATGCCAAAAACGAACGATTATGAAATTACAATACATGGAGTACATTATGAAATCTTATCACAAAAATAAAAATATGAATAAAATTACTTAATTGTTTGATTAGTACTAGAACTAATATGTTATCAGTCTGTCTTCTATCGCTATATCACTCAACTTCCAGTACAGATGGAGGGAATGAACTTCACTTTCGGTGGTGGAAGTCAATAAAACAGTTCCTCTTTTTCACAATGCAGAGGATGATGGAACACTTGCTGCACTTTATGGAAGAGAAACCAGTTGGACAATTTTTGCATCTTCCTTGTGCTTTTTGATACTCTGGCCAATGTGACACACCATCAAACCGTACAGCAGCTACAGGTCCAGGAGCAGCAGGCGCCTTCTTTTTTCAAATAGGTGTAGCAAGTTGTGAAGAAGATGGTCGGCCTCTCTTCAGTGCTTGCTTCCTAGCTTTTGCCAAGGCTTGGGCAATACTTGAGTGGAATTGAAGCAATGTGTATTCCACCTTTCTTCCTTTTTGTTCCTGGTGCCTTCTGTAAAGGAGCCAGGCATTCACTACTGATACACCAATACACTATCCTGGTGTACCATTTTCTTGATTTTATGTCAATACGATATATTTCTAATAGCATGTCTGTCTTATTCACACCACCCATAAATTTGTTGTACACCTTTACAATTTGTGGTTGTGGAATAATCACTGATTTCTTTTGAGATGAATCCCACCTTTTGCAAGTTGAATCTGGTTCCACAGCTACATATGTTGATATAAAATTGATCTCTTTCATATCAAACCATCGTACTAAAGATAAATTGTTTTTGGTTTCCACACGCCAGTCCATACTACCTCGACCCTGCTTTTTTAGGCTGGCCTCACTTTGTAGGGGACACTTACCTATTCTGTCTTTTCTTATGGTCCCCAGAGAAAATATTTGTTTATTTTCCAAAGCTACAGCTAGCTGTAGAGAAGAAAACCAGTTATCATGAAACACTTAGGTCCTCACATAACTCCATCACAATGTCACCTGAAAATCCCAGTCCATACTCCTTGCATGATCCCTTTCCCATATATATACAGAAACTGTACATAATACCTGAACACCCTGCTCTTGTAAAAACTTTGAAACCCCATTTATGAGGTTTGCTCTTGATGTACTGTTTCAAGAAACTACGCCCTTTGAATGGGATTATTTGTTCATCCACTGAACTGTGCTCTTCTTGAGGTATTTTTTTCAAGTTTTCAGATATGAAATCCAGTAGTAGACGAATTTTGAAGAGTTTGTCATGGGTTGGATCTGCCCAAGGTTTTTGCTGTAGATTATCATTGAAGTGAAGATACCTCATAAGCTCACTCATATGACCAGTACATATTTATATTGGGCATTTTCGCAATGGCTGTCAGAAGAAGGAGTCCAATAAGTTGTTCTATCTCTTTATGGGTACTATTAAAAACAAACCCATTTGTTTGGTGAGCATAAATGTTTGACTGTTCAGATATATGTTGGAAAATGTCTTTAGAAAATATTGAAAAAGAGTATTCTATTGGTGTCTCTACATCTAAAGGGGGAGGTGGAATACTGTTAGTCCATTCACATTCTGGTGCTTCAAAGTCAATTCTTTCAAAGTGCCACTGAATATTCGTTTTCATTTTCGTTTTCTTTGAAGTTTTCTTTGCACTCTTTGATGTAGATGTGGACGCCTCTGGCAATGTAGACGATGTGGAAGCCTCACCCAATGCAGTTGCTGTGGAAAGCTCTGGATCCAGATCCAGATCTTGAAAAATTCTATCACCACTGTCATTGCACTGTAAATCTTCTTGAAGATTCCTATTTGCAGAGCTGGTTACTATTTCATCTCCTTGTATTTTCTCTGAAGCAATAACATTGTCTGCAAGGCACAGCAGTTCATCATCATCAATATCTGTGGAATGTCTGAGTTTATCAATATCTGAGTTTGTGCATGTGTGCGTGCGTAGGCAGCAGCTGTGCTAGTCACCGCGGTAGAGTTTCACTGTTCGTCGGTGAGTGCTGAATCAGTGATTCCATTGTGAAAATTAGACTATGGACACTATGACCGATAAACCAAATACAATTATTTCAATTACTGAAGACAATAAAATTGTTTCATATGAAGTTAGAACAGACCTACTCAAAACCGAAACGGAGAAACTGCTGCTGAAAGCTTGGAGAGAAGCTAAAATAAATTACAAGTTATCAGAAAAAAAATTCAGAACTTAAATCACAGTTAGATGAGCTTCAAACTAGATTATCAGTTTTGGAGAACAAATCTAAGAATGAATTGAAGAACGATGAGGTGAAAAATGATGTCAATTATCACACCGACGAAGATGACCTGAGTGTGGAAACAGAATGGATTTGACAAAAGCAGAGGAAGAGAAAGAGAGTGCAATCTGACTCGCCTCCATCACAGTCAACCAGTAAGCATTTGGCTCACGGTTCACGCGGAGAAACTTCAAAAGAGAATGCTGAAACGAAACAAATCAGCACTAAGCAAGCTGACAAAGTCAAGAGACCTCCTCCTATTATTCTCTACAACATACAAAACTATCAAGGAGTGTATACAATGTTGAATGATGAATTAAAAGACTGTTATAAGATTACATTATTGAATAATGGTAGCCTTAAAATCAATGTTGAATCTGAAGATAACTATAGAGTAGCTACGTCAGTGCTGAATGGCAAAAAATGCATTGGTCTTTGTTTGGAAACAAGCAAACGAGGCCGATAAGAGTAGTTGTGAAGAAGTTGCACAGCTCTTGCAACTCGCAGGAAATAGAAGAGGAACTTCAGGAGAAAGGATTTAAAATACTGGATGTGGTTAACATTCTTAAATGGAAGACAAAGGAACCGCTCTCAATATTCATGCTAACTTTTGAGAGTAGCCTACAGAGAGTATAGATAAAATTTATGAAATAAGAGTAATCATGGGTAGGGAAAGTTGAAGTAGTCCCTCTGAAAAAATCAAAATTTCTACCACAATGTAAAAAATGCCAATCTTGGGGACATTCAAGAAATTATTGCCAGAGAGAACCAAGGTGTGTGAAATGTGCCGGCCCACACGTCACTATCAACTGTACTAAAAGTAAAGAAGTTGAGCCCAAGTGCTACAATTGTGGAATGGAGCATCCTGCCAATTATAGAGGGTGTGTTGTAGCTCAAGAGCTGCAGGCACTTCGAAATAAGACAAAATCCAACAAAGCTATCCTGACAGTCAGCATCAGAAGAGACAATCCTATTGTGCCTCAGAGAGATGTAACAATTAATGACAGCAGTCAAGGAAAACCAGAGTTATGCTGATTGACTGAAAAATGAATCACAAATCAACAAGAATGTAAGCTCAAAACTTCAAGATTTCAACGTGAGTACCTCATTTTATTTTATTTTTAAGATTTTAAATTCAGCATTGAATCACAACTTAAATTGATTCTTGAAAAGCTTGTTACACAAGAAAGCATCAATAAATAAATTTTAAGTAGATTAGAAAAATTAGAAAATATTAAAGAAGCTGAAGAAATCACACATAAGAAACAAGGGCAATAGATTCAAAATCATGACTTGGAATGCCAATGGATTACTACAGCACATAGATGATCTATTGGCAATACTTAATCAACATAGAATAGATGTCTGTCTTATTTCTGAAACTCATTTTACCAAATAATCCTACTTCAATATTAGAGGATACAAAACATACCATGCCATACATCCCAACAACAGTGCCAGAGGTGGAAGTGCGGTTATTGTAAAAGAAGAGTTGAATCATCATGAATTTAAGAAGTTAGAATTGCAGGAGTTTCAGTCAATTTCAATCAAAGTCAAAGTCATCGGTAGGCCATCTGGTTTCATCACAATTGAAGCTGTCTACTGTCCACCACGATTCAATTTGAAGAAAATAGAATACATCGAATTCCTAAGTAACTTCACAGGATAATTTATTATTGGAGGAGACTTCAATTCAAAGAATACTCAGTGGGGCTCCCGACTGACCACAACTAAAGGCAAGGAGCTGTTATTGGCTGTTAATGAATACCACTGCGATGTTCACTCTACAAGGAAACCAACGTACTGGCCAACAGACAGAACAAAAATTCCAGACCTGATCGACTTCTTCATCACAAAAAATATTTAACCAAACTTTGTTGAAGTTGAGGAAGAATTTGACCTCAATTCTGACCATATGCCAATAGTTTTGACAATACATAGTACAGCTGTTTAAAAAGAAAGACCACCTCAACTTTTCAATAGGTAGCCTACACAGATATAGAAACTTTTAAAAATATGATTGACACTGAAATAGACTTGAACAAATCTCCACAAACTATCGATGAGCTAGAAAATCAAGTGCAGGAGTTAATCAATATCCAACAATGTGCCTGGGAAAATACACCATTTCTTTAAAGCACAATTATTAAAGGAAATTGCTACCCTGTTGCAGTGAGAGAGTTAATAGAAAAAAGAAGAAGAATAAGGAAATTATGGCAAACAACAAGAACCAAAACAGAGCTAAATAGAATTACTAATGAAATGAGAAAGTTGATACAGGATGTTAAACAACATGACATCAATAAATACTGTGATGCCCCAACTTTAAAAAGGTCAACAACCTACTGAAAATATAGGTCAAGAAGCTTTGTCTTATCTGCTTGGTTACTGATAAGAAGTAACAGTAAAATTTGGAACGAATATTCCTCTAATAAATGCAAATTACGTACCTGTCTGCTTTAATTAATTATTATAAAACCGGTGTCATATTTATTACTAGCACCACCAGAGCATACATAACCGCAATATTTGACATTTGCTAAACAGCTGTTTGATCGGCATCTGCGAACTGTTCAACAGCTAGCGGTAAAATTCGAATTTGATAACATCATGCTCATATATCGCCCATATTATCTTGGACGATTTTAATAAAAATATAAAATTATAATATTTTGCTGTCTTACCTTAAATGTTTAAATGCTGCTGCCAAAATATAATTGTTACCACTCTGCAACATTATGCCTGTTTCATTGTTATTATTTGTTTATTAATGTCTATCAAATTTATCAAGGCCAAAAATTATTGAAAAGAAATTTAATAAATTATTTACACAATTTAATTATTATAAATGTATAACCTGATGGAAAATGACGTCACACTAGTTACCTCGTGGAACTTTTGAGCCTACAAAAATAAATATTGTGATAACCTTAATTAGTAGATTTATAGGAGCTTTAGATTTAAGTGTATTATATGTTAAGTGTGGAAAAAGGTGGTTCGTATGTCCCATATACTCAGGTGTGTTACACAAAAAGTGATCTATTTTCTCTCAAATTCAATATGGACGTCGAAGTCATGAATTGACCAATGAGAAACTTATACCAACTAACGCCCCTTGATACCGAGCTTCAACTTCCGCCATGACCCCGACCAGAAGAAAAGCAAAAAAATCA
>CM029548.1:33503655-33522598 GCA_017141385.1 Sogatella furcifera | reverse complement strand
TTCACAGTTGGCGGGATCAACGATTTTTGCGGTCATTGTTCTTTGCATTCATTGACAACAATACGACTTCAGTATCAAAGCAAATCATGCTGTAGCTTTGCAATGTGTCAGTACATGGTGCTGCAGTAGTAAAACTTTGCTTCAAAGCGCCAATATTTAAATATAGGCAAACGGCCCTTACTTTATGAACGCCCCTTGTATATTATAACATTGCGCTCGAATTGAATGACACGACTTGCTTGATAAACTATTGAAAGGAAACATTCATAATAGCATTACAATCAATAGAATTGCTATTTATAATTGTATTAGCCCAGCTGCAGAGCATTCCCGCAAATCGTTAAAACAGACTTTTTCTCATGTTAAATTTGAGTAAAATATAGATTCAAATCACTCAAAATGTAGGTCTTGAAATTCTCTACAAGCTCATATAAGAATTTTACCTATTAAACAATTCTATAATTTGTAAATTGAGAAAAAGTGCGCAATTTTTTGTCTAGGATAGGGAAATCAATGCTAAATTTTTGACTAGAGGAACTACGTGACGTCAAAATTATAACTTTCACAGCCAGCTGCTTCACTCCACCCCACCTCTACTCTTCTATACACCTTGCCTACAGGCAACGTTCAATGAAAATGAAATGATTAATATTCTTAATAATAAATATTGTTGTTGTGGAACAACATTGGCTCTTTATGGGAGCGATTTTTTTAAGTGTTGGATTAAGTAAAATGGATTATATATTGACAGTGTAACAACCATCAGTAGGTATAGTAAAAAGATAAAAGTGAATATCAAGTTTTGATAAGTTCATTAAGATTAAAAATTATAAAACTAGAAAAAAATTGAAATTGAAACAGTCAATTTTGTATGACATTCTGTACTCAAATGCAGATCATAATATATTAGAAGACAAGATTTGGTCACTACCACTTGTTCACTGATATGAATAACAAGACTCAGGTTTTGGTTGTCACACCATTATCAGTCCTAATTCAAGTAGTCTCTTTCTTTCTTTCTTTACAATTGCGACTTGGTTTCCAAGTATTTTAAGCAAAGGATGAATGAGTGATGATGAATGATGATGCCAAAAACGAACGATTATGAAATTACAATACATGGAGTACATTATGAAATCTTATCACAAAAATAAAAATATGAATAAAATTACTTAATTGTTTGATTAGTACTAGAACTAATGTGTTATCAGTCTGTCTTCTATCGCTATATCACTCAACTTCCAGTACAGATGGAGGGAATGAACTTCACTTTCGGTGGTGGAAGTCAATAAAACAGTTCCTTTTTTTCACAATGCAGAGGATGATGGAACACTTGCTGCACTTTATGAAAGAGAAACCAGTTGGGCAATTTTTGCATCTTCCTTGTGCTTTTTGATACTCTGGCCAATGTGACACACCATCAAACCGTACAGCAGCTACAGGTCCAGGAGCAGCAGGCGCCTTCTTTTTTCAAATAGGTGTAGCAAGTTGTGAAGAAGATGGTCGGCCTCTCTTCAGTGCTTGCTTCCTAGCTTTTGCCAAGGCTTGGGCAATACTTGAGTGGAATTGAAGCAATGTGTATTCCACCTTTCTTCCTTTTTGTTCCTGGTGCCTTCTGTAAAGGAGCCAGGCATTCACTACTGATACACCAATACACTATCCTGGTGTACCATTTTCTTGATTTTATGTCAATACAATATATTTCTAATAGCATGTCTGTCTTATTCACACCACCCATAAATTTGTTGTACACCTTTACAATTGTGTGGTTGTTACAATTATATGTGGTTGTGGAATAATCACTGATTTTGAGATGAATCCCACCTTTTGCAAGTTGAATCTGGTTCCACAGCTACATATGTTGATATAAAATTGATCTCTTTCATATCAAACCATCGTACTAAAGATAAATTGTTTTTGGTTTCCACACGCCAGTTTACTACCTGGACCCTGCTTTTTTAGGCTGGCCTCACTTTGTAGGGGACACTTACCTATTCTGTCTTTTCTTATGGTCCCCAGAGAAAATATTTGTTTATTTTACAAAGCTACAGCTAGCTGTAGAGAAGAAAACCAGTTATCATGAAACACTTAGGTCCTCACATAACTCCATCACAATGTCACCTGAAAATCCCAGTCCATACTCCTTGCATGATCCCTTTCCCATATATATACAGAAACTGTACATAATACCTGAACACCCTCCTCTTGTAAAAACTTTGAAACCCCATTTATGAGGTTTGCTCTTGATGTACTGTTTCAAGAAACTACGCCCTTTGAATGGGATTATTTGTTCATCCACTGAACTGTGCTCTTCTTGAGGTATTTTTTTCAAGTTTTCAGATATGAAATCCAGTAGTAGACGAATTTTGAAGAGTTTGTCATGGGTTGGATCTGCCCAAGGATTTGCTGTAGATTATCATTGAAGTGAAGATACCTCATAAGCTCACTCATATGACCAGTACATATTTATATTGGGCATTTTCGCAATGGCTGTCAGAAGAAGGAGTCCAATAAGTTGTTCTATCTCTTTATGGGTACTATTAAAAACAAACCCATTTGTTTGGTGAGCATAAATGTTTGACTGTTCAGATATATGTTGGAAAATGTCTTTAGAAAATATTGAAAAAGAGTATTCTATTGGTGTCTCTACATCTAAAGGGGGAGGTGGAATACTGTTAGTCCATTCACAATCTGGTGCTTCAAAGTCAATTCTTTCAAAGTGCCACTGAATATTCGTTTTCATTTTCGTTTTCTTTGAAGTTTTCTTTGCACTCTTTGATGTAGATGTGGACGCCTCTGGCAATGTAGACGATGTGGAAGCCTCACCCAATGCAGTTGATGTGGAAAGCTCTGGATCCAGATCCAGATCTTGGAAAATTCTATCACCACTGTCATTGCACTGTAAATCTTCTTGAAGATTCCTATTTGCAGAGCTGGTTACTATTTCATCTCCTTGTATTTTCTCTGAAGCAATAACATTGTCTGCAAGGCACAGCAGTTCATCATCATCAATATCTGTGGAATGTCTGAGTTTATCAATATCTGAGTTTGTGCATGTGTGCGTGCGTAGGCAGCAGCTGTGCTAGTCACCGCGGTAGAGTTTCACTGTTCGTCGGTGAGTGCTGAATCAGTGATTCCATTGTGAAAATTAGACTATGGACACTATGACCGATAAACCAAATACAATTATTTCAATTACTGAAGACAATAAAATTGTTTCATATGAAGTTAGAACAGACCTACTCAAAACCGAAACGGAGAAACTGCTGCTGAAAGCTTGGAGTGAAGCTAAAATAAATTACAAGTTATCAGAAAAAAATTCAGAACTTAAATCACAGTTAGATGAGCTTCAAACTAGATTATCAGTTTTGGAGAACAAATCTAAGAATGAATTGAAGAACGATGAGGTGAAAAATGATGTCAATTATCACACCGACGAAGATGACCTGAGTGTGGAAACAGAATGGATTTGACAAAAGCAGAGGAAGAGAAAGAGAGTGCAATCTGACTCGCCTCCATCACAGTCAACCAGTAAGCATTTGGCTCACGGTTCACGCGGAGAAACTTCAAAAGAGAATGCTGAAACGAAACAAATCAGCACTAAGCAAGCTGACAAAGTCAAGAGACCTCCTCCTATTATTCTCTACAACATACAAAACTATCAAGGAGTGTATACAAAGTTGAATGATGAATTAAAAGACTGTTATAAGATTACATTATTGAATAATGGTAGCCTTAAAATCAATGTTGAATCTGAAGATAACTATAGAGTAGCTACGTCAGTGCTGAATGACAAAAAATGCATTGGTCTTTGTTTGGAAACAAGCAAACGAGGCCGATAAGAGTAGTTGTGAAGAAGTTGCACAGCTCTTGCAACTCGCAGGAAATAGAAGAGGAACTTCAGGAGAAAGGATTTAAAATACTGGATGTGGTTAACATTCTTAAATGGAAGACAAAGGAACCGCTCTCAATATTCATGCTAACTTTTGAGAGTAGCCTACAGAGAGTATAGATAAAATTTATGAAATACGAATAATCATGGGTATGAAAGTTGAAGTAATCCCTCTGAAAAAATCAAAATTTCTACCACAATGTAAAAAATGCCAATCTTGGGGACATTCAAGAAATTATTGCCAGAGAGAACCAAGGTGTGTGAAATGTGCCGGCCCACACGTCACTATCAACTGTACTAAAAGTAAAGAAGTTGAGCCCAAGTGCTACAATTGTGGAATGGAGCATCCTGCCAATTATAGAGGGTGTGTTGTAGCTCAAGAGCTGCAGGCACTTCGAAATAAGACAAAATCCAACAAAGCTATCCTGACAGTCAGCATCAGAAGAGACAATCCTATTGTGCCTCAGAGAGATGTAACAATTAATGACAGCAGTCAAGGAAAACCAGAGTTATGCTGATTGACTGAAAAATGAATCACAAATCAACAAGAATGTAAGCTCAAAACTTCAAGATTTCAACGTGAGTACCTAAAGATTTTAAATTCAGCATTGAATCACAACTTAAATTGATTCTTGAAAAGCTTGTTACACAAGAAAGCATCAATAAATAAATTTTAAGTAGATTAGAAAAATTAGAAAATATTAAAGAAGCTGAAGAAATCACACATAAGAAACAAGGGCAATAGATTCTAAATCATGACTTGGAATGCCAATGGATTACTACAGCACATAGATGATCTATTGGCAATACTTAATGAACATAGAATAGATGTCTGTCTTATTTCTGAAACTCATTTTACCAAATAATCCTACTTCAATATTAGAGGATACAAAACATACCATGCCATACATCCCAACAACAGTGCCAGAGGTGGAAGTGCGGTTATTGTAAAAGAAGAGTTGAATCATCATGAATTTAAGAAGTTAGAATTGCAGGAGTTTCAGTCAATTTCAATCAAAGTCAAAGTCATCGGTAGGCCATCTGGTTTCATCACAATTGAGGCTGTCTACTGTCCACCACGATTCAATTTGAAGAAAATAGAATACATCGAATTCCTAAGTAACTTCACAGGATAATTTATTATTGGAGGAGACTTCAATTCAAAGAATACTCAGTGGGGCTCCCAACTGACCACAACTAAAGGCAAGGAGCTGTTATTGGCTGTTAATGAATACCACTGCGATGTTCACTCTACAAGGAAACCAACGTACTGGCCAACAGACAGAACAAAAATTCCAGACCTGATCGACTTCTTCATCACAAAAAATATTTAACCAAACTTTGTTGAAGTTGAGGAAGAATTTGACCTCAATTCTGACCATATGCCAATAGTGTTGACAATACATAGTACAGCTGTTTAAAAAGAAAGACCACCTCAACTTTTCAATAGGTAGCCTACACAGATATAGAAACTTTTAAAAATATGATTGACACTGAAATAGACTTGAACAAATCTCCACAAACTATTGATGAGCTAGAAAATCAAGTGCAGGAGTTAATCAATATCCAACAATGTGCCTGGGAAAATACACCATTTCTTCAAAGCACAATTATTAAAGGAAATTGCTACCCTGTTGCAGTGAGAGAGTTAATAGAAAAAAGAAGAAGAATAAGGAAATTATGGCAAACAACAAGAACCAAAACAGAGCTAAATAGAATTACTAATGAAATGAGAAAGTTGATACAGGATGTTAAACAACATGACATCAATAAATACCTAGAAGATTTAAATACCGTAATGAATCTAATACAAATTACTCTTCATGGAAATCAACCAGAAAACTGAAAAGACCTCTTGAACAAGTTACACCAATAAGGAAAGATCATGATAACTGGGCAAGAAGTAACAAAAAGAAAGCCAATCTGTTTGCTGATTATCTGGAAAAATTTTTCTCTCCCCATGAAGAAATAATAGTTGATGAAGATCAGCATCATCTGGAAGCAGGCTTCATACCTCCAACATTGCCAAGAGAAGTAAAATATGAGATCAATTTTGAGCAGGAAGAAAACGCCAGGTTTTGACTTGATAACTGGTGAGATTCTACAGGAACTCCCACAAAAAGCAATTGTGAAGCTATGTCATCTTTTTAATGCTTCATTTTGATTGAAATATGTGCCAAGTTTCTGGAAGGTAGCTGATGTCATCATGATACCTAAACCTGGAAAGCCACCACATGATGTATCCTCATACAGGCCAATCTCACTCCTGCCTGTAATATCAAAACTGTTTGAGAAACTTCTACTCAAAAGATTGAAGCCCTTTCTGGATGAAAATGAATTAATACCAACTCATCAATTTGGATTCCATGACAAACATAATACAATAGATCAGGTCCACAGAATTACAAATATTATTGAAAATGCCTTGGAGGAGAAGAAAGTTTGTTCAGCAGTCTTCCTTGATGTTGCACAAGCTTTTGACAAAGTATTGCATACAGGATTGTGCTACAAAATGAACCACTTCTTACCAACAGAATACAGTGTGATATTGAAATCATATCTTCAAGAGCCTTATTTCAGGATTAAACAGGACGATGCTTTTTCATCTCTCAGAGAAATCCGAGCTGGAGTTCCACAAGGAAGTGTGCTGGGTCCCCTAATGTACCTTCTCTACACATCTGATATACCCCAGCCTGAAAATGTAACAGTAGCAACATTTGCTGATGACACTGGAATCTTATCAGTTGGTGAAACTGTTGATGTACTATAATTAATGGACTTTATTTCAAATCTAATTATTTTGAATCCAATATTTGCCAAGCTACAATCAAGAAAGATTTTAGGTGTGAGTAATTCAATCTTTAAGTAAATTCTTAAAATTATTAAAGAAACAATAAGAAACTCACCAGCAGTACTTGTATGATCACCAAACACTAAGTACAGGTATTTGATTGAGATAGAGTATGGAATTTTGGGTAGATAGGAATAACAACCCCAGGTTAGGAATACCTTAATACTTTCAAGCTGAAGGTCCAAACTCCGCTGGGTGCTGCTTACCGATCACAACTGAACTTAACTTGTTGGCTTTTACAATTAATTTATTAGACTATTTAAATGTCAGTACATGAAAAACATTTAAACAATAATGGCCGGCCAGACAGACAAAAAACAAAACAACAAAGCCAGGCTGAAGCAGTGGGCAGTCTCAGCTTTTTCAAGTTCATGGATGCCAGCACGCTCAGTTCCAATGCGCTGCAGACGCAAACAACACTCCTACAGGCAAGAATGATAACTTAGGCTCAGCTGAGTGAGTTTGCGCCACAAAATTCAAATTCAACGGTGGCCGCAACAGTTGAAGACTCTACAGGGACTCTGCAGATAGCAGTCAAAAGAATCAATGTATGGACAAAGCACTGGCTCATAAAATTGAATGAAGCAAAGTCAGTTCATGTAAACTTCACAAACAAGAGAGTACAATACATCCCCTTAACACTCAACGGAATATTGTACCCTACTCCAACACTGCAAAGTATCTGGGCATGACACTGGATGCCAAGCTCAGATGGAAGGAACACGTTAAGAAGAAACTAGAACAACTAGGCATCAAATTCAAGAAAATGTACTGGCTTCTTGGCAGGGCATCAAAGTTGGCAATTTATAACAAACTGCTTCTATACAAGCAGATTCTCAAGCCAGGTGGACCTATGGGATTCAACTGTGGGGCTGCACCCAACCATCCAATGTCAAGATCATCCAATGCTTCCAGAATAAAGTGCTCAGGAGTAGTGTTGATGCTCCTTGGTACATCAGGAACTCTGATCTCCACCGCAACCTGGGAGTGGCATCAGTCATCAGTGAAATCCAGAGATTTGCAGTCAAACATGAGAAAGACTTCATCAACATGTGAACGTGGAAGCAATCCAGCTGCTCAATGTGCATGGGATACAAAGACTTAAAAGCAGGAAGCCACACAAATTAGTTTAGTGCTAAAGTGAAAAGTTCAGTGTTCAAAAGCAGAGTATCCTTTCTTACCATGTGAATGTGTTAAAACAATTTATTAGTTATTAACCAATATAAGGCTAAACCAATGGGTCATACCTTCTCTAATCACTTGTATCAATTTAAGTTGAAATAGAATAGCTTATCAGTCTCTTACTAGGTGCTATATTAATTAATTTGAAAAATAATAATTTATGGTTTCTATTACATACTATTTAAATAAGATAAGCAACAATCTTCTTTTAAAATCTTCACTTTGCAACTCAAAACTCAGACTTCCAAAGAAAAATAATGAATAAAAGGAGCTTATGGATCTTGATCAGGACTCTGAAATGCTTTAGAAGAATTGAAAAAAATTTTCAAATTATTTTAATCTTCAACAAGATTGGAAACTCTTGAAAACATTTTGTTTCATTGGATCATTACTCTTTATACTCCTTAACAATTCCTCCACTCTATACACTAGAATACTGTGGAAACTATAATCTATTAAGATGCATGCAACACTCAAATATTACCTAACTGTTTGCATTTTGTTAACTTCTAGTATAGAACAGTATATTTAATCATGCTTTAATGCTTTGTAGAATAGAGTGACATTTTGGTATCAATTCAGCATTTACCAAGCTTTCAATGTCTTCAAATTTCTTCCTCTCTGGAAGCTTCCTGGATAATGCCGATTTTCTTGGCCTTATTATGAGGTTTTGGGACTGGTGAAAGTGCCTCTACAGAAACAAATAGGTTTTTAGTGCATTTCATTTGAAAAATGCACTATTGGTCTTGACCGGATAATCGCAAATATATGATGCGATGTACTTTTTTACATGTTTCCAAAGCCCCCAGAACACGAATCTGATGTCCGTTCAAATTCATATATATATATATATATATTATATATATATATATATATATATATATATATATATATATATATATATATATATATATATATATATTTATTTATTTATTTATATATGTACAGATTCTTGTTAACACGATAACTTCGGAAGGGCTTGTCGGAGAGCGACCAAATTTTGCACAAAAATCATTAGTGTTAATATCTCGGTCAAGTCCGTTAACCAGCCAAATTGGTCAATCGCCATTGCAATCCAGTCACTTTTCTAAATTAAATCCAAATGTGAGTCATTGAACACTACCTTGTAGTCCTTATTAAGTTCTAATTCAAGTTCATTGAGGACTAATTTGGTTTTTTCATAGTCAGACACTGTCTGAGGAACCCTCTGATACAGTACCAAAAACTGTTCAGCTGTTCAACTGTTCAGTACCAAAAACTGTTTTTTTTTATTATTACTGTTCAGCAATTTTAGGATCAGAAATACCCTTTGACAAATCAAATATTCTCTGTAATCTGGCATACAATTGTTGCAGTTTAGCACAATGCACTCTGATCTGCTTTTCCAATTTTTCACTCATTTTGAACTCATACACAACACTAAGCTCAAACAATACAAAAAACAAACAAACAAGAATGAGTTCAAAGTAATATTGAATGAAAAACAAAAAGAAAACAATACAAATATCAAAGTTAAAACATCGACCACTATCTCACAAATTTATTGCTTTTAGGCAATCTCATAACTACTGCGCTAAGATAACCTGGCACAAACAACACACAAACAAAAGATAAGATAACTTGTTTGTTCAACAAGTGACAAACAGAATCATGATTGCACAAACCTTCACTAACATGAAACATACAAACAAGAAAATATTGAATTACTATTCAATCTAAATATTGAAACTAATAAATTTTCAAAATTGAACTCCAAAAATTTAATTTCAACCCAATTTACAAATGAAATTGGCAAGAAGCTTACTCTTAGAATCAAGCTACAACAAGAAACAAGCTGAACAAAGAACAAAACAATTTTGAACATGCCCACCAAATAAACAAATAAAACAAAAATTTAAAGTTTTTCATGTATGTGAAAACAAATTTCAAAAAATAAATCCAACCCAGATGGATCATAAAGATGTACTATAATTAATGGACTGTATTTCAAATCTAATTACTTTGAATCCAATATTTGCCAAGCTACAATCAAGAAAGATTTTAGGTGTGAGTAATTCAATCTTTAAGTAAATTCTTAAAATTATTAAAGAAACAATAAGAAACTCACCAGCAGTACTTGTATGATCACCAAACACTAAGTACAGGTATTTGATTGAGATAGAGGATGGAATTTTGGGTAGATAGGAATAACAACCCCAGATTAGGAATACCTTAATACTTTTGAGCTGAAGGTCCAAACTCTGCTGGGTGCTGCTTACCAATCACAACTGAACTTAACTTGTTGGCTTTTACAATTAATTTATTAGACTATTTAAATGTCAGTACATGAAAAACATTTAAACAATAATGGCCGGCCAGACAGACAAAAAACAAAACAACAAAGCCGGGCTGAGGCAGTGGGCAGTCTCAGCTTTTTCAAGTTCACGGATGCCAGCATGCTCAGTCCTAATGTGCAGACGCAAACAACACTCCTACAGGCAATAATGATAACTCGGGCTCAGCTGAGTGAGTTTGCGCCACAAAATTCAAATTCAACGGTGGCTGCAACATACCCCCGCCTCTGAAAACTATTTTTCAGCCAAGCTGAAGAAAAAAAACAAGAAAGTCAAAAAATGACCAAGGAGGTACATCTCCAACATGCAAGACCAAAAAAACCCACACCACAAGACAATACAAAAAAAAAATACAAGAAAAGAGTATGATACAAATCACCATCAAGAACGCAGCCTACTGAGTTGGTAGAGGGTACAACTTGGTGACTGGTCTCTTAAAAATACCAGTTTTCACCTGGACGCTGGCCATGCAAACAGCGCCATCATGGCCTGGAAACACCTGCTCAATCACGCCCAACGGCCACTGTAATGGCGGCAAGTTAGGTTGGTCGACCACGACGACGGTTCCCACGCTGATAGGTGTGGAGGACTTCAACCATTTTTGACAGCTTTGGAGTTCAAACAGGTACTCTCTCCTCCATTGGGTCCAGAATGATTGAATGAGCTGGTTGACCAATTCGTACCTTGTAAGGCGATTTGCAGGCACACCCTTGACTCCATTCATAGGAAATTATTTCAGTGGCGTGAGAGTCAAAAAATGTGTGGGTGTCAAGGCAAGCGGCTCCCGTGGATCCTCACTCTGTACATACAGTGGCCTGGAATTCAGGACACCTTCAACTTGTACTAAGACAGTGTTCAATTCCTTGTAGGTGAGAAGCTGATCACCAATCACTTGAAACAGATGTGTTTTCACCGATTTGACGTTTGCCTCCCACAAACCACCAAAGTGCGGTGCCGCAGGGGGATTGAATTTCCAATCAATTCAAAAATTGGCTAAGTGATTGGTCAGCAAAGCTTGAAAATCAGACGAATTCAACAGTTGTGACATTTTTTGCAGTTGTTCATTTGCTCCTACAAAGTTGGTACCACAGTCAGAGTAAATCACTTGACAGGGCCCACGGCAAGATAGAAACCAACAAAACGCCACCAAAAACATGGGCATTGATAAGTCTGACACCAACTCAATGTGTATAGCCTTTGTGGCCATGCACACAAACAGACAAATGTAAGCTTTCAAAATACAAGGGTTGCAACGTCTTGCCATAGTAATGCGTAGCAGGCCGGCATAATCAACACCACAATTTTCAAAAGGTTTGCACTGTGACACACGACAAGCAATAACAATAAGGAAGGTCCAGCATGACAATTCTGCCTGTGCTGATAGTCAATCAACAGAGTTACAAAAGGGTCAGATTTAGGCAGTATCATCTGATGACGGGTTTCAAAGTCCAATCCAGCATGAGTAAAGCAACCACCCACACAAATAACACCTTTATCAACAAAGGGAGACAGTTGGCAAAGGCAAAGAGAACAGTATTCTCCTTTCTCCAATTTTACAAATTTGGCAGAAAAATGGATTCTCTGAACAACTTGGCCTAATAACGTTCAGCAATCTCAAAGTCAGACTTACCTGACTGGCAGGATTTGCAAAAATTTGAGGACAAGTATCATGACTTTCAATAGACAACCGTAATGTGAAAGACGACCAATCAGCAAATAAATGACATTGTCATTACAATCAGGAGATTTCAATATGGTCAAAACTGACGGTTTTTTCACCTCAGGAGCATCCACTACCTCCTTCATTTGCATTTGCGCAGGTCAATCACATTCTTCTTTGACTATCCATGAAGGACCAGAAAGCCACAGTGAAAAATTCACAAGTTGACCAGGTGATAGACCTCTAGACAAACAATCACTTGGATTTTCCTCTCTGGTGACGTGCATCCACTGTTGTATACAAGAGTCCTGTATTTTAGCAACCCGATTGGCTACAAAAGTCTGCCATCTGGCGGATGGAGCCTTAATCCAACACAAGGTGACAGTAGAATCAGAAAATGCAACAATACGGGATACATGACTACGTGCGCTAATAATAGATACTACCGAGTTCATAAGCTCTGCCAACAAGAGGGCTGCACACAACTCCAATCAAGGTATTGATACAACTTTAGATGGCGCAACTGGACTTTGAACACAATAAGACAACTCTTGGTGCATCATTACCTGTCTGAGACTACATATAGATCACTGCCCCATAACCAAACAAAGAGGCATCAAAAAAACCAATGAGAGTTATGTGAGAGTCCAGAAATAGTCCAACATGACGTGGAACAGCAAAACTAGACAAAAGGTGCAATTCTTTCTGACAGTCCTCCCAAAGCGTGCATATAGATGGAGGCGGTTTCTCATCCCAGTCTACACCCAATCTCCACAATTGCTGGATTAAACACTTCAGAAACAATGTAAATGGTGACACAAGGCCCAGAGGGTCGTAAATACAAGCCATCACTGACAAGATGGCACGCTTGGTTGCCACAACTTCATCACTTTTCACAGAAAACTGAAAGAGATTGGTGCTTGGTTGCCAGTTCAATCCCAAGACAGCCAAAGAGTTGTCCGCCTCAAAATCCTTGTAAGAGAACAATTTCTCCTCCTCTGAGAATTTCTCCAACATAGGCGGTGAATTTGATGACCACTTAGTGAGCAGAAAACCTCCGCTCTCAAACAGCTGTTTGGACTGACAATAAAGCTCCGTAGCTTTGAACACTAAACCAACAGACATGACTAAATCATCCATGAACATATCCTGTGGTACCCTCGCCTTTGCCGCGGGAAACTTCTCTCCATCCTCCTCTACAAGCTGGTGATTGTGCAAAGTGCTAAATAAGGAGAAGATGAAACACCAAATACAACACAATTAAGCTGGTAAATCTCAATTGGATCATTTTGTGAAAAACGCCACAGTAAACGCTGATAACGACGGCAGGAATCTTCCACCAATATCTGTCAATACATCTGTTTAATGTTGGCAGTCAGTGCTATTTGAAACAAACGAAAATTCACCAACAATACAAAGATATCAGTTTGCAATTTAGGTCCAGGATGCAGAACCTGATTTAATGACAAACCGGACAATGTTCTGGAACCAGCATCAAACATAATTCTAATGGGCGTAGTAGAGCTGCTTGTCTTCACTATAGTGTGGTGAGGAATATAGTAGCCACCTCGATCCTCCTGATCCACCACCAATGACATGTGACCTTGCCGTAAGTAATCCATCATTATTTCATGATATAAGATGCAAATATCGCCATTGCAATCCAGTCACTTTTCTAAATTAAATCCAAATGTGAGTCATTGAACACTACCTCGTAGTCCTTATTAAGTTCTAATTCAAGTTCATTGAGGACTAATTTGGTTTTTTCATAGTCAGACACTGTCTGAGGAACCCTCTGATACAGTACCAAAAACTGTTCAGCTGTTCAACTGTTCAGTACCAAAAACTGTTTTTTTTTATTATTACTGTTCAGCAATTTTAGGATCAGAAATACCCTTTGACAAATCAAATATTCTCTGTAATCTGGCATACAATTGTTGCAGTTTAGCACAATGCACTCTGATCTGCTTTTCCAATTTTTCACTCATTTTGAACTCATACACAACACTAAGCTCAAACAATACAAAAAACAAACAAACAAGAATGAGTTCAAAGTAATATTGAATGAAAAACAAAAAGAAAACAATACAAATATCAAAGTTAAAACATCGACCACTATCTCACAAATTTATTGCTTTTAGGCAATCTCATAACTACTGCGCTAAGATAACCTGGCACAAACAACCCACAAACAAAAGATAAGATAACTTGTTTGTTCAACAAGTGACAAACAGAATCATGATTGCACAAACCTTCACTAACATGAAACATACAAACAAGAAAATATTGAATTACTATTCAATCTAAATATTGAAACTAATAAATTTTCAAAATTGAACTCCAAAAATTTAATTTCAACCCAATTTACAAATGAAATTGGCAAGAAGCTTACTCTTAGAATCAAGCTACAACAAGAAACAAGCTGAACAAAGAACAAAACAATTTTGAACATGCCCACCAAATAAACAAATAAAACAAAAATTTAATGTTTTTCATGTATGTGAAAACAAATTTCAAAAAATAAATCCAACCCAGATGGATCATAAAGATGTACTATAATTAATGGACTGTATTTCAAATCTAATTACTTTGAATCCAATATTTGCCAAGCTACAATCAAGAAAGATTTTAGGTGTGAGTAATTCAATCTTTAAGTAAATTCTTAAAATTATTAAAGAAACGATAAGAAACTCACCAGCAGTACTTGTATGATCACCAAACACTAAGTACAGGTATTTGATTGAGATAGAGTATGGAATTTTGGGTAGATAGGAATAACAACCCCAGGTTAGGAATACCTTAATACTTTCAAGCTGAAGGTCCAAACTCCGCTGGGTGCTGCTTACCGATCACAACTGAACTTAACTTGTTGGCTTTTACAATTAATTTATTAGACTATTTAAATGTCAGTACATGAAAAACATTTAAACAATAATGGCCGGCCAGACAGACAAAAAACAAAACAACAAAGCCAGGCTGAAGCAGTGGGCAGTCTCAGCTTTTTCAAGTTCATGGATGACAGCACGCTCAGTTCCAATGCGCAGACGCAAACAACACTCCTACAGGCAAGAATGATAACTTAGGCTCAGCTGAGTGAGTTTGCGCCACAAAATTCAAATTCAACGGTGGCCGCAACAGTTGAAGACTCTACAGGGACTCTGCAGATAGCAGTCAAAAGAATCAATGTATGGACAAAGCACTGGCTCATAAAATTGAATGAAGCAAAGTCAGTTCATGTAAACTTCACAAACAAGAGAGTACAATACATCCCCTTAACACTCAACGGGAATATTGTACCCTACTCCAACACTGCAAAGTATCTGGGCATGACACTGGATGCCAAGCTCAGATGGAAGGAACACGTTAAGAAGAAACTAGAACAACTAGGCATCAAATTCAAGAAAATGTACTGGCTTCTTGGCAGGGCATCAAAGTTGGCAATTTATAACAAACTGCTTCTATACAAGCAGATTCTCAAGCCGGGTGGACCTATGGGATTCAACTGTGGGGCTGCACCCAACCATCCAATGTCAAGATCATCCAATGCTTCCAGAATAAAGTGCTCAGGAGTAGTGTTGATGCTCCTTGGTACATCAGGAACTCTGATCTCCACCGCAACCTGGGAGTGGCATCAGTCATCAGTGAAATCCAGAGATTTGCAGTCAAACATGAGAAAAGACTTCATCAACATGTGAACGTGGAAGCAATCCAGCTGCTCAATGTGCATGGGATACAAAGACTTAAAAGCAGGAAGCCACACAAATTAGTTTAGTGCTAAAGTGAAAAGTTCAGTGTTCAAAAGCAGAGTATCCTTTCTTACCATGTGAATGTGTTAAAACAATTTATTAGTTATTAACCAATATATAAGGCTAAACCAATGGGTCATACCTTCTCTAATCACTTGTATCAATTTAAGTTGAAATAGAATAGCTTATCAGTCTCTTACTAGGTGCTATATTAATTAATTTGAAAAATAATAATTTATGGTTTCTATTACATACTATTTAAATAAGATAAGCAACAATCTTCTTTTAAAATCTTCACTTTGCAACTCAAAACTCAGACTTCCAAAGAAAAATAATGAATAAAAGGAGCTTATGGATCTTGATCAGGACTCTGAAATGCTTTAGAAGAATTGAAAAAAATTTTCAAATTATTTTAATCTTCAACAAGATTGGAAACTCTTGAAAACATTTTGTTTCATTGGATCATTACTCTTTATACTCCTTAACAATTCCTCCACTCTATACACTAGAATACTGTGGAAACTATAATCTATTAAGATGCATGCAACACTCAAATATTACCTAACTGTTTGCATTTTGTTAACTTCTAGTATAGAACAGTATATTTAATCATGCTTTAATGCTTTGTAGAATAGAGTGACATTTTGGTATCAATTCAGCATTTACCAAGCTTTCAATGTCTTCAAATTTCTTCCTCTCTGGAAGCTTCCTGGATAATGCCGATTTTCTTGGCCTTATTATGAGGTTTTGGGACTGGTGAAAGTGCCTCTACAGAAACAAATAGGTTTTTAGTGCATTTCATTTGAAAAATGCACTATTGGTCTTGACCGGATAATCGCAAATATATGATGCGATGTACTTTTTACATGTTTCCAAGCCCCCAGAACACGAATCTGATGTCCGTTCAAATTCATATATATATATATATGTATTATATATATATATATATATATATATATATATATATATATATATATATATATATATATATATTTATTTATTTATATATGTACAGATTCTTGTTAACACGATAACTTCGGAAGGGCTTGTCGGAGAGCGACCAAATTTTGCACAAAAATCATTAGTGTTAATATCTCGGTCAAGTCCGTTAACCAGCCAAATTGGTCCAAGGGAAGGGGGTGAAATTAGGGGATGAAAATTTTGAAAAATCACTACAAATTGACCAATGACTTGATCGTTTTGAAAATTGGTGTGTATAATAGCCTTATTATGCCCTACAATTTGAGCCATCAACGGAAAAAATCCAATCAAAAATGGCGGAGAAAATTGCAAATAATATGCCGAAAATTGTGTTTTTTATGGGTTTTTCGAAAACGGCACCTTTGAATTCATACCCTGAATAGCTCATTATGAGTCATATGATTCGAGCCATCATAGAATTTGAAATGCACTCTTTCCGACCGCCAGCTGCCGGAGCAAATTTTTTTTTAACATTGGAGATAGGCCTATGGCTGTCAGTATCCACCTCATCACCTACTAGATCTTCATTATTTTCTTCATTGATAGGCTCAGCTGAGACTTGATTGAGATTCTCAGCTGTGATTTGATTGAGATTCTCAGCTGCAATGAAGTTGTTGTCTTCAAATACATTTTAGTCAATTGGCCAAATACACATTACTCAAAAACGATTAGTAGCATTCTCTATAGTTGCTGACTTAGGTACCATAGGCTTCTGAACTTAACCCTGCAATTTTGTACTGTGATACACACAGCCCAGGGCTCATCATAAACCATTTTTGTATTGCTTGATTGCAGTTGCTTTTAAGAGGTTTGAAGAAAGTTCTATCAAGTCTGATGGCAGACTTGATGGAGATGTCTGCTTTTGCACCAAGAGTCTGTCTGTGGCTGATGCAGGAAGAGCAGGTGTGAAGTGTGATATTTTCAGCTATGGTAGTTTGTAGGAACCTGCCTGCCTGTGGTTGAGGCCAAGCAACTTGGCTGGTATGGGGGAACAGTAGTGGAAGTACCCTTGTGATAAGCAGCCAACCCAACAACAAGACTTGGTGCCAGGTGAGCAGCACCAAAGACTGTGTGGGTGTTGCCTCACTGGTATACTCCAATGACTATTCCTCTGTGGCCAACTCGTCCCTCAGCTGATCAAGCTTGTGCAGACGGCGCAGGACGCGGTGGCGTTGAATTCAGCTTCCAGCCTGATGCTTTGTCTGGAGGAAGAGGAGAAAACACCCTGTATCTTCCAAATTGTAGCAAGGCTTGTATCAAGAGGGCAGATGACAGCGCAGTGGATGTGTGCTGTACTGAGCGTACTGTGTGTACTCCTGAGTGTCCCATCTGTAGAGCCAAAAGTGGCTGCTTATATAGGCCTAGGTCCCTTCACAAAAGTTGCAACTCGCAAGCAAGAAGTTGAAGAGAAGGGAGTTTCTAATTTGAAATACACCTGCTGCGATGTAGCAGCAGGCAATGAACTACAAGCGCAGTGGCTGGACAAAGAATTACTGTACGTTAATTCAAAATGGGCCGGTGTCAGACTGCTCAGTTGTTCTGAGTGGAATATTGAAGTTGATTTCATTCTCAAAATCTCTTCTAAATCCTTCCCAGTCTGATGTTCTGTTGACTAGCATTGGTCTGTCTTCTTTTCTCATCAATCACTCACTAAGAGTAAGAATTACTGCTGAGTGATCAAAATCAAGATCAAAGTTCTCTTCAATATCTATAAAATTGCTGCAAATTCTTTTTGTTAAGAAGAATCGGGTGTTTTATTCAACATTGTATCTAAATTGAAAAAAAAAACAGTTTTGGGGTCAAGTCTGTTGAACCTCACTTTTTAATTTGTAAATAACTGAAATAGGTAAATCATGAAAGTTCTTTCTCTTTTTTTCTCTCTCGCCTGCGCTCTATGCCTATTTTTCCTGAATCTTGTAAATTCATATGATATTGCATGAAATGTATGTATTATTATGGAAATAAATTTTATTTTGATTTTTGATTTGAAATACAAATATAAGCAAGCAAAATTCAATTTAACAAATTATACCAATAAAATAGATAAGCTTGAACAAGTGCTTCACAACCATTAATCTATAAATAAATTTAGTGACATAATTAAGCATTTCGCCTTCTAAATATGATTTTTGACCGAACGTAAGTGAAGTCTAGATTCAAGACGACGATTTTGCATTTCTCTTTATGTTTGTTTGTATGTATGTTTGTTCCGCATTTACGACAAAATGCGGCAATAGATTCTGATGAAATTTGACAGGAATGTTCCTCTTGAAATTGCGCGTCGGATGTAAATTTTTG
>CM029548.1:33168798-33503155 GCA_017141385.1 Sogatella furcifera | reverse complement strand
ACAAATCTTGACGAACTATAGCTCATTGTTTTCAGCTTCAAAAGGCTCTATTTCATATACTATAGGTTCTATTTCATATACTATATATGTTCAATTCAGACAAAATTGAAGAACTTCATTAACATAAGTACTTTGAGCTAATTCCTATTTACCAGGAAAACGCCAATTTTTTGTGTTAAAATGTGTCTATCTTGGAAATTATTGGTGGTAGAAAGTCACATTTGGGCTCAAATTGTAGAACATAGTCTTCTCTATCGTTCGATATAATTTTATGAAAATCATGATTTCAAACTTTTAAAATCAATTTTATTGGCAGAAACAGAAAATGGAAAACTTTTTTCCCTTACTATTTTAATCTTAGAAATTTGATTCTAAATTGTGATAGATTTAAGTTATAAATACGATTTTAAGCTCAAATTGTATAGAATTGAATTCTCTACAATGTCATTTGACTTCTATAACTCTTTAACCCCGTATTCTATTAGAAAAATGGCGTAAGAAATCTGAAGATGAATAATTTCGATGGTTTTCGAATTTACAAAATCAAACATAGTTACATAGTTAGAATAGAGTATTTCATGATTTAATTAAATTCAAATGATGGAGAAGATTATGTTCTATAATTTGAGCCCAAATGCGACTTTCTACCACCAATAATTTTCAAGATAGACGCATTTTAACACAAAAAATTGGCGTTTTCCTGGTATATAGGAATTAGCTCGAAGTACTTGGGTTAATGAAGTTCTAATGAAATGTTATAACACTATGTATGGGCTAATAGGTACCACTGATACTAGAAAACCGTATTCCAGTATCCGTGATAGGTAGTCTACTGTATAAGTACATAATTAACAGTTGAGTTATAGGCCTAGTTACCAGTAGTCAACATAAATGTAGGCCTAATTAATTTCATACCTATGAAATTAAATCCGAAGTCCTATTCATATATAGGCGCATATTTTCATAAATATTGTAGGCCTATCTTGATTTGTGTAAATATTAAAATTTGTCAATCCTTGGCCTGAATCTTTTTGTCTTTTCCCAATTAAATTCGCTATCCTTTTCCAATTGGGTAAAAGTGAAAAAATACAATACTGACTAGAAAATGATGCTCATTTATTATGTGAGTTGCAAGTATCAGAAACAATTTGCAACAAATTCTGGAACAGATTGCTACCACACACACTGCTCAGGCGCAAAGTGCTGTATGTAGACCAACAGATTGGAGAAGAAACTGAGTACACTTGTTCCCATCATCTACAGTAACTTATACAAAATCTTCTATTTAATAGGCCTACCATATAATATATAGGTACCTAATAATACAAACTATGTAGTGGACCATATATTGATGGAATAATTGCTCTCCGTGTATGGTCCTATCTGGCTCTCTCTCATAATAACATAGATTACTCATTACTGTAATGACATACCAGTACTGTAATTTGAGGGAAGATATGTGAAAAGAGGTCATGTTCGTGTACAAAACTGGGAATGATAGATAGGCCTACTTCTCAAAAAAATATATTTGATGTCAAGAATTAGCAGAATTTAAGCCTATTATTTTCTAAACCTATAATTTAAGCCTATTGCCAGACTTTCTAGCCTACATGGTTTATCAAAGATTAATTGGAAATATAAGATATTTGCCAAACTTGGATTAGAACATAAAAAATTTGGTCTCAAATTATAGATCACAATGATTCATCATATTCATAATTCTAGAACCAATATTGACCGAACTGCATAGATATTATAGAATGTAAGTATAGAATGAAGTATATCTGGTATTAGCCTAGCGTCAAAGTTTGCATGCCCCTCCTAGACAGATGAGTTTTATTGATGGCGGACTGTGGCACGAAACAGCCAGTTGCCTGACCTGGCCTGCCGAGCCCGCAACGGCCAAAACGTAATTTCGCTATTTCTCAAAAACACGCAGTTGTAGAAATAGCGAGTCACCTCCCTAGCGACAGTTCGATGTTTTTGGATAAACAGCGAGCTGTCGAATTAGTGAGCTGCCCCGTCCCCATAATGGGGATCACATCGGGACAAATTCGAGTTCAATATAGCTTTTAAAATAATTTTTCAAATTCAAATAGGCCTATATTGATAAACTCGAATATTTTTAAGTTAACTCCATTCTCCTAGATAAAATTTCAAACTTCAAAGCTGACGTCTTTGCTATATCTAATCACTAATTACACTGGGTGATGATGATAAGTTTATAGGTTGAATTACACATATTTGTAACTTGGTTTCTTCTCCATCCATTGATAACACTTAACTTAAGGTTTTGATAGAGTTTATTAATGTTCTTTACATTATATTATAATCAAATTACCTTGGCGTTTATAATAAAATTAAAAATCAATCATAATCACAATCAAGATTACAGTTAAAAACTATTCAATCAAAGAACCGTTTTCTCAACAAACCATCATCTTGAACTCACCAAATTATTAATAAATGACTACAACAAGTTTATTAGGATTGTTGTAAATATTATCGAGGCTTCAACATTGGTGTATTAGGTATTAAGTATCAAGCCTCATGTTTTGAAATTTGTTCCTCTATAACAACATACATAGGCTATGATATGGTGATTTTAATCTTGTATATTATGTCATCATAAAGATAAATTCAAAAAAGAGGCTTGATACATAATAGGCTACAATACACCAATTGGAAGCCAGCTAACATCAAGTTATAAAAAATACTCACTTGGATTTTTATTTTGAAATAGCCTATAACTTTATTACCCATGCTATTGGATGCTGAATCATAGTACAAAAAGTCATTGAATTGCTTCCCCAGAATACTTTATGCTTCAAAAAATGAATCCAAATTGCTTTTTGTGATGAGCATTCACCATAGTAATCAATAATACAGTACCGTACATGAATAGATAGATGTAAATAGGGATGTTGGAAAGTGGTGAGAGTAGAGGGGTAGGAGTGGTAGTTGACTACCAGACTCAATTAATATTGCAAAAAATATTTCATGTATAAATGTATAAAAAAAGTCATTTTCAGAGCATAATAGCCAAATACGTCGATAAATTGCTTCAGATAGGCTTGAAAAGGTGATACCATTAAATAGGCAGTTTTTGTTGAATGTCATAGAATTTTCATTTTGCGACTGTTCCCTCCACCCTAGAGGTAAATTGAAAAATAAAAGGTGAACTTGTTCAGAATGAATTGTAATTTCACCTCATATGTGAATTTTCTACATATCTCATCTAGTTTTCAAGTTGTAGCAAGTTGAAGTGAGCAGTTTTGACTTTTTCCATAAAAGCTCAAAAACTACCCTTTTTGACAATTGGCAGTCATTGATCCAAACTTCGAATGTGACCAATCATTTTGTAGCTAAATTGGTTTTCTTCAATTTGTAATGGAACACATTCTTTGATAAACCGACTAGTTCTCACTAAAAAAGAGAAAAAACTAAAAAAAGTCACAAAATTTGAGGGTTTTTTGGATTTTTGGGGGTGACACCGTCCCCTGAGGAGTATGCAAATATTATATTCGAACTCAGTGCCCTAAAATACATATAAAACTGTCGGGAAAAAACTTTTGCACCGCTTTCCTAAAACACCCGTGTGGACGTACCATTTGACTGGGCTACTCACTCAATTATGGCCCACTCACTTTTTTGACCCATTTCATAATTAGCGGGTTTTTCGTCGGTAATCTTTGACACGGTCTTGTATTGAGTGGTCGTCTAGCGGGGGGAAAACAGCGAGTTGCCTACAGGCAGTGCGTTCACACAAAAATAGCGAGTAACCCGCCACAGAAAAATAGCGAGTCATCTCCCTGGCGACAGTTTGGTGTTTTGGCTGAAATAGCGAGTTGTCGAAATAGTGAATTTACCCAAGAACTTACCTCATTCTAGCGGTACCCCTAGACACCCCAAGTTGGGGACGGGGCTACTCACTATTTCGACAACTCGCTGTTTATCCAAAAACACCAAATTGTCGCTGTGGAGGTGACACGCTGTTTAGACAACTGCGTGTTTTTTGAGAAATAGCAAAATTACGTTTCGGCTATTGCAGCTCGGTAGGCCAGGTCAGGCAACTGGCTGTTTTGTGCCACAGTCCGCCATCAATAAAACTCATCTGTCTAGGAGGGGCATGCAAACTTTGACGCTTGTCTGATACCTGATATACTTTGACGCAAGTCTATGCAGCTTGGTCAATATTGGTTCGAGAATCATGAATTTGATTTCAAATTATTGTGGGGAAAATTGTGATCTATAAAAACTCGGTGAATATTGGTTCAAGAATTATGAACTTGATTTCAAACTATAGAGAACATTGTGATCCATAATGACTCCAGCTCGGTCAATATTGGTTCAAGAATTATTAATATGATGAATTATTGTGATCTAGAATTTGAGACAAAATTTTTAATGTTTTAACGCAAGTTTGGCATATATTTTATATTTCCAATTAATCATTGATAAGCCATGTACACTAAGTAGGCTAGAAAGTCTGGTAATAGGCTTAGAAAATAATAGGCTTAAATTCTGCTAATTCTTGACATCGGATATATTTTTTTAGCAAGTTTTTGCCTATCTATCATTCCCAGTTTTGTACACAAACATGACCTCTTTTCACATCTCTTCCCTCAAGTTACCATATGTCATTACAGTAATGAGTAATCTGTAATTGAGAGATCAATTAGACCATCAATATATGGTCCACTACATAGTTTGTATTATTAGGTACCGGTACCTATATATTATACGGTAGGCCTATTGAATAGAAGATTTTGTATACTGTACTGTAGATGATGGAAACAAGTGTACTCAGTTTCTCCTCCTATCTGTTGGTCTACATACAGCACTTTGCGCCTGAGCAGTGTGTGTGGTAGCAATCTGTTCCAGAATTTGTTGCAAATTGTTTCTGATAACTTACTTGCAACTCACATAATAAATGAGCATAATTTTCAAGTCAGTATTGTATTTTTTCACTTTTACCCAATTGGAAAAGGATAGCAAATTTAATTGGGAGGAGACAAAACAATCAGGCCAAGGATTGACAAAATTTAATATTTAAACAACTCAAGATAGGCATACAATATTTATAAAAATATGCGCCTATAATTAATTAGGCCTACATTTATGTTGACTACCGGTAACTAGGCCTATAAAACTGTGAATTACTTATACAGTAGGCTACCAATCATGGATACTGGAATACAGTGTTATAGTATCCATGGTAGGTTCCTATTAGCCCATACATAGTGCTATAACAAGAATTCAATTCATAAACTATTCTGTGAAGTTACACTGAACTTGAATACATGTTAAGACCATAATAACCTAATAGGAGTAACTTACATATTTTTAAAAATTTATACATCATGCTATAACAAGAACTCAATTCATAAACTATATGAATAAAGTAGGTATTCATAAATGAATAAATTATTCATAGATAAATAAAGTATTTATAAACCTCTGAATGAAGTATTCAAGTACAACTTAAACTATAAAAAGTTTGGCTTGAAACTATAGTTTTAAAGTATTTCTTCAGAAAATATTTTAACTTTATAGATAATGAAGGTTTACTTAGTTTTAGCCACGCCTTTTTTTATTGTTTGAGTTGTACTTGAATACAGTACTTTATTTAGAGGTAATAATAATATTTTTATTATATATTCACAGGTATGAGAAAAAGAATTCCTATTAACCAATAGTGTGATCAAAGAAGTCAATTCCTTCTTTTTAGTGCATTTTGAAAAGTTTTTATCATTTTCAAAATTATCTTTATCTATTTACTTTTCATATAAAGTTATGAATTTAAGAAATTCCAACAAACTTGTTGAAATTGCTAGATGCAAGTCCTGAACCACACAGAATCTATGCTTGGTTTAAAATTCAATGGATCTTAACAAACTATAGCTCATTGTTTTCAGCTCATTAAAGCGGTTCAAATGCATGTATCATTTGTTAAATTTGATCAAAATTGAAGAATTTTACAACCTTGAGTACTTTGAGTTCATTCACAAATACCGGGAAAAAGGTTACTATTTGTGTTAAAATTTGTCTATCTTGGAAGCCATTGATAGTAAAAATTTGTTTTTGGGCTTAAATTGTAGAGCATAAAATAAGCCCTTCTATCATTTGATATGTAGATAACAATCCCTCGAATTATTAATAGAATCATATTGGATAATACTGTATATGAATATTTGATTATTTGAATATATGTATTTATGAGTTATTTTAATTTCTCTACTACATAGATGATTGTCCTTTTGTTCTCTATAATCAATTACTTTTGTACTAAGTCTCTTTCACTTGATGTTTTAGTCTCATCTTCATTTTTTTACTTTTACATTTTTCCTCTCTAAGGTTTCTCTTGCCAAGTACACAAATCAATCAAATAGAAATAATCTATTGCGGAAGACATTGGCATCAGCCCCAAATAGTGATATTAACTTTACTAGGAAACGTAGGTACCAAGAATTTGTGTCCCTCAATATAGAATTGTTCTGTACTCGAGAAATTGGCGAGACAACGCTTTTTTTAGTAAAGAAAAAGATAACAAGCAAGTCATAATGCGTGTGTGTGTAGGCAAGAGACACTCGAATGATGGGTAGCTATCACATCTGTTTCTAGAAACTCATGTTCAAGTGGCGAAAACAAAATAAACAAAACACGTATTGGTCAAGCCACAGAGAAGAATTTGTATTCTCTATTCTCTGCCGTTTGCTCTGTCACTCCATTATCCTCACTGATACGCTCTCACTCACTCTTTTTGCCACACGCGCTCACTCTCTCTTGACTGTTCTACAATATTATTTGTCACGTTACCTCTAGTTCTCCTTCAAGTGGAGTTGACAATACCCGGCGGTAACCCTTGATCCTCTGCCTGAATAATTACTAAATCCAGCCTATTGACCGAACCAGAACTTTCTAATTCCAACCACACATTATTCTTTGAGAAGAATGAAAAGGGTCTCTCATTTGTCATAGATAAAAATTCCATAGCCAGAAACTGCTTCTTCTTCCTGGAAGAACAATATACCTGCTTATTCTATAACGAAAGACAATGCTCTTTTATATCCTAGCGAAGGTTATCTCTGGTATAGGTAGTCTGTCCAAGCAAAGAGGACCCTCTGGCAAGATGAGAAAATTACTCCACCTCGGTCAATAGTGATTAAAAAATTATTGATTTGGTCTCAATCGTAAGAAAACATTCTAATCTACAATTTGAGACCAAATCAATATTTTTTGAAGTCAGTTTCTCATCTTGCCAGACAGAGGGTCTTCCTTGTTTGGACAGACTTATATGCAGGCCCATTTCTATAACTGGGCAAGATCAAATCAAATAAAGTTTTATTCACAAATCAAGTATACAAACATGCATAAAAAATATATATATACATAACTTGTGGATTTTCCCCAAATAGACAAGTCTGTGTGTGGGGAAAGAGTTCAAATCAAATCATAAAATTAAGAAAACGTAAAAAAAATTATTAATAATAATATACAGTACCTAATAAGATGATTTGAATTTAGTTAAGAAACGCTTCTTTTAAACGTCATCAAATTTACACAATATAGATAACTTAGGCCTACTAAATTATTAAGTTTTTTCATGACTCAGAATAAAATCAAAATATCATCAATACATTGCAGCACACTATACATACAATACAATATTATTATATTTAAACTGGATGATGAAATGAGAAACCAATAGGTGAATGAAAGTTGAAAAATATTATTAAAATCGGTATGCGGAGTAGATGAGCTGATCAGCGGCATGCCTGCCAGTTTCGAATAACCATATATTTAAGTATTGCTTGTAGGTGTGAAGGCTCAGAGGTTGAAGATGCGCAGTTTACCAGGGGTGCAAGAGCTCAGGAGATCATTTTTGTAACAGTGATTTGGAATGATGTAGGTGTATTGCAAAGAGGGGACAAAACAAGAGTATTCATAGTGGAATTTAAAAAAATTTGTTTGGGGCCACTTACGTGCTGAAGTTCCTGTCAATGTTTTTGAAGGAAAACGGTAGTCTGTCCACGCGCGCTATGAGGGTTACATTCTGCAAGCCTAAAACCTGATATTCTGTACATAGAAATTATATTATTTTTTCACAGCATTATATTATGCTCAGTGGTTATTGCTGTTTCAATCTGCAATATCCAACATAAGTATGAATGTGTTAAGATTCAATCAATGAAGCAATTAATTTATTAATCTCGCAAAATTCAAATTCAAAATTGTTTATTAATAAAAAATTATACATTTCCAAAAATATAAGTACCGTATTCAGATAATACCTATGATTATTCTCACCGCATGGATGATTTGTCTGTGTGCAGGGAGGAAGATAATAAAATACTATAATGTTGTCCGCAGGACCTATACAGTACACTAGTGAAATAAAATAATAAATTGCCTATTAGTACAATTTATTAATAAGTTTATCTAAAATGATTCTGCAATTTTTGTAGAAGACATTACCAACTGAGATAATGTATGAGAATACAACAATTGTTATGACCATCAGACTATTTGTAATATCATAATATTTGTCAGATTTATACCTATTTGCTCCTATGAGCTTCAAAACTCATAGGTCGTGATAATAATTTATGTACCGGAATCTATCATGCTCTCGAAACAATGTTCAACTGTTGAAATACTCTCATTTTTTTGAAAATCCTCCGTCTTGTTGTAACTTAATTCTATGAAGACAAATAATTAAAATGTAATCCAATTTACAAGTCTACAAAAATTATCATAAATATCTGACAAGATAATTTTGAGAAGATTATAAAACTGTTATCTAAGATTCATAAATTTTCTTCAAAATTCGATAAAAAAATGTATAAAGAATAATATACAATCTTGAATAATTTTGTGATTGAACAAGCAATTTCACCGTAAATTGTGTAATAAAATTATAAGTTTGAAGCCTGTCGTATTTAACGTAATTCTTTAATGCAAGGCGTTTCAAGAGGAATGTGCAATACTTCTCAGGCTGATTCCTCACACCAAGTAGACAAAAAGGTTCCATGGGACCAACCCCCAAAAACCCTTTGTTACTGAGATAACAATGGCGGAAAAATGAGATTTTTTAAAATGTATCAATTTTTGTAATTTTATAGAGGCTTTAGTGAGGTTCTAAAATGATCAATTCCTATGTAAAATTAGCTGAGGAATTCAATGAAACCAGTTCCAAGTTTGCAGCTTCAACGGTTATTTAGATAATTGGAAAAATATGCTAGAAAACGTCATTTTTTCAACAATAAGGGTTATAACTGGATAAGGAATCATAAAATTGTATTTTCTATTAATGGAAGTTGAAGAGAGTCTGATTCTAAAGAAAAAGTTAAATGGCGGCGATTTTGTAAATCTTACCCAATTCTCAGAAATGGCGATCAAAAATCGCAAAATTGACAAAACATAGCACAAGTTATGAATTTGTGTTTAGTAGCGATTTTTCGATTTTTGATCGCTATTTCTGAGATTTGGGTAAGATTTACACAATCGCCGCCATTTAACTCTTTCTTTAGAATCAGACTCTCTTCAACTTCCATTAATGAAAAATACAATTTTATGATTCCTTATCCAGTTATAACCCTTATTGTTGAAAATTGGCGTTTTCTAGCATATTTTTCCAATTATCTCAATAACCGTTAAAGTTACACATTTGGAACTGGTTTCATTGAGTTCCTCAGCTAATTTTACATAGGAATTAATTATTTTAGAACCTCACTAAAGCCTCTAAAAAATTAGAAAAATTAATATATTTTGAAAAGTTTCAATTTTCCACCATTGTTATCTCAGTAGCAAAGCGTTTTTGGGGGTTGGTCCCATGGAACTTTTTTGTCTACTTGGTGTAAGGAATCAGCCTGAGAAGTATTGCACATTCCTCCTGAAACACCCTGTATAGTCCAGTCAATAAAGCCTGTCCACACCGGTATAGAGTGCATGAAATATCCCCCAATTTTTGACCTCGGGGATTTGTTTAGACTAGTTGGGAGGTTAACATACTGAAAGTCCCCGGACCTGGGGGGTGAGCGTAGGGCGGGAGGGGGTTGTAGAAGGTACAATTTTTTTAGTTTTTCGCGTAAAACCCGAAAACGGTTGATCCTAGAGAAAAGTGTTCTGATTAGAAATTTAAGAGGACTAAAATCTGCGTCGATTGAAAAAAGAAAACGAAAATCTGCCAAAAATAGAAAATTTTTCACATTTGATCAAAACTCCCATTTTAAAAAATTCCAAAGTGCTTTTAAATGTGATGTAACTCATGAAGTAACAATAAACCCACTACCCTCTCACCCTAAGGCGGGTATTACACGATAATAGTTCTATGACATATTTCTATATTATCAAACATCTGTGATGATGAAATATTACCGTGTAATGAACCAAATATTATAAATGATCATATTCTATGTCATATGTTCTCCTATAGAGAAAATTATTATAATATCTTTGATAATAGATGTATGACATAGAACTATTATCGTGTAATAGCGGCCTAAAAGTTGTCGAGCATGAGAAGTAGAGTCCAAATAACTTGTCAATATTGATATTTGACCTATTTTTCGAAGTTGATCAATCACTTTTCCAAGAATGGAGTTCCTCCAAATTCATCTACAGGTGGTTCTTGTCCATTATTTTGATGCTAAAATATACATAAGAAGTAATAAGTATATTCAAGGTGGTGTTTGGTAGTCTGTTTGGATCATTCTTCATCAGAATACTAATTCTACTGCTCAAAATCGGACTATTTGCAGTAGAAAGGACCGTTCAAGTATAATAATCTAAGGACGTCCCTAACTTTCGTAAAAGTGAACAAATCTTGACGAACTATAGCTCATTGTTTTCAGCTTCAAAAGGCTCTATTTCATATACTATAGGTTCTATTTCATATACTATATATGTTCAATTCAGACAAAATTGAAGAACTTCATTAACATAAGTACTTTGAGCTAATTCCTATTTACCAGGAAAACGCCAATTTTTTGTGTTAAAATGTGTCTATCTTGGAAATTATTGGTGGTAGAAAGTCACATTTGGGCTCAAATTGTAGAACATAGTCTTCTCTATCGTTCGATATAATTTTATGAAAATCATGATTTCAAACTTTTAAAATCAATTTTATTGGCAGAAACAGAAAATGGAAAACTTTTTTCCCTTACTATTTTAATCTTAGAAATTTGATTCTAAATTGTGATAGATTTAAGTTATAAATACGATTTTAAGCTCAAATTGTATAGAATTGAATTCTCTGCAATGTCATTTGACTTCTATAACTCTTTAACCCTGTATTCTATTAGAAAAATGGCGTAAGAAATCTGAAGATGAATAATTTCGATGGTTTTCGAATTTACAAAATCAAACATAGTTACATAGTTAGAATAGAGTATTTCATGATTTAATTAAATTCAAATGATGGAGAAGATTATGTTCTATAATTTGAGCCCAAATGCGACTTTCTACCACCAATAATTTTCAAGATAGACGCATTTTAACACAAAAAATTGGCGTTTTCCTGGTATATAGGAATTAGCTCGAAGTACTTGAGTTAATGAAGTTCTAATGAAATGTTATAGCACTATGTATGGGCTAATAGGTACCACTGATACTAGAAAACCGTATTCCAGTATCCGTGATAGGTAGTCTACTGTATAAGTACATAATTAACAGTTGAGTTATAGGCCTAGTTACCGGTAGTCAACATAAATGTAGGCCTAATTAATTTCATACCTATGAAATTAAATCCGAAGTCCTATTCATATATAGGCGCATATTTTCATAAATATTGTAGGCCTATCTTGATTTGTGTAAATATTAAAATTTGTCAATCCTTGGCCTGAATCTTTTTGTCTTTTCCCAATTAAATTTGCTATCCTTTTCCAATTGGGTAAAAGTGAAAAAATACAATACTGATTAGAAAATGATGCTCATTTATTATGTGAGTTGCAAGTATCAGAAACAATTTGCAACAAATTCTGGAACAGATTGCTACCACACACACTGCTCAGGCGCAAAGTGCTGTATGTAGACCAACAGATTGGAGAAGAAACTGAGTACACTTGTTCCCATCATCTACAGTAACTTATACAAAATCTTCTATTTAATAGGCCTACCATATAATATATAGGTACCTAATAATACAAACTATGTAGTGGACCATATATTGATGGAATAATTGCTCTCCGTGTATGGTCCTATCTGGCTCTCTCTCATAATAACATAGATTACTCATTACTGTAATGACATACCAGTACTGTAACTTGAGGGAAGATATGTGAAAAGAGGTCATGTTCGTGTACAAAACTGGGAATGATAGATAGGCCTACTTCTCGAAAAAATATATTTGATGTCAAGAATTAGCAGAATTTAAGCCTATTATTTTCTAAACCTATAATTTAAGCCTATTACCAGACTTTCTAGCCTACATGGTTTATCAAAGATTAATTGGAAATATTAGATATTTGCCAAACTTGGATTAGAACATAAAAAATTTGGTCTCAAATTATAGATCACAATGATTCATCATATTCATAATTCTAGAACCAATATTGACCGAACTGCATAGATATTATAGAATGTAAGTATAGAATGAAGTATATCTGGTATTAGCCTAGCGTCAAAGTTTGCATGCCCCTCCTAGACAGATGAGTTTTATTGATGGCGGACTGTGGCACGAAACAGCCAGTTGCCTGACCTGGCCTGCCGAGCCCGCAACGGCCAAAACGTAATTTCGCTATTTCTCAAAAACACGCAGTTGTAGAAATAGCGAGTCACCTCCCTAGCGACAGTTCGTTGTTTTTGGATAAACAGCGAGCTGTCGAATTAGTGAGCTGCCCCGTCCCCATAATGGGGATCACATTGGGACGGGGCAACTCACTATTTCGACAACTCGCTGTTTATCCAAAAACACCGAACTGTCGCTGGGGAGGTGACTCGCTGTTTAGACAACTGCGTGTTTTTTGAGAAATAGCGAAATTACGTTTTGGCTATTGCAGCTCGGCAGGCCAGGTCAGGCAACTGGCTGTTTCGTGCCAAAGTCCGCCATCAATAAAACTCATCTGTCTAGGAGGGGCATGCAAACTTTGACGCTAGTCTGATACCTGATATACTTCGACGCAAGTCTATGCAGCTCGGTAAATATTGGTTCGAGAATCATGAATTTGATTTCAAATTATTGTGGGGAACATTGCGATCTATAAAAACTCGGTGAATATTGGTTTGAGAATTATGAACTTGATTTCAAACTATAGGAAACATTGTGATCCATAATGACTCCAGCTCGGTCAATATTGGTTCAAGAATTATGAATATGATGAATTATTGTGATCTATAATTTGAGACAAAATTTTTGATGTTTTAATGCAAGTTTGGCATATATCTTATATTTCCAATTAATCGTTGATAAGCCATGTACGCTAAGTAGGCTAGAAAGTCTGGTAATAGGCTTAAATTGTAGGCTTAGAAAATAATAGGCTTAAATTCTGCTAATTCTTGACATCGAATATATTTTTTCGAGAAGTAGACCTATCTATCATTCCCAGTTTTGTACACGAACATGACCTCTTTTCACATCTCTTCCCTCAAGTTACCATATGTCATTACAGTAATGAGTAATCAGTAATTGAGAGATCAATTAGACCATCAATATATGGTCCACTACATAGTTTGTATTATTAGGTACCGGTACCTATATATTATACGGTAGGCCTATTAAATAGAAGATTTTGTATACTGTAGATGATGAAAACAAGTGTACTCAGTTTCTCCTCCTATCTGTTGGTCTACATACAGCACTTTGCGCCTGAGCAGTGTGTGTGGTAGCAATCTGTTCCAGAATTTGTTGCAAATTGTTTCTGATAACTAACTTGCAACTCACATAATAAATGAGCATCATTTTCAAGTCTGTATTGTATTTTTTTCACTTTTACCCAATTGGAAAAGGATGGCAAATTTAATTGGGAGAAGACAAAACATTCAGGCCAAGGATTGACAAAATTTAATATTTACACAACTCAAGATAGGCATACAATATTTATAAAAATATGCACCTATAATTAATTAGGCCTACATTTATGTTGACTACCGGTAACTAGACCTATAAAACTGTGAATTACTTATACAGTAGGCTACCTATCACAGATACTGGAATATGGTGTTATAGTATCCGTGGTAGGTAGCCCATTATCCCATTTAGCCCATACATAGTGCCATAACAAGAATTCAATTCATAAACTATTCTGTGAAGTTACACTGAAATTGAGTTAACAAATACATGTTAAGACCATAATAACCTAATAGGAGTAACTTACATATTTTTTTAAAATTTATACATTGTGCTATAACAAGAACTCAATTCATAAACTATATGAATAAAGTATTCATAAAAAAATAAATTATTCATAGATAAATAAAGTATTTATAAACCTCTGAATAAAGCATTCAAGTACAACTTAAACTATAAAAAGTGTGGCTTGAAACTATAGTTTTAAAGTATTTCTTCAGAAAATATTTTAACTTTATAGATAATGAAGGTTTACTTTAGCCCCATTTCCATTCATACATTTTGTGCAACAGTGTTGCACAACACATTGGCAACATGTTTTTACGCGTTTTTCAACGTGCCTGGTGTACCGTTTCCATTCCGTCAAATGTTTTGAGCAACATCAGCATCTAGACTACTTGGACTCGAATTCACTGGTCATCAGAGCTCAGTTCGTTGTGAGCATTTGAAGAAGATGGACGATAGGCTCGCTCTAGCAAGTTTTGTTGTTTTAGCAGGGGGTTATCAAATTCTTAAAAATAGGCGAAAAAGACCACGGTGGTGGATTAGAAGCATCCTCGCAAAACGGCCGTATGAGGGTGCTTATAATAGTTTAATGAGGCACCTTACATTACAAAGTGGTTCTGAAAACTACGTGAGAATGAGTACTTCCGATTTTGAATTCCTACTAAATCTAATTGCGCCTCGAATTGCCAAAAGTAATCACTGTCGACAAGCTATTCCTCACTGCCGACAAGATATCCGTTTAGGGGCGTCAATTCTGCAATTTGAGTTCTTATGGTTTGCGCTAGATACATTCTACAGCACTGTTTCTGTTTCGAATTGTTTAATTAATTTAATTATATTATTCTTCGACCACTCCATTTTCAATGTATAAAGAGTTAAGACAATACAAAACACACAACACACTGAAAGTCACCAACAGTGAACTGAAAGTATTTCTCGTTTGCATCAAATCATGGTCTGCGTCTGGAAACTATTTCTTCAAATCGCAAAAAAATGCAAAATAAACAGAAGTCGCGACTACATCTTTTTCTCTCCAGCTAATAGAGAAGAAAAATGCATTGTTCAGCAAAACCATTTATTCAGCTGGAGTACCTACCTACAGTTCCACTTTTATTATTATTTTTTTGTCACGTTGCTCAAATTCAATTACTTTTTCAAACAACTGACATAAACATAAACTGAATATATCAATTCATCATAATTACATTGTAGCCACGTACAGCCAGCGAGAATAGCGAATATAGAAATATTCTATATTCATATATTTTATATATTCTATATAAATAGGTATTTCATATTCTATTCTCTATGCGTACAGCAGGAAATGAGACATTTGGATAGATACAAGTATTACGAACTGTATTATTTTTTCTTTTTTTTTAAACAATTCTCGCCTTGTTGAATTGTGAACTCCTATCATATAAGTTACTCTCATAATATAATATTATAATAGTATCTACTGTGGTAACAGTAATTTAACAAAGTAAAACCGAGTAAGTTTAGTCTTACTTACACTGTAGCAAGGTTATTAAAGATTTTTTAGTCTTAAAGAAAAAGAAAAAGATTAAAGACTTTTTAGTAACCTTGCTCTGTGGTAACAGAAGTAAAACCAAGTAGAAGTATTATTAGAATTTGAATAGGTCGAATGCAAGAAATAAAATGACTTTGAATATCTGATAAAAATAACTTCCTCAATTTTGATTATTTCTGAGCAATCGCGGGAATTCCTACCAATTTTCGAACGCTGAATTCAAATCTGAAATCCAAATTTTTCTATCTCTATTGTTACGCGTTTTAGAATTTGTATAATTCTAATTTGTGCTGCGGCAACATTTCTTGCCGTTTCCATTCCCCAGGATACAATGTTGTGAGAACGAGTTGCAAAACACATTGGTCTCCAACATGTTGCCCGGCGCAACGAGTTTTGAAACATTTTCAGACCGTTTCCATTCGTACAATTTTCATGCAACACTGTTGCTTAACACGTTGCAAAACATTTTTGTGCTAATGGAAACGGGGCTTTAGTTTTAGCCACACCTTTTTTTATCGTTTGAGTTGTACTTGAATACGGTACTTTATTTAGAGGTACTAATAATATTTTTATCCTATATTCACAGGTATGAGAGAAAGAATTCCTATTAACCAATAGTGTGATCAAAGAAGTCAATTCCTTCTTTTTAGTGCATTTTAAAAAGTTTTTATCATTTTCAAAATTATCTTTATCTATTCACTTTTCATATAAAGTTATGAATTTTAGAAATTTCAACAAAATCTGCTAGATGCAAGTCCTGAACCACACAGAATCTTTGGGGGTTAACTGGTCGCTAAACCAATTAGAGCAGAAGCCTAAGATAAATTAATTGATCCCAAAGAATTATTTGAAAATTTTTAATTGAGAAGGTTCATTTATAAAGGTTGAATTGAATAAATCAATACCTACACTAATAAAGAAAACACTTGAAAAATTTCACCAATTCGAAAACTCATCAACAATAAAAAAATATCCTCATGTGTAAGGTACAGCTGGATGAACACATTCTTTAAAAAAATTAAAGTTATGATGGAATTCGCCAAACACGTGATTTACTGATACATACGGTACATGTATACACAAGATACATAGATACATACATACAGATACATACATATATACACATTTGCACGGTAAATATATACAAGCAAACTAGACTCACTTTAAATTTAATTTATTCAATTTAACAACTAATTAATACCGAATCCAATAAAATTTTTAACTCAATAAAAATCACTTATAAATGGAAATAAACTTACTTACATAGTAGTTACTATAGTTTCGACCTGTTGTGTGGTCATCTTCAGACTCTGAAGATGAGTCTGAAGATGACCACACAAAGGTCAAAACTAAATAGTAACTACTATGTAAGTAAGTTTATTTCCATTTATAAGTGATTTTTATTGAGTTTTAAATTTTAAAGTGAAAAAAAGAATGGATACACAACACCAATAAAATTGCTGCTCAAATTGTAGTGTCAGATGGCAGCAATCAGTTAGTAAAATCCAGAAGTCTCTATGTGGCCTATGAGCCAAGATACCGTGTAATCGAAAGTTTTCCAATAAATTTTCATAAATACTATATTATTATTATTTACATTACTATACTTGAAAATTCAATTAATTTAGAAACGTTTAGAATTGGGAAGATCAGTATAATACCTTAATAATGATTGAAATTGTAGAAATGAATAAATTCATGTACTGATACTGTAAGTTTGTCGCCGGAGAGAGTAACTAGAGAAAATGTGAAAAATGAATATAAGGCCTTTCTGACAAAGTAGCTCTCGCTTACAGCATTGTACTTCAATACGGTACCTTCCACCTTTCCACTTTTGGCAGTATTTATGAATAAGGGATGAGGTCGAAAATCATTTGCAAAGGGATCGACCGTGAAGTTGAATAAATTTTCATTGAAAATCTATTCTACCTACGCAATTGAAAAACTTCTCTTTTGATAAGAATTTGAAAATTTTCAGAAATACTGTACATTTATTAATAATAAAGGTCCTTATCAAATATTTGAGAAAAATATATGGTACCGTGCGGCAATCACAATACTTACTAAGTATTTATCAAATAGTGAAGTATAGCAAAACTCAATTGAGAATTGAACTTTAAACTTAGGGCTATTTAAAATAATTGATAAATAAAATGAAGAAATCATATAACCTTTTCTAAGTATTATTTCTCACAGACATGTTTCGAACTTAAGCCCATTTTCAATGTGACAAGAATAATACTCACATTATTATTTTAGACTTAAGCTCAAAACATGTCTGTGAAAAATGATACTTTGAAAGTTTTAAAAAAGGATATTTGATTTTTCATTTTATTTATCAGAACTCAATTGTTTATTTATTATTTTTAACAAAAATAGAGAATAATTCAATTTTAACATGTCTAAAAGCTCTGCTAATAGGCCTATCTATAGTGAAATTTTATACCACTCAAGAAAATTAGAATATTTCATTTTTTTCAAATCCAGTTAATTTTACAAACTATACAGTGAGTGGTAGCAGATGTATCACGGTTTAATTTTAGTGGCTCAGACCACTGCATTGGAAACGAAACTAGGTAGGTACTGTACCTATAATTCTTTTTTATTCTATGATTCATTTATCAAGTATTATTGTGGGTTGCTGTATCTTATTTTCTATTTGTTTTATTTGTAGATTATTACTATTGAAATATAGTGATTCTGTGTTTTCATATTTTGTAAATAACGAGTTGAATTTGAGCAGCTACCCAATTTAATGAATTAGAACGTTATCAGTTTGTGAGAAATTGGAACTTTTCACCAGTTCAGTTGGCGTCTACCAAAATTGGCGGTTGATGAATGATTAGGGAATCAATAATACTGAGCTTTGTCAGGATAATCAGCGAGAACATAATAGGTATGTTCATAATATTATTCAGTGGAGAGCGACCTCAACCAACCCATTTTGCTATACCGGTGTGGACAGGCTTTATTGACTGGACTATATATAGCGCCTTGCATTAAAGAATTACGTTAAATACAACAGGCTTCAAACTTATAATTTTATTGCACGATTTAAGGTGAAATTGCTTGTTCAATCACAAAATTATTCAAGATTGAATATTATTCTTTATACATTTTTTAATCGTATTTGAAGAAAATTCATGGATCTCAGATAACAATTTCATAATCTTCTCAAAATTATCTTGTCAGATATTTATGATAATTTTTGTAGACTTGTAAATTGGATTACATTTTAATTATTTGTCTTCATAGAATTAAGTTACAACAAGACTAAGAATTTTCAAAAAAATTAGAGTATTTCAAGAGCATGATAGATTCCGGTACATAAATTGTTATCACGACCTATGAGTTTTGAAGCTCATAGGAACAAATAGGTATAAATCTGACAAATATTATGATATTACAAATATTATGATATTACAAATAGTCTGAAGGTCATAACAATTATTGTATTTTCATACATTATCTCAGTTGGTAAAGTCTTTGACAAAAATTGCAGAATCATTTTAGATAAACTTAATTGTACTATTAGGCAATTTATCATTTTATTTCACTGTTGTACTGTATAGGTCCTGCGTACAACATTATAGTCCTTTATTATCTTCCTCCCTGCACATGGACAAATCATCCATGCGGTGAGAATAATCATATCATCTAAATATTTATATTTTTGGGAATATATAATTTTTTATTAATAAACAATTTTGAATTTGAATTTTGCGAGATTAATAAATTAATTGCTTCATTGATTGAATCTTAACACATTCATACTTATCTTGGATATTGCGGATTGAAACAGCAATAACCACTGAGCATAATGTGAAAAAATAAAATAATTTCTATGTACAGAATATCAGGTTGCAGAATTGCAGGCTTGCAGAATGTAACCCTCAAAGCGCGTGTGGGCAGACTACCCTTTTCCTTCAAAAACATAGACAGGAACTCCAGCACGTGGCCCCAAACAATTTTTTTTTTAAATCCACTATGAATACTCTTGTTTTGTCCCCTCTTTGCAATACCTACATCATTCCAATTCCAAATCACAGTTACAAAAATGATCTCCTGAGCTCTTGCGCCCCTGGTCAACTGTGCATCTTGCCCAGTAATAGAAATGGGCCTGCATAAGTCTGTCCAAACAAGGAAGACCCTCTGTCTGGCAAGATGAGAAAATGACTTGAAAAAATATTGATTTGGTCTCAAATTGTAGATTAGAACGTTTCCTACGATTAAGACCAAATCAATAATTTTTTAATCAATATTGACCGAGATGGAGTAATTTTCTTGCCATTTTGCCAGAGGGCCATCTTTGCTTGTACATACTATACCATTTTTGCTAACAGATAACCTTCACCAGGATATAAAAGAACATTGTCTTACATTATAGAATAAGCAGGTATATTCTGTTCTCCCAGGAAGAAGAAGCAGTTTCTGTAACTATGGAATTTTTATCTATGACAAATGAGACCCTTTTCATTCTTCTCAAATAATAATGTGTGGTTGGAATTAGAAAGATCTGGTTCGGTCAATAGGCTGGATTTAGTAATTATTCAGGCAGAAGATCAAGGGTTGCCGCCGGGTATTGTTAACTCCACTTGAAGCTTGAAGGAGAACTAGAGGTACGGTAACGTGACAAATAATATTGTAGAACAGTCAAGAGAGAGTGAGCGCGTGTGGCAAAAAGAGTGAGTGAGAGCGTATCAGTAGGGATAATGGAGTGACAGAGCGAACGGCAGAGAATAGAGAATACGAATAATTCTTCTCTGTCATTGTTTATTTTGTTTTTGCCACTTGAACATGATTTTATAGAAACAGATGGGACAGCTAACCATCATTGAGTGTCTCTTGCCTACACACACATTATGACTTTATCTTTTTCTTTACTAACAAAAAGCTTTGTCTTGCCAATTTCTTGAGTACAGAACAATTCTATATTGAGGGACACAAATTTTTGGTACGTTTCCTAGTAAAGTTAATATCACTATTTGGGGCTGATGCCAATGTCTTCCGCAATAGATTATTTCTATTTGATTGATTTGTGTACTTGGCAAGAGAAACCTAGAGAGGAAAAATGTAAATGTAAAAAAATGAAGATGAGAAACATCAAGTGAAAGAAACTTAGTACAAAAGTAATTGATTATAGAGAACAAAAGGACAATCATCTATGTAGTGGAGAAATTAAAATAACTCATAAATACATATTATCAAATATTCATATACAGTATTATCCAATATGATTCTATTAATAATTCGAGGGATTGAAACATTAGGGTTCTAAATGCCAAATCCTCAACTTTTCAAGAGAGCAGAATTTCAAATCAGGTACTGCAGTAAATGAAGGGAATGATATTAAAATATTCAATGTGTTTTTTTATGAATTTTTGTACTCTAAATAGATAAAAAATATGTCAAACATTTTTTAAAGTTATCATTATGTAGGATGTAGTTAAAAAATTACTTTTAAAATTATGGTGGAACCTTGTTGCTCTAATGCCAATGCCACGTTTACACCGAAATGTTAATAACTTTTTTGAATAACGTATTTGACCGAGCGTAAGTGTGGTCTAGATTCAAGACAACGTTTTTGCATTTCTCTTCATGTTTGTTTGCCTGTTTGTTTGTTCCGCATTTACAACAAAACGCGGCAATAGATTCTAATGAAATTTGACAGAAATGTTCCTCTTGAAATTGCGCGTTGATGTATATGTAAGGTTTCTTGAAATATTGCATTTTAAGGATAATATGAAAGGAAAAGGTATGACTTCCATACTAAAATATTACTATATACATTCATACTTCTAAACATAGGAGAACTCACACTATAGAATTATTCATGCTTAACCAGCTGTCAAGTTTATTATTAATTGCATGCAATGACGCATGCAATTAATGAAACTCAACAGTATTCCCTTCATGAATAATGCCCCATCCATGGGTGACTTCGTGAGGTCCACTATTCACAGAACTACTAGTATATTATATAACTAACTCACTATAAAAAAGTTATTAACATATGTTATTAAAATTCTGGTGTAAACGTGGCTGTGGCGTAGTTAAATTCAACAGCTGGAACCATGATGATCTAGTAAATTGCTTTCTCATTAGAACACGGTTCTTGTTCTTAGATAGGACCTTTATGGATTCGAGATTGATTTGATTTGTAATGCATTAAAATTCTATCAATTGATTAAAACCTTATTGGATTTTGTCTGATCTATCACAAATGATCCATTAAAGTAAATTTTATTACAAAAACAATAAATTGTATAAGATAAATTTATTCATCAATTTTATTAAAACCTATTTACAAATTAATATAGTCATTTGAATTCCAATATTTGTATTTAATGATAAAACAATGAACAAATTTCAAGACTTTAATTGAATAGAATGATGAATAGATAGATGATGAATAATTTTTTTATTATATTATTGTTATCTTTTATTACTATTTATATTATGCCCATCAATATTGAGCATTCGAAGTAGTATCTTATCTTCATCAATAATGTCCATAATGAACAAAAAGTAGAGCAGAATAAAATGAAGAGAAGCTAAACTCTTGACGTACCATAGGCCTATCACAACCATCATGTTCTCAGTATGAAAGAGTAAAATTTCAACAACAAGGTTCCATGTAGCACATAGAACTTTGTTGAATTTTATGTTGAGGCTTCCTAGATCAATATGATTCCAAGTACAAAATGGAACCTTCTTGAATTTTGCATTTGGTCTTTTTGGACATAGAACCTAATTGTTTTGCTTTATAAAAAAACTACTTATAATTCGCAACTGAAACTTTGAAAAACATCTGCTAGAAGTAAAACAGAACCATATAATGCATTAAAATCTCAATTTGAGAAAAATGTCAGTTAGAACCACGGGAACTAGAATACACGGTAGGTATCATAAGCCTGATGCACAGAAGATTGATAGTATTATGCCGTTTCTGGAGCCCCCAAAAAATATTTGATTACGTTACCATAGAAGCGTCAGTATTCAATTTCCTGTGATTCAACTTCTTATAACGTTTTTTGTGGGCTTCAGAAACGTCATAACTATAGAGACTGTATATAATAATCATAGTGTAGACATTGACAGTGTCACTTTTGATTGGTCAGCTCGGTCAATTCCACCATAGTTTTGCCAACTCTCATAAATCCGCATATTGACAGTGCGAGGAATGTGCTGCGAATGTCTTGCGGTGTGTTGATACTTGTGTGACTGGAACGCAGTCAATCATCTGTGGCCAATCATATCTCTTGCTATTGAATTTAAAGGATAAAATAAGGATTCTTAATTCTTTAATTTATAAAAAATCCAGAATTTCTTGATTTTTAAATAAATCAGTGGTTTAACAACATTTTGTCTTTTCATTTAACATGGATAACTACCACAATATCAACTTCACTACTACTCAAAAAGTAGAGCATTCTACAATTTTTTAAACTAGAGAGGAGTAATAGCATAGAGTAACTAGCTCAATAGGCCTATTCTTAATTTTTATTGTCTTTGATAGAATAATGAAAAAAAACAAGTAGAACCAACCCCTACCAAGTAATGACTTTTACATTATTTCTTATTATGAGTATACATATATGTTCTTAGACATTATTTTCTATGAGATAAGAAAATAAATTTACCAGGAAAATCTCTAAAGTAAGTTACTCTTACTCTAATAGTCTAATTGATGGCAAACACGTTGCTGTATTTAATGTTACTTAATTTTAAAGCTGAGAATGGTGCTCAGAATCTTATTAAGAGACTTTCTTCTTGTTATATACAGGATAAATCACTAAATGATAGTTACAGCTAAAAATAATTCAAATGATAGGCTATTCTTCCATTAACAAATTGACTGTAGGAAAGAGAGGAAGACTCTGCAATCATACAATAGTAGAAATCGCTGAAAAGACAAAAAAGCAAGAGTTATATTTAATTTAAGATATTCAATAATTTTAGAACTGATATCCATTTTATCAGTCACTAAACTTAATATTAACATTAGAACGGTATTGTACAAATTTGAGTTCAATATAGCCTTTAAAATATATATTTTTTTAAATTCAAATAGGCCTATATTGATAAACTCGAATTTTTCAAGTTAACTCCATTCTCCTAGTTAAAATTTCAAACTTCCAAGCTGACGTCTTTGCTATATCTAATCACTAATTACACTGGGTGATGATGATAAGTTTATAGGTTGAATTACACATATTTGTAACTTGGTTTCTTCTCCATCCATTGATAACACTTAACTTAAGGTTTTGATAGAGTTTATTAAGGTACTTTACATTACATTATAATCAAATTACCTTGGCATTTATAATAAAATTAAAAATCAATCATAATCACAATTGAAATTACAGTCAAAAACTATTCAATCAAATAATCGTTTTCTCACTAAACCTTAATCATATTAAACTCATCAAATTAATAATGAATGACTTCAACAAGTCCAGTAGGATTGTTGTAAATATTAGCGTGGCTTTAACATTGGTGTATTAGGTATTAAGTATATCAAGCCTCATGTTTTGAAATTTGTTCCTCTATAACAACATATATAGGCTATGATATGGTGATTTTAATCTTGAATATTATGTCATCATGGAGATAAATTCATAAAAAGAGGCTTGATACATAATAGGCTACAATACCTCAATTGGAAGCCAGCTAACATCAAGTTATAAAAAATAACCACTTGGATTTTTATTTTTAAATAGCCTATAACTTTATTAACCATGCTATTGGATGCTAAATCATGGTACAAAAAGTCATTGAATCGCTTCCCCAGAATACTTTATACTTCAAAAAATAAATCCAAATGGCTTCTTGTGATGAGCATTTGCCATAATAATCGATAATACAGTACTGTACATGAATAGATAGACGTAAATAGGGATGTTGGAAAGTGGTGAGAGTAGAGGGGTAGGAGATGGTAGTTGACTACCAGACTCAATTAATATTGCAAAAACTAATGTATAAATGTATAACAAAAGTCATTTTCAAAACATAATAGCCGAAAACGTCGATATATTGCTTCATATAGGTTTGAAAAGGTGATACCATAGAATAGACAGTTTTTGTTGAATGTCATAGAATTTTGCGACTGTTCCCCCCACCATAGAGGTAAATTGAAAAATAAAAGGTGGAACTTGTTCAGAATGGATTGTACTTTCACCTCATATGTGAATTTTCTACATATCTCATCTGGTTTCAAGTTGTAGCAAGTTGAATTGAGCAATTCTGACTTTTCCCATGAAAGCTCAAAAACTACCGCTTTTTTGACGGTTCATAGCTTGGCAGTCATTGATCCAAACTTCGAATGTGACCACTCATTTTGTAGCTAAATTTGTTCTCTTCAATTTGTACTGGAACACATTTTTTGATAAACCGACTAGTTTTCACAAAAAAAAAAAAGAAAACCTCAAAAAAGTCACAAAATTTAAGGGTTTTTTGGAATTTTGGGGGTGAAGCCGTCCCCTGAGGAGTATGCAAATATTATATTCGAGTTCAGCGTCCTAAAATACATATGAAACCGTCGAGAAAAAGACTTTCGCACCGCTTTCCCAAAACACCCGTCTGGACGTATCATTTGACTGGGCTACTCACTCGATTATGTCCCACTCACTTTCTTGACCCACTTAATAATTAGCGGGTTCTTCGTCGGTAATCTTTGACACGGTCTTGTATGGAGTGGTCGGCTAGCGGGGAAAATAGTGAGTTGCCGACAGGCAGCGCTATCACACAAAAACAGCGAGTCACCCGTCACAGAAAAATAGCGAGTCACCTCCCTGGCGACAGTTCGGTGTTTTGGCTGAAACAGCGAGTTGTCGAAATAGTGAATTTACCCAACCCATCACATCACACAGGAAAAGTCTAGCAAGTGAATGCTGTCTTGAAAACATAACCTTAATAACACCATGTTCAAATTGTTGAACTTAAACTTCATATAAAATGTGCTTTGTTTGAGTTGACATGACATATACATCTAGTTTTTTCTTGGACGTGAGTTTGAGATTCTGTCGTATAAAAGTAATTCTGTGCTGTATATTTATAACATTCGTAATTGGGTGCTTGATCTCTCTCTCATCATTGACTCCAGGTAAGTTGATAATTTGAATACTGCATCATACTTTCTGTCAAGTTGGTATGTTTTCAAGAAATCTTGGTGAATTTTCGTTTAGGCTCAATTGAAATGGTGCGTCCACAGTATATGATAACCTAGAAGTAAAAGAGAATGGTGTCTTTCAGTATACAATACATTCAGCTTTGTTTCCCTGCTGTCCTTGCACTGAAAATGTACAACAGACTATGGTATTTTCCTGAGCAGCAAGAGAAGGTAGGCTAATCGAAAGGGCACTTCATGTGGAGCTTTGAGTCTGCACCTCTTCTCTATTTGAAAAGTTTTATTTGGTAAAAGTGTAGTTTACCGGCCACCCTTCCTAGACTCATATTTTTGGTTGCAATCAGTTAAGTAAGCTGATGATGACAAAATAAACAAAAAAATTAGCCGTCACTCATCATTAGTTTTGAAAAAATTTAATCTAATTTTTCCCAACTTCACTATGCATGAAGAGCTTCATACGATTCAAACTTCTATTCACAGTTTTATTAGCTTCAAGTATTCGTAAACAACATTGCAAGACTTACTGATCAGTTATTAAAACTGTTCAATGCTGTAGTGGCTGCCAGTTCTAACCTTTCTGGGTTACCTAACCTAAGCTCGATATGTTAGTAGTGTGATGGTGTCGTTGCTGGGGATCAGGGTTAGCTCAGGCGGGTATTACACGATAAGTACTTAATATTTCTATGATCATATGGAAAGAGACAAAAATATGATTTCGTATTTTCATCTCTTTCCATATGATCAACTATGATCATAGAACTATTATCGTGTTATACCGGCCTAACCTATGCTAGCTAGGTTAGAAGAGTGGCAGTGTCAATGTTATGGTATGTGTTTGCCTCCCTGAAAGAGTGCTCCAGGGAGCTGTCATCAGGAGAGCATACTTAATCGATTGCAACCAAAAATTTGACTCTAGGAAGGGTGGCCGGTTTACTACACCTTAGCTGTTTTGTTAGGTAGTTTCATTCACTCTATCCGGGAACACATGACAATCAATCAAGACTTTTCAACATGGATACTCGTGGAAAAAATATTCATAATATGGGTTTTAATGGTGGGGAGACCCTTTCGTGTAGGTTTCACCGCACCAATATGTACTTGGCCAAATACTGGTCTCCCATGCAATAGCATTCCACAGTGTTCGTGATTGTGACTTTACTTCAAGATCCCTAAGCAGCCATCATTGGCTTAAGTGTAGTATACCTGACACCCTTCCTAGAGTCAAATTTTTTGTTACAATAAATTAAGTATGTTATTCTGATGACAAAACAAAACCGTAGCTATCATTAATTTTTTTATGATTAAATTTTTCCCAACCTCACTTTGTATGATAAGCTTTGTTGAGCTTTTACTAAATATTTTTTACTAAATTACCCTATTCACAGTTTTATTAGCTTCGAGTATAGAGTAGGTACTCCCTGAACTCTATCAGGGAGGCAACCACATAGCACTCTATCAGGGAGGCAACATTGACATTGACACTCTTCTAACCTATCTCTAGCATAGGTTAGAAAACCCCGATTCTCACCGAGTATTTTTTTTATTTTTGCTTGATCCAAGTTACTGACGCAATTCATCTAGCAAATTCTGGTCATAGATTGAGAAAACTAATTAGCCTAATCACGCCGATGCTCGATTCCATAGACTCTGAAGGTAGTCCATCTGTATGTCCTTCAAATTTTACCAACTAACTTGCGAGTACTTATCATCATCACCAACTTTAGCTAAGGTGATCTAGCCTAGTTATTCAAAATTCATAGCTCTAATAAGATGAATAACATTGATGAAGTAACATTTCCATTTGTAAAAATAAGAAGTGGCCTGGAAATATCTCAATTCTTTTGAATAAAAAGGTTTTTTCTTAGAAAAATCTTGATAAAGTTCCCATCAACCCCAGAAAAAAAACTAGAAATTGAACTAAAGACCTGCTTTATCTTATAAAATTGATATTGTAACAGATTTGCTATTAGTTGCACACACCTTTTTGTTGAGGTTTGGTGTTATATGTTGAACATCTAAATATTATATAGAGTTTAGGGCCTATTCTGTAGTACGGTAGCTATCACAATGTATATTATATATTGTATAATATATAATATACATTGTCTCTGGTAGCTATGTACTTTATGGTAGGCCTACACTATTCTATCGTCATTTATATAGCCTATTTTGAGCTAAATGGCTTCCTTATTGTTACAGATCAATGTAATTGCAACGGTGAGAAGAAACAACAACATTTTTTGAACAATAGAGAACATAAGTTGGGAATTGTTGTACCATTTAGAGACAGATTCGAAGAATTGCTTGAATTTGTTCCTCATCTACACAATTTTCTAAAGGCTCAAAATCTGAACCATGCAATCTATGTCGTTAACCAGGTGAGATGAAGTGGTTTACTTTCTATGCATGTACTGTACTTGTATTTTCAAAATTTAAAATGAATTATTCTTGATGTTTCTTATTGGTTAGGTTGTTTATCATTCAAGCTGGTTTCTGAAAAAAGTTCATTCAATCAATTTGTGATTTTCCATACAAAGCAAAATAATCCTCCAGGCGGCACTTTGCCATGGAATAAATCTGCCGGAAATGAAAATAATTAACCTAAATAGCCTTAATATTATTTTATCTATCATAAGTATTGAGGCCTTCATAAGCCACGTTCCAAACTCTTGGACGTCCGGCTTTTTGTTGTCTTCATAAATTTTACTAGATTGAACTAGACACCACGCTTCCTTCATTCAATAGCCTAGCCTATATTAAAAATTATAAAGAAAGAAAAATATTCGGACGTCCAAATATCGTGGTGTCTGAAATGAGGGTTACTTCATTCTTATTGTTATCTTACAAAGAGAAATTATTTTCAGCAAATTTTTCTCAATTGATTTGTTATGAAGGACTTGTAAGCTAAGCTAAGAAGGGGAAGGATAAAAAATCCTTAATATATTTTTATAATGCGAATAATTGACATGGAAATTATTTTCTAATTTTCGTGTGTAGTTGATAAGATTGGTATTTCATGTTCATAGGTGGATCAATACAGATTCAACAGAGCCTCTTTGATCAATGTTGGGTTCACGATTGCCATGTCCGATGGCTGTGACTACATTGCAATGCATGATGTGGACCTGCTGCCTATGAATCCACTACTTTCCTACGCCTATCCCCAAAAGGGGCTGTTCCACGTAGCATCACCGCAATTACATCCCCGTTACCATTATTCTACATTTGTTGGAGGCATTCTTCTAGTCAAGAGGTAGGCTAATTTAGATTGTATTGTATCTAATTAAATAAAACAATTCAATGGACTAATGCTGAAATACGTAAAACTTGTAAGCATTTCGGAAACGTCACTGTCTTGGATCTCAATAAGCTTGGTAAACGTTTTCATACAAATCACGGGCACCATTTGAACGATCTAGGGAAGCGGTACATTACCTCACAAATTTTAAAAGAATTTAATAGAGAGACAAGTAATTCAACCAATACACCCATCCCTCTAAAAAACTATTAAGGCCCTCAGCCGATATTAATAATAATTGTTATCGGTTGAATTATAGGGACGATTATGCCGTATCCTATCATGGTAAAAAATACAATAATTTGGTAAACTCTACAAATAATACATATGACTGTTCTGAATTTCCAGCTCATAGTAAATCCATGAATCCCAAAATAGGTGTGAGGAATCAGACTGATGAGATGAATCTCGTGTCGTTAAATATTAGTTTTATGCATCAAAATGTAAACTCAATTTTGAATAAGATTGATAGAATTGATAATCTAATTGAAGACGAAGAACCAGATATCATAGCACTTGGTGAATTTGGAATAAGGATAGAAGTTAAGGATCTAATACATTTAAAGAATATGAAGCTTGTTGATTGTTTCTGTAGAGAAAAGATTAATAAAGGAGGAGTAGCTCTGTTTGCAAGTACAAGATTGATAAATAACGATAAAGTAAAATGCCTTCCTATCAACACAGAAAAATACAATTTAGAAGGACATATAGAGATTACAGCTATTAAATTGATTATTCAAAATGAAACAATTATTGTAATTGGTATTTATAGACCGCCTAATGGAGATTTTAACATTTTTATAGAAAATATCTCTCTCATGATAGATCGTCAATTATCAAATTTAAAACATAAAATTGTCATCTTGGGTGATTTTAATGTAGATTTTCTATCGAATGTTTCTCATAACAGACGTTTCAAAAATGTGTTAAATTAATTTGATATACATTATTCTATCAAACAGGCTACCCGGCAGGCGAGCAATACTTGTATAGACAACGTAATTACTAATATATCTCCAAACGAATATAAGGCTGAAGTAATCCATACGTTTATCTCAGATCATACTGCTCAAAGTTTGAAGTTTAAGCTCATTCATCAAAATTTTGGTAATGGTTTTGGTAATAATACAGAAATAAAGAATAAAATACGATTCCATAATTGTAGTCAGACTAATATGACAAAATTAAATAACGCATTGAAAAATGTAAACTGGACTAATTTATTATCAGGAGAAAACGATGCTAATGAGCAATTTAACATATTTTTTGGTGCTTTAAGAGAAAACTTCAATAAATACTGCCCCATTACGAATTCAAGAGCTAAATGTGATAAACCTTAAAAAAGGTCCAACTGGGACAGTGAAGAATTAAAACAGATTAGATTGATGATTAGGCTAGCAACAATTAGATGTAAAAACGGACTGGATGTAAACTATGATTTAATCAACAAGGTTAAGAGTTTGTATGATACTAAAGTGATAGAAGCAAAAAAGAAATATTTTGGAAATTTAGTTTCTTAATCCAGTAATAAATCAAAAACCAGTTGGAAAATAATTAATCATTTTAGAGGTAAAGGCAACAACGGTATTACTGAAAATATTAATAAATTGAATTACAATAATAAATTAACTGAGAATGATTACGAAACAGCTTGTGCTTTTAATGAATTTTTCGCTCAGACAGGATCCAAAAATGGAAAAATAAAACAAATAAACGTGAATAATAATTGCATAAGTCTCTTTCAAGAAAAAAGCCTCTTCCTCTTACCCACCTATCCATCTGAGGTTACTACCGTGATCAAAGCACTAAAAATGATATCATGTATTGGTTATGATGAAATTCCTATTAAAGTACTGAAGCACTGCTCTGAGGTAATTGCCGAACCGATTTCTCAAATTATTAACTCTTGCTTTCAACAGGGATCTTCCCAGATGCTCTAAAAATAGCGAAGGTCATACCCATATTTAAAAAAGGAGATAAATTGGATGCTAACAATTATCGTCCCATATCAATTTTGCCGGCCATTTCCAAAATATTTGAAAAGATTTTGTTTACCAGGATAATGAAATATCTAAGAAGTAACAATTTTCTAGCCCCTTTTCAAAACGGCTTTATTCCTGGTAAATCGACGGCAACTGCTTTGATAGATATTTTTGAGCAACTGATATCCGATATTGAAGATGGGAAATTTGCTTGTGGTGTGCTGATAGACCTCTCCAAAGCATTCGATTGCGTAGATAAGATAATTCTTCTTGATAAGCTACATCGATTAGGAATTAGGGGAAATTGCTACAAACTACTAAACTCATATCTGACAAACCGGTTTCAATATGTACAGCTTGTCTATACTGGTAAAAGCAGTAGGAATAGATCCAATAATTTAAAACTTAGTACAGGAGTGCCTCAAGGCTCAATATTAGGACCTCTTTTGTTTATAATATATATTAATGATATTCAATATCATTACCAAGACAAGTCACACATTACCTTATATGCTGATGATACGACTTTGATGTTTAGTGATGAATGTATTCAAAATTTAGAAATGAGCATGAATTTAAAAAGTAACGAGTTAATTCATTATTTCAATGAGATTAATCTCAGAGTGAATGCAAGGAAATCAAATATGATTACATTTGAAAATAGACCTTTGTCATTCCAGCCAATGCTAGTACTTGACTCTCTACCAGTGGACAATTCTCATGTTGTAAAGCTACTTGGCATACTTGTAGACAGCAAACTCACTTTTGTACAGCACATAGATGATTTAATTAGTAAAATTTCAAGAAATATATTTATATTACGTAGCGTGATGAAAATCACACCAAACGGCACAGGAAAACCATCTATTTTTCTCTGATATACTCCCACCTGGTGTATGGTATTGAACTATGGGGCAGTTCATCAAAGACAAATTTGGATAAAATTTTTATTGAACAAAAGAGAGCTATCAGATATCTAGCACGACTTCAGTACACCCAATCTTGCAGAGAAGCATTCATGAGTAACAAACTTCTAACAGTCCCTTGCATTTATATATATAAACTCCTAATTTACACACATAGGTGCATGGAGAAGCTTTCAACTAACTCGAAGGTCCACCATTATAATACAAGGGGTAAGGAGAAATTGAGAGTAGTCCAACATAGATTGAAATTCTTTGAAAAAAGCCAAGTTATATGGGGGTGAAGCTTTACAATCACCTACCACCAGAAATTAGAAACAATAATGATAGTTACTCTTTTAAAAAAAAGTGTATTTTCGCTACTTGTGAAAAAAGGATATTATAATTTAGACGAGTATTTTAATGATAATTTTTAGTTTTAATACAGCATTGTAACCTTTTATGACAATACACTATTGTTGTTACATTTACTTGTACAGATTGTGTAAATAAAGAATTTGAATTTGAATTGTATGGAGAGCGTGTAAAATATAGCATTCGTACATCAAGAGGAGTACTTGTTTATTAATTGTTAACTATTTCCAGTATTTTTAACAAATTATCTGCTCACCTCACTGTTTTTTGTCTGTCATTAGTCCCAAGTCACATTAAACTGACTTTGGTCAGAGACGAGTTGCAAGCATAGCGTACAGTGTTTCCGCATAGACATAATATTAGTCTACACTGTTGAAACAAATAGTTCAATACAAAGAGATGTGACGTTGGAAAATTTAACTTTTTGATTGTGAAAAGAAAGGATTGACAATTATAGAGCGGATATAATTATGTCCGCGCCATGTCCTTTTCTGAATTATTTTAGTATGAAGTAATTTATGTATTGAATTGAATTATTCTTGTGATCATTCACACCTAGGACATCCTTATAATGTCATCATGTCTAATACAACAATCATGGCCTGAATCAAACTTTGAAAATCAGCGTGCATATCAATTTACCAAACAGTTTCCCTCAGGGATAAAAAGTTGAACATTTGTCCCTAGATGCACAAATAACTATTATATTCTGCTATTTATTTCATTGCATAATCTGTTTGGATGATTTTTAATTGATCAAGAAAATGATTCTGAACTTTTGAAAAACATTCAATAAAGAAAGCTCCATAAACAAAGTAGAAAATATGTAAAAATAACGTATGTTTGAGAGTAGCCGACTGTTTTGGACTAACTTATTATCTTTTACTTCCAGTTGTAATATGTACAAATACGTGGAAAAACATCAATATAGAACGGTCAATAGAATGGTTGCGGAGACTGGCTTATGGTTGAGAGGATCAACGTGCTAACCACATGTTACCTCTATCCTGGTTGATGATTATTTGCTTCTGTATGGTCTGTCCGGCAGGGGGGGAATTCTGGCGGGGTGGAGGGGGCGGCTTCGGCTCGGCCAGTTTTGGTTCGGGGACTGTGAGTTCTGATTGAGAATTTATGGCTTTTGGGCCGGTATTGGCCGGGCTGGGGCCGTTTTCCCGTCGTGCCGGGGTGTCTTCTTGGCTTGGACGGGCTGCATAGTAGAGTGAATTTGAAACTGGCAACCAGCTGGTAGGCCTAGGCCCTTCATGGGCTGTTGAGCCAGACATACATACATACATAGAACGGTCTTTAATTTTTGGTACATTTGCAATACATGTTACCACTTATTTTAATAGTGTTCTCTGCCTACGACTCATGATGAATTTCTAAATTTTTAGAGAGGATTTCGAAAAAGTCAATGGAATGAGCAATAAATATTGGGGATGGGGTCTCGAAGACGATGAGTTCTTTGTCAGACTCAAAGAAGCTGGTTTGAACATAAGTCGTCCTGGCAACCTTTCCTCGGGAATTGAGGGCACATTCAGGTAAATAACATTATTTTTAGAATGAACAGTGATGTTGTAAACTTTCCATAATTGAAGAAACTTTCGAAATTGCCAATCCTACTTCAATACAATTTACTTAACAAATAAAATAATGTAAAACATATTGAAATGTTTATTGAATAAATTTCCAAAGTTACATCAATTTAGGTAAATTTTGATCTAAGATGCTTGGTTCCATCCACCATAGGGCTCCGTTCTATTATCAATTCACTCTGTCAGTTTTTGAAAATTAATTTTTTCCCAAGATTCCAATCATCTTTTGATCATTATACAGTATAAAGAATAAATATTTAAATAAGGATCACGGAATTACATGAGAAAATATGTTATTATGAATTTATATAATTTAAGGTATAGAAGATCTGGAAGGATAAGGATGTCAGGTTTTGGTAAACGAATCCAAGGAAGTGGTTCCAAAACGTAATCATCCAACGTGAGCAAATCAAGCATTACCTAATTATTATTTTATTTATCAATCTGTGTTCAAGGTTTCCCTCTTTTAAATGTTACTTGCTCCTAATTTATTATAGTTGAAATAAATACAATTAGTTGAAAAGATGAGTAAGACTTGAACTAAATTCAAAATATAATTAGAATGAAATGATTGTAATTAATGTTAATTATTTGGTAGGTTGTGAAAATTCTGCTGTATTTAGAGTGTCATCTTCCATAAGAATAAGAATAAGAATGTTTTTATTCTTTAAGCATTGTTTACATTGCAATCGGAAACGTCAAATAAATATACAATCAAGAGATCAAATATTACTAAAACTAGACATGAGTTCTGTATAATCGATTTTAAACACAAATGTAACACATCAGTATAATCTAGTATCACAGAATATATTTTCATCTTCTAAAATCACAGAATATCTTGTAATTGAAATGAATAATAAGATTGATAAGGTTTTCATGATTCGGAAAAATTCTCCATTGGTACTTGATAAAAGTCCGAAATAGAATACAAAGGAGTTTTCAAAAGGAGACACTCCAAGCAACATTTAAATTTCGATTCGTGTAAAACCTTAACCGAATATGGTAGTGCATTGAAAAGCTTGAAAGATATGAAATTAGGACTATTTAATACCTTGCTTAATCTTGTATAAGGTACATCAATTTTGTATTTGTTCCTAGTATTGTAGCTGTGTATTTCATCTCAGCAGGGAAACAAACCTATCTTTCTCTTTACCCTCATTAAGAGCCTAAAAGCTACCATGCCATGCAAGGTCATGATTTTCTCTTCTATAAATAGAGGCCTACAATGATCTAAATATGATGCACCAGAAATTATCCTAATAGCTTTCTTTTGTAGTAAAATTCGTAAGACTGTGCTCAAATTGTGATAGATACCAGAATATGAAGTACTGAAAATGATCTACATTACAGATTGACAAATTAGTATACGACCGTCCCAATCTGGAAAGTCAACTGCTTGAATATTTTGGAAGAATTTCTTTAGCAATTTGCAATTCAAAATTATATTTCACTTGGATAATTTACACTTTTGATATTATACAGAAATACTAATTTATAATTCCAGGCACATGCATGATCGTGTTTGGAGGAAGAGGGACATGGCAAAATGCTATAACCAGAGAGAAGTGACGCGCCGCCGAGACAGGACGACAGGATTAAACGACGTTAAGTATATAATACAATCCAAGTATAAATTGACCATCAATTCAGCTTCGGTTGATGTCATCAATGTTGCGTTAAAGTGTAATCGAACCATGACGCCGTGGTGTTTGTGCAGTGAAGAAAATAAATCCAGCACAGTCTACTCAAAAACTACTCTTAAGGATAAACTAAAACAAAGAAATGCCAAGTCGGCCAGGTGACATCTGGCTAGAAAACAGTGATTGCTAGTATTGCAGACCTATTGTAGTGATTGAATATTTGTTTTTGTTGTCCCTTGAACTGAAAGTTTTCAACTTTCTGAAGGGATGAGAGTTGATTACACTGAAAATTTGTTTTTGCTACACTTCACGGAAATAAGCTGATTACCAGTCCCTATGTAGACTAGGAAGTCGTCATTTACATACATAATCAATCAGCTGTTGTCCTCGAGCGGAAAGAAGTCCTTTCCATGCAAGGACCATCCCTTTCCAAGCGTGGACAGCTGGCGCCATCTAGCGAGAGAAAATACAACTACAATGGACCATCTCTTTCTGTGAAACTGCCAGGAATTTGTCAAAAACAAGAAACTTTGTATTGCTATTGTACAATTTAGGATGATCGTACAAAAACTTTCATGAGCTTAAACGTTTCTGGACTAAGAAAATCGAGTATTCTGATAGTTTTTAAGTAATATCCAATTGATTAAATCAATAAACTTGTGATGCAAACTTTCAATACTTGGCAGTTCAGCCTACTCCAGATTCAGCTCAGCCGAAGCTAGTATAGTAAGTTATCCGGTCTAGCTGTTCTTAGATCTCATTAATCCTATTTGTTTTGTTCATTTATGAGATTAGATTAATAAAATTTATTTGAAGTGTACCGAAAAAAATTATACACTCACTCGCCCAGGAAGTTTTTTACAGTATTCGGAATTATTCCCAGGCTCGGCAAGCCTCGCCCGGGAAACTATCCTCATACTGTAAACTTTTCCTTCCCGGGCTTGTGGGGTAATGTACTATTACACTGTGATTCAGGGAAGAGTCCATCTTTCCAAAACGTAAACGTATACTATATAATGTATGCACGTCTAGTGCCGTAGCTATGAAATATTGTTAACTAACTGAGCCGCTATTTTCAAAAGTTGAAGCCAGTGCAGCAGTTGTCTTCCATTACAATATTATTCTGAATCTGTGCACTTCTTCCAATGCCTAGAACGAGTTTATTTAATTCAAAGTGATGTAAAAAATGATAGGGTTAGACAATTCTATATTTCATAATGATAATTTTCAGACTTAAGGCATTCACCTTTTCTAGGGCTTAGCTCTAACTGCTGAGAATAACCTCTCGGTCATAACAGGTATCTAGAAGACTTCTACTCTAGTGTTTTCAACTCTCAGTGTTATGATCAACCCCCTCTTTTCTAGTTTGAAATGTTGTATATTTAGATATTCAACTTCATTTATATATACTTTATTTATACAATAATGTTGTACGGTATCATATTGTCATGTAAATTCTGAATTCAACTTTAAGCCTCTAAATTATTAGCATTTATATTAAGTGTCTGGAAAATTGTGCTTGACAATTGCTTGAATTATTTGATTGCAGTTATTTTCTATCTCCAATATTTGAACGTAACTCAATTCTCATCGTAAGAATATTTTACTGTGAGTTGCATAATATTTCATAATTTTTGTATCTTGAAGAAGAAAGTCCATGAATGGAATAAACATTATAAGCCTGAAATATTCTTTCGTTCACTGGGTTGGTTCTAGCTTTGTTTTCCCCCAATTATACCAGGTAATTGCAAATTATGCAAGTATCCTTACCTATTACCTTAGCAATTGACTACATCCGTGAAAATATCGTTGAATTTCAACAAGGAGTTGTCTTTCATAATCATAGTTTACTGCTTTAGCCAAGTTCAGTGAGGTGTTTTACAAAAATTTACATATTCCAAAAACTGTATAAAACACTTTTCTCACAGTGTTGCAACCCCTAGCAAAATCTCGCTGTTGATGAGGATGTTGTAAAAACTGGCTGTATTGAACAGAATTAATATCTTTGTAGCCGTGTCAGCGTCGTTGAAGTTTTGTATTTTACAAAAAGCTTTGAAAATGGCTTTGAATAGTTCCCTGAAAGATACCATGTCGCTTAGATGCTTAATCCATCAGGTTTCACAAAACGTGATTAGTCTTGTTCTTTGGGTACTGGGATCATGAGAAATAATTATTTTTTAAAAACTTCGCTTCTTTTGGGAGGCATTCTGAATAAATTTATAATCTCCTTCATTGTTTCTTTAAGCTGGTACAGAACAAGCGTGGGTCAGTTGAAGGTTTAATGCATGGCTCATACAATGAACGTAGGGTGAAGTGGGGCAATTGGGACCCGAAAATCATATAGTTCAACTTTGAAGTGGCATAACAACTGAAATATAGCTGTGAAAATTCTGAAAAAATATCAAGTTATATTCAGATGTTTCTCTATTAGTGGTATTTTTTAAATATTTCTATTCGACATATTTCATAAAATTTTTTTTTTCTAAAAAGTACTGTGTGTGATCCCATTTATCCCATGGAACCGGGGCAATTGGAATCTCAGCCGTCCTCTCAGCTTTTCCTATTATTCAATGCAAAGCTATACAGAGGCAATTGGAGTATAGCTTTTTAAATTCCCTTTCCGTATTATCTTGAATACTTTTTGAGTTATGAACTTTTTTAAATGTCGTGACATGACCTTTCAGAAATCTTGCTAATAGAGAAAATAATTAAAATATAAATTTAAATGAATAAAAGTGTTGTATTCACATACCTGTGTTGAAATTGAGTTGATTCTTCCTCTTGATAGTATAATATTGTCTTTATATTGATAGTATTGAAAAAAAATATTGTCCGTAGGGCCTATTTACTTTAGGAAATAACACTAACGCTATATACACTATATACACTAACGCTGCTTTCTCTCTTCTTTATTCAGCCTATTGTATGTTGTAAGATGCAAAGGAAATCTTGAATCTTATCTCCTCTCTGCGACCCCGAATGGGAACAGGAAGGCGTACTATTACATCTTGAATTTGAAATTTTGAAATATCTTCCTGCTCAGGCCAAACAAAAACACTCCCCTCACCACTCTTCTTTCTCGCGCATTTCACAATCGGCTCTTCGTCACCATCAACAGTTCCAAATTCTAATATTTGCCCTACAAAATGTTTTTTTTTGGTCTTGGTTGTGCATGCAACCAAGACCCAGTCACCTACTCTGTATTTATCATCATCAAAAACCTCTTCTGTCTCCTCATTTTCCTCTTCAATCATATCTAGGCTTAGATTTTCCAAGTCATCATTGTCACTGTCTGATATTTCATCAATTTATAAACTTTCATTACTATCTTTGTCATCATCATCATTTTCATAAACTTTTTTTACTTTCTTCTTGTTAAGACTTTTCAATGAATTCATTTTCTTTCCAGACTTTTTCTCAGGCTGAACTTTCATATTTTTTCTGGTTTTCATTTTCTTCTAGAATGCGATTAGACTCAGTTGCCGTTACAACTTCTGCACCTGGCACAACTTTTCTCTTTGATACTTTTTTTTGGAATCGGAGTTTGTTTTATTGTAGCTAAGAGCACTTCCTCAAATGAGTTAGGCCTACGTTTTTCGTCATTTTCTCTCTCTGCTGTTGAATCTGTCCTCTCTTCACCTGTAGGCCTACTGCTACATGAAGCAGGTTGTGGTTCACTGATAGGTAGCTCTGTAGGTAGATCAGTAGCTGAAGAACGTCCTGGTTCATTTCTGTTCTCGTACCGCTGGAGTGCCTCTGGGTCGAATTTAGTTTTCTTCACGGCATACTTGTTCAACGGGTGAATACCTCCCTTTTTGAAACCCTGTTTTATTAGGGTTGCATCAGTCTCACTCCACACTGAACCTGCCAGTTTCGAAAAATCTTTTTTTGGAATTTTCACACCAACGTGTTTTCGTTGATAAGCTGTCAACGTCTGATCCCACCTCACCTTCAAACTCTTGTATACCGAGATGTCCAGCGGTTGTAGAAGGTGGCTGGAGTGAGCTGGCAGTTTCAGAATAGTCACATCATTTTCTATTGCAGCTTTTATCATTTCGGGACTTAGAGGGGTGGAATGACCGTCGAAAATTAGGAGGACTGGCCTTTCAGGAACACAATGTCTCAAAAACGTTTTTTTGAAGTAGTTCAAGAAAATGTCCGACTGCATCCACCCATTAGGGGATGCAGCATAGCTGGTGTTTGGGTATGCGTCTTCATTAGGAGCCATCCATGTATCCCATACATTTTTACCTTGAAACACAATGAGTGGGGGCAACTTCCCCCCATCTGCATTCGCCCCAAAGAGAACAGTTGTGTTTTCACGTCCGGGCCCACTCACTACTCTGGAAGACGGACTGTTTTTTTGTCCAACGACTTTGGTTTCTGAAGGATCGAGACAAAAACTTGTCTCGTCAATGTTGTAAATTTGGGATGGTTTCATTGACAGATCTAATTCATTGATTGTTCTTTCGAGAAGTTCAAAATAACTGTAAATTATGAAAGGGTCGGTTGCTTTTTTCTGGCGTATTCAAGAGACTGCGGTTTTTTCAAAGACAAATTATTTCTTTTTTTGAATTGTATGAACCAATCTTCTCCCGGGTACCCATCTTTGAAAGGTGTCTTAATCTTATTTTTCTTCACATACTCAGCAATAACTTCTATCACTTCTTTCCGAGAAGGAAAGCCCCCCTCAGGTTAGAGAAGGTTAGCCCCCAGCCCCACTTCTCCATTGCCTTCAAACCATTCGATAATTCTCTTTCTTCATCAGGGGAGAAAACAGTAGGCCTTCCAGCTCCTTGTCCTACTCTCCTGGTCCCCTTCTTAGCATGCATTAGCGTGCTGTATGGTATATTGTACTTTTTAGAGGCCCCTTTGACTGAGAGACCGTGATCAATTTCTGTCATTGCAGCATGCAATGCTTCATCAGTGTAGCGTTTTGGTCGATTGTTTTTTTTACATAATTTCGCACCATTTTAAAAGAAAGTTGAAGTTCACAATATAGTTCACAACATAAGTTCACAATAGGCTATAGTTCACAACATAAGCTCACAATATAGTTCACAACATAAGTTCACAATAAGCACCGGTTTTCACTGAAAACAGAAAATAGAAGGTTGGGGTAATTGGGATCACTCCGATTCCAATTACCCCAACAGCCGTGATCCCAATTGCCCCATGATGCAATTTTCACGGGGTGATTGGGATCACGGCTATAACTTTTTTCTGAACGTTTCTAGAGAAATTTCGACTCCATTTTTGAATTCTACGCCCGAAAAAACCTTGAAAAGCATTCCACTTTCACATCTTGCACAGCTGGTATTCAACCTGTAAATAAATAAAAAATTATGAGTCCACTCGCTCCCAGAGTGGAAATGTAGAGAAAACAAAAACTAAAAAAATCAATGCGATTGACAATTTTTAAATCAGTTTTTAATGTGTCAATCGATAGAAAACATAAAGTAGTATAATAATCAATATAATTTAAATTTTTTCAACCCAAAATAAAAATAAAAAAAACCCGAGATCCCAATTACCCCACTTCACCATATAGAGCTTTAGGGTAAATTTCCTCTATCACTCTTTGTATGAGCACACCCTTTGTACTCATAGTCGACACCCCCGTCGTAGCTCTACAATTCGCACCCCCATAAAAATACTGTCGTATGTCTGAAATCATTTTTCAGTATTACAGTCTAAAAATTCTGGCAGTCACATAACTCCTAATAACTTTTTTCATAACAGGTGTATTACTGTGAAATTTGGCTGTTATTATCTCCAGGTTATTCTCGAATTATTCATAAATTTTTCTAATGATATAATTCAGAATAGAATATAATGCCAGTTACTTCATCAGAAACATTATTTGAGTCGATAAGTTTCAGCACACAGCTTCCAATCTCGTTGGCTCCCCTCCCTCCTAGAGACTCATCCCACATTATAAAATCTATCATTGTTTGGAATGTCGTAGACAGTGAAACGGAAAGTTTCCTCTTGTAATAGAAAGTACTTACTTCTTCAACTGGAATTGAAAGAACATCTTGTAGATCAAAGTTACGTACCCTAATTGAGCCTTTTGCTTCTTCTGCGAGTTTTAAATCATTCTTCTTTCTGCTTGATGAGAATTATAATTTTTTTGATCATCTTCACTCTTCTGTTGAGAAGTCATATTTTAAATCCCTCACATGCGGAGCACTGGTCTTTGGGCTTGAAAAAACCTATATTGAATTCTGTATTGAATATAATATTATCATTTGAGCGAGCGCTACACCGCAAGTATCATGAAAGGACACGAATTTCAAGAAGTATTCTCTCAAGTTTATCTCAACATCTTGTTTCAGTTCCGTATATCTAGCACACAGTGTGAATCAAGGTTGTTTTAGAGATAGAAGGCTAGTCCGATTTGAGGAAACTATAATAATGGTGGGGAAGCCAGAAAATGATGTGGTTCAAATCAGCAACATAATTATAATACTTCTGAAAATATTGGTAATAGAATCTCTGATCTAAACTATGTCGAATTCTAGTCTCACCACCCGTTTTTCATTCGTTCCAATATCAGGCCTTCTTGTAGTAACTTTGAGTGTGAATTGCTCAACTTCACTTATATTAGTAGTCTTATCAGCTAGGATGCTGAAGCTGCCCAAATCATTACTCTATTAACAATTTCAATGGAATAAGGTTTCCACACGTTTCTATTATTTCGTTTTGTATGCGTGGACTAATGTAAGATAAGTTGACGTTACAAGTGTTACAAGGTGTGTTTTCAACATGTCGTCGCCACTGTCAATCCATAAACGGAGCCGGGCTTTGAAGTTTCCGTTGTTTACAAAATTCTTGTCTTCATCACCACACATTGACTTTATTGGCCTTGAATCTGAATGTCCTCGTAAAGCTATTTCTCGTTTCCCACAAAACAACGGTTTTTACAATTGTGACTAATCTTTTATTGTTTTCCATAGCCTCTTATTTTCTGTTACTGTGTATTTGCTTGCAAATATTGTCTGATTTGCCATTGTGTACACGTAAAATGTTTTGAGCGGTAACAACAATCATTGTGATACCGTACTTACTAGCCTCATGTCTGAAAAATCCTTATTTTGCGTCTTTCCATTTTGTAGAAGGCGAAGTACAAACGCCCTCAATTGTACATGGTGTCCTTTCCTAACTTTATTGTCTTTTGCAAATACAAAACTTCTCCATCCATAGCATACTTCTTATCATACTTTTTCTGCTCTACAGCTGATTGAGCTTTTCAGTGGTTGAGTTTGTTCTCCAGGTTAGTTTGAGACAAAATTGTTTTCTCTTCTTCATTTCATTTGTTTTCTGTTCTTATATAACTGCAAAAGTGTCACACGTGTTGCATGTGTCAGTGTGTGGCCGGTGGAAACATGAATTGTTACAAGTATTAAAAATATTACAGTAGCACCACGCTTTCACCTTATCATGTCCATTTTCTGTACGCCAAATACTCACTTATACTAAATAGTTACTTATACAAATAACTTGGTGAAATAATAAGATTTTGTTGGATTATACAGCGTACTGTAGTGACTACTGTATTTGGGGAAAAAGCGAACGTGTTCTCCAAATACCAATAGATGTAATCTTGATTATTTCGTTTTATCGAATATAATTTAATGCATCGACTTAAGGCCCGTATCAACAGTGCATTAACTTTAATGGATTTGAAACCATGTTGGTTTTTTTAATAATAAAAACAGTTTTTTGTCTGTACTGAACATCTGTAATTTTTTATTCACTGGGTTTTATACTTCAAGCCGCGTATTGATAGTGCGAGGCATGTGCCGCGAATGCCTTGCGGTACGTTGATACTGGTGCAACTGGAACGCAGTCGATCAGCTGTGGCCAATCACATCTCTTGCTATTAAATTTGAAGGATAAAATAAGACATGTGATTGGCCACATCTGATCGACTGCGTTCCAGTTGCACCAGTATCAACGTACCGCAAGGCATTCGCGGCACATGCCTCGCACTATCAATACGCGGCTTCAAGTGTAGAACCCAGTGAATAAAAAATTACAGATGTTTCAGTACAGACAAAAAACTGTTTTTATCATTTCAAAAAAATTCCAACATGGTTTCAAATCCATTAAAGTTAATAATACATTGAATTCATACAAATTTCATCCAAAATTATTTGTATTCAGAATATGACATACAAGGTTTTCATTTTAAGAGTCCATTTGATTTACGTGGTTTTCATTAAATTTCAATTGATGTTTTAAGACATACGAGTTTTTAATTTTCACTCACTGATAGAATAACTAAGTAACATGGATCATTATTCAAAGATTGATGGCAATTCATCTTATTTTTAAAATTCACAGAAATAATAAAAAATACATTGCAAGAATTGAATTAAGGTATTTTTATAAGAAATGAAACAGGAGAACTCACTGAATGAAATAGTACGAAAATAAACTAGAATAAATTGAAATTCAAATGAGGGCTACTTTATAAAATAATTATAAAACACAAAAAATCAATGTACCTTTTTTCAAGGGTTGACTCACTCCCATGGAAATTGGGTGATAAAAACAAGTTTCTCATCTACCCATTTGAAACAACTGATTCCAGTGCAGGTGCTGTGAAAATCAAAATCTCCTCCTCTTATTTCTTTGTCCTTCTTGAAATACTTTGTCGTTCCTTGTCTTGTGATACGGACTGTCCCACGAGCAAGAATCTTCTCATTTTTCAATCTCTCTAGTAGCCCTTCAAATACTTTTTCCACAAATTTTTTCCCCCTTGATAAATTGTAAATTTTTTGATGTTCCTTCTTTGATCTGCCAAACATCATAATAGGCACGTTTTATTGGCTTCATTGGATTTTACTGTTTCATGCTGGATCTCCCTTTGAAGTATCATCCATTTGTCCACAGCCGAATTCTCTTGTTCCATGAAAAAAGTAATCAAAATTACTCTCAATTGTTTCCAAGAAGGGGCGACCTTTAGCTAGCCTATCTCTACATTTCTTTATTGATTGTTGTGTTGTCAACAATATGTAAATTGATAAGGATCAAATTGAATCGGTTTCTAGACATTGTTTTTCTTACTAGCTCCACTCCCAGATCATCACTTCTACTCCAATAGTCTTTCCAACTAGGAAAAACATGATATCCCATCAAAAAGTTTATTCCAATGAAAGTCAACAGCTCTTCTTCTTTCAAATTGGGTACCTTGTTTTTCTGAACAGCATAAAAGTTGGACTGGAAGCAAATAATGTTTTCTAAAGTATTTTGAATAATCTTCACAAAATTTTCAGTTGAACAAGCACAACCAATATTCCCTATACTGGACCCTCTGGCGATTCATAATAATTACCAATTATTAGTTATTTCGGTAGTAAAATCAATTTCCTTCATGACCTTTCTGGTTGGCTTGTTTTTTTCTGATTTTTAGTTTTTCTCTTAGGCTACTAGATATGTCTGAAGCTGATGCTGTTCTGTGTATTACAAAATCTGCTGCTGAAGTTGATAGTTCTGGATTAGTTTCATGTTCTTCATAATTTTTCTCTTGTTGTTGTCAAAGAATTTCCTCTTCAAAACCAGAATTAAAAGTACAAATATCATCTGCTTTCTGTTTAGCACTGCTGGTAACTATCACTTCATCCTCATCTGATTCAAAGTCTGTGTCAATTTCATAATCAATTGTTAATTCTCCTAATTGGTAATTGAGACAGGATCGGATTGAAATTGATTAGGTAAGGCTAGGCAAATGGATAAGGAAGTATAGAGTAAGGTGAAATTGCTAACTTATAAGAAAAAACTGGTTACATTCTAAGATATGAAGTTAGTGTGACAATTTAAGCTAATTGAAGATTGGTTATTTTCAAGGATTTTGATTTCCATGGCTTCTAGAGTGTTTGGTAATATGCTTTTGTCTGCTTAAACTGTTTCAATTTCAAAGTTTACTTTTGAATCATGATCCTGATTCCTGCAGATCTCTTTTGTAGCCTCTCATCTTCTAAGTCTGTGTCTGAACCAGCAAGTTTTTTTCACAATGATTAGCAGTTGCATTTAGAATTAATGCAAGTCCATTAAATCTTTTTCTGGGAATTTTTGAGTCTGCCTTGTACCTTAGCCAGCCATTCATACAGGGCATGTCAAAAAAATGTTCCATGAAGCCAACAGTCCATTTATTTGTTCTATGGTATGACCTGTAGTGAGACAAAATTCTGTTATTTAGGTCCACATGTACTGACATACAATATTTGGCATTGGAACATCTTAATTGGACTGTCTTGTTGCCCTTGAATATCTCTGCCATTGTGCCACTTCATATTATAAAATGCAAAAATGCAAGTTGAAGTATTGTGGTAGTCTTACCCTGATGAACCTCAAAGTCCAGGATTACGTCATCTTTGTAGACGAAATATTTTTTCAATCCTGTAAGTTTTGGCTACCTTTCATGAGATTAATTTGAACACAATAAAATACTAATATAATTACATATAACATATTATATTTATTCAAGCGTCAGTAAAAGCGAATCACATTTTATGTTATCCAACAAGTTAACAAATGAACAAGATCGACTTGAAGAATAGACATTGATAGCAATACAAGTATCAGAAGTCACTCATAGCATAATCGATATTTCAATTCCGTATCACTCTCCCTTGATTGATAGTTTATGAAAAACCAAATATAACCAAAACTTTATATCATAAACATTATATAAATGAAATAAACAGAGCAAAAATAAACTTTCAATTGCTTGTCAATCAAACAATCAAAACAATTAAATCAGAGGCATACATTAAGAAACATATTTCAGAGAATAAAAAAAAATTATCAATCATGTTGGATAAAAATAAAGTACCATATTACAAATCATTCAATATTATCAATAAGACTTATGCATCTATGTTTTGAAAACATTTCTTTCTTCTAAGGTTTTAATTAGAATGTCAGCTACATTCAAATGTGACTTTACATATTCAACATCAACAATACCCTTTGAGTACAGGTCTTTGATGAAATGCATTTTTATGTCAATATGCTTAGCTCTCCTTGAGTTTTTCGAAAGTTTTCACTTATGAAATTGCACTACAGTTATCAACTTTATACAGGAAATTATTACTGTATAATTTCTCATTGAATTTGCATAGAATCAATTTTAAACTTATTAGTTCTTGTGCTGCTGCCAATACAGCACAATATTCAGCTTCCATAGTGGAAATAGCTACACATTGTTGTTTCTTGGAAAACCAAGCAATAGGATATGACCCATCAGAAGCAAAAGATCATCTGACACTTTTCCGTGACACTATGTCACCTGCCCAATCAGCCTCTAAATAACTAATTAATTTCCCCTTATTTTTAGAATCATGACCCCACAAATAACTAATAACTCTGAATAACTAATTAATTTCCCCTTATTTTTAGAATCATGACCCCACCCCCAATATTGTGAAGTCTAGAAAATTGTGAGCTTATCAGATAGTTTGGTACATTTAGTATTTCTGTTTCAGCACTTGTCATTTGACATGTTCAGAAATAGCTAGTATTTGTGGCTCTAACTCCTGTAAATTTATTTCCAACATTTCTAATCGCGATGGTAAGTGTTGAACGTTTTGATGTAATATAGAAATCTTGTCAAAATCTGATCTATTTTTATGAATAGAAGTTTGATAAGGAGAAGTAACTCTCTTATGAGCCTTGTCATTTACTGTCCGTTCAAAGTGCGTCTATGTGAGTGTAGTGTACCATCAGCAGTGTTATTGGCCAGTTCAACAGTGGAGATAGAATAATTTACAGTGCTAGAAGAGCCAAGATCCAGTGACAAATTATGATACGCTTCTGCTATACAATCTGATATGAAACGCTTTCCTATGAAACTGAAATGTAATCCATGGCAGGTATGGAAACGACGGCCAATGTTTTCAACCTTCAAGACTTTAACATTTGAAAAGCCACTGCAAATCTCAAGAATGGATTGACTTGTATTTTTGACAACATAATTAATAGAAGAATTTTTTGGAAGGTCATAACGATATGGAATGTTCATTAACAATACATTAGTGTGCATTAAACCTTGCAGCTGATTCTTCAATGAAGTTGGAAAGTCGCCAGATAAATCCTTATGCATGTCTTTGGTTCCACCGATGATGACAATGAGGTCCTTGTAGGATAGGCACGCACCCACCTGGGTACAGCTGGATGTTACTTGATCGAATGTGGCCCCGGCTTGATGACACCCTCTACGGCCCGACGCATCAGCCACCAACTTCACCAAGCGTCTGCCATGACTGTCAGCAACAATTCTTATTTTTCCAGTCTCCTTATTTTTCTTGGCAGTTTCCTTCGAATTTAATCTAGTCTGTTCGACTTTTGATGGGCTTAGAGCTGTTCTAATTGATGAAACAGATTGTAGAGTTTTTAACAATGTTGTCTGGTCGCCTCTTGTATGGAGATTGATTAGGTTTATTTATTGAAAACATCTTTGCTCTTTCCTCCATCTCAATTCAATCCTCCCACCGACGTTGTCTTAGCTCCATGAACTCCAGCTGCTTACCTCTTAACTTTTCATGGAGTCCAGAGCAGTCTGAATATGTCATTTTCGTTTTTGTCTGTGTTGACATATTGACAAAAGACTTGACTTCCACTCCAGCAGCACTGATGAGCTTATCTGCATCACAGTCCACTCTCAATGTAACAAGATCATGTAGCACGAGCAACAAGTTATACCGTAGCTCAACTTTGAATCCACAAGAGCAAAATAGAGTTGTCTTGGAACAGGCTGAGGCAGTATTTTTTTAAGGAAATAGAATTTTCTCAAAAGTATCAGTAAAAATATTTTTAAATTTCGTATATGGTGAGACCATGTGAGCTTTTCATCTAGCAGTACACCAAGATACTTGATAGATTCAGACTGCATCACTATTTGGCAGTCACAATTTGACTGATTGCATGCATAATTATGAAATTTCAATGTTGATTGGAATTGCCAAGATGTGTTCAAAGTGAATAACAAATATTTAGTTTTTGATACATTAAGGGAGAGACTATTACAGTTGAACCAAACAAGTAATTTATGCAAATCCTCCTGCATCATGACAAATAAAGTTTCACCGTCAGCACTGCAATAAGAGAAGGCAGTATCATCTGCAAATGAGACAGGCAATCCATTGAAGTCGCCTTGGAAAAGATCATTTATGAAGATCAGGAATAACACAGGGCCCAAAACTGAGCCCTGTGGTACCCCATACTCAACACTCAACACCTCGCTTCTTGCGTCTTCAACAGTAACATATTGGAGTTGCTTACTCAAATAGGAGCGAAGCCAATTGTGCGCCACACCCCTTATGCCTGCTCTAAGCAACTTATTAAGCAGTGCAGTATGATTTACTGTGTCAAAAGCTTTTTTATATCTAAAAACGAACCAGCTACACAGGGTGTTATTTTAGAATTAAGATTTTTATGAATTGAAGCCAAAAAACTCTCAAGAGCCATTTCAGTGCTGAAACCCTCCTGGAAGCCAAACTGACGTTCATAGAAAAAATTATTAGAATTTAAAAAGCTAATAAGTCTTTTTTTAACAACTTTTTCCAAAAGTTTTGAAAATACTGAAACTAGAGAAATGGGCCTGTAATTAGTAAGATTCAAATGCGTCCCATTTTTAAAAATAGGAATCACCTTAGCTAATTTCATTTTGTTTGGAAATTTACCATTTAAAAGACTACAGTTGAATATGTCAGCAAGGATTGGAACAATAGCAACTGCCACATTTTTTAAAAGTTTGGTAGAGATTCCATCATCACTAGGAGCCTTACCATGTTTTAATTCATAAATAAGTTGCAAAAGCTTGTTATAAGTTACGGGCTCAAAGTAAACTGATCTAGGACATTGTTTTACTCTAAAAATATTATTATACTGTTCCCAAGCTCTACAGTCATTTTTGATTGAGGTTGCCACTTCCTTAGGTACATTCACAAAAAACTTATTGAATAATTCAGCCAAAGCACTCTTGTCAGTTACAAGAGTGTTACCATGCTCAATCTTCAAATAAAATTTCTTTTTTTTATTTGGATTTCCACATAACTTTTTAAGAGTAGACCATTTTTGTTTTGCTGGTAAATTATTTATTGAAGAATAAAATTCACTTTTTTTTGGACCCAGAACTTTATTTTTTTTAGAATAAGCCTTCCAATTTGATTTTAATTTAATATTATCTGGATTTCTTCTTACCATCTTGGCCAATTTATCCCAGAGGAGAATTGCTGCACACAATCCATCCGAAATCCAGGGTTTCAGTCTTTGAATGCCTCTTATATTTGATTTTATACTGATAGATAAAGTTGAATTATCAATAAAGGCATGTAAAGTTTTCAAAAAGTTATCAAATTTGAAATCAACATCGTTACTAAACAAAACATCAGACCAGTCATGAGACAAGCATATCACCTAAGCTAACATAATTTATAATATTTTTAATATTGGCTGTAGAGATTTGGTTGTTAAGTAAATTCCTTTGACTAATAGTCAAAGCTACAGACTTGTGATCACTTATTTCTGTTTTGATGATCGCTCCTTTAATAAAGTGTGCGTAATCTTGAGACTTGACAAATATATCGTCGCCTCAGAGCAATAGTAGGATATATTAAAATGCAATATTTCTCAGGAGAAGCAATATGAATATTTGTTGGTGATACTTTTTCAAATGAAACATTCATTTCTGCTCCAAATTCACTGTTTCTTTTCCTAGTCAATGTAGAATACCTTGTGTATTTATTACACAATAATATATAATGTTAGTTTTTATGTGTATGAAAGATAATAATAATTAAACTCTGATATCCTACTGTTGCACCATAGAATATAATGTATCAAGGTATCAAAATAAGGATATACTCTCAATAATTATGTTAATTCGCTGCTGTTTTATTGTTTTTGTATCAATAGAGACTTGAAATGCACTAAAAACTCAATTTTACAATAATATGATCTAGACAATACAACTTCAATTTGATAAAACAAATATCCTGTTATAAAAAGTTTCAAATAAGGCTTGTTAACTTAGCTGAACAGTTTGTTGAAATTAATTACTTGTTAAATAATACAGTACAAACATTGTTGCCTGATGCAGAAAAGATTAATAATATAATTAATAAAATGGATAATTGATTAATTTTTTGCACAAAAAATAGTGAAAACTATTATTGAATCACATTAATGGAAAAAATTACTGTTTGAAGTAGTTTCTCATATGCCATGAAATTTAATAAGATAATTATCTTTACGAAGGAACGAAATAATCAATACAGTAATTAATCAGAAATTACACTCAGTTTCATTAGCAGCATCATTATTTTCACAGCTCTTTAGAGATGAGAAGGAGTTATGGTACTTTTTTGGAATCAAATTCTCCTTGCATAAGGAGATCAGGTCGTTCTTTTTGTTGCTTGGAATAGATGGAGGACTGTTGTATAATGGATGTAAACTTATTTCTTTCCTCCTTCCCCGACATTTCCGAACAACATCAATTACTTCATATTCACTTTGTTCATAGGATGTCTTGTAGAAAAGCTTCAAAGGTTGTTCTTTTCTCACTTCCAAAATTTTAATTTCATTCCATTGTACACGTTGGTTTTTTTCATTGATGTTGAAATTTTTTCCGGTGAATTCATTTACTTTTTTCCAATCAATGAAATCTTCTGTTGACATCTCCCTTACAATCTAAGCACTTCCCGTTTTCTTGGCAGCCTTTGCAATGGAGTACAATTCAGATGGTACATAAATTGGGTTGCTCCTTAGTACACGATTCCTCTCCTTTTCAATAGTTGAGTGCATGGAGTCGCCTTCATTTTCTGTGTGTCCAACAATCAAAAATTTGTGACTAATTTTTTGGACATTCAAATTTCCCACAACATACAAGTACATAGATACTAAGAACTTGTTTTTATTTTGAGCAGCACAATTATCACTGTAGAATATAACATGCTTCCCTTCCCCATGATTTTGCAGGAAATTATAAATACATGTGGCAATTTTACAAGCTCCTCTCTTTGCCTCACCTTCATGCCACATGTAGCAGAATCCTTTTCTATCTGGGATATTATAAACTGTGAAATTGTATACATTCAATTTACTCTTGTAATAAAATGTTGATGCATTTGCATAAGGCAATGGCATTACAGCCTGGAGGTCAAAAGAGCACAATAAAATATCTTTGTCATTTGATAAAGCAACAGTTTTGTCCCTGGATTTTTCTTGACGAGCCCATTCGTACTCCTGTTTATGCTATGTACTCTTGTGAAGCTAATTTCACATTTTTTTCTTCTTCACTTGAATTTTTGTAGGATTCACAAATTGAACATTGATCTTTTTTTGGTCTGAAGAATGATAAATTGAACTTTGTATTAAAAATGTCTTGATAAAAATGCTGCTTCACAAACTGCTTTCCATTTTCACGACACTTTTCAATGTAAAGTCTGTACATCATGCTAATATTCAATGATCCATCCAAATACTCTCTTTACTACCTGAACGACAGTAGTGCGACTCAACTCTTGGGAAGCTATTTATGTGATCAATGACTTCTTGTATTTCAGCATTTTTTATTTGGTTGGGATGGTTTTTATGCTTTCCTCTTTTTTCTTCTTCTATGAAACCCAAGTTATCTTTTTTCTTCAGAACTGTTGTTATTGTGCAGTTTGAAATATCCAGAGTCGATTTGAAAAAAAATTTGCATACTCTAACTTTTTTGTTTTCTACTTCAAAGAAGTATGCACAGTTTGGATTTCTTTTTTTGTAAATTTTATCTGTTTTTTTCTCTTCTGATTGGATGCATCTTGCAATGAACTCTCGTTGAAGGTTCTTGTCCTCTAGTGAATAGAATTTCGAAAATAGATCTTCACGATTCGGAGTTGAAATATTCTTTGTACATTTAAAAATACATTTTTCTGGATTACAAGCCGATTTCAAACACTTTGCATGATGTATCTTCCCCAGCCTTGAAGTGTATTCTTTTCCAGAATTAATCATTTTCCTTTTTTTATTACGCAACCATTCCTCATCATTACGTAGCCTTTTCCTAGAACCAACTTTTTCTGTAACACTGGTAGCAGTAGAAGCAATAGCAAATTGATGATCTGCATCTTGATCTTGCACCTTATCATTAATTTTCATGAATTCATCAACATCACTTACTTCTGAATCATCATCAGTATTTGGAATGATATCGGGGTGATGATCTGCATCTTGATCTTGCGCCTTATCATTGATTTTCATGAAATCATCAACATCACTTACTTCTGAATCATTATCAGTGTTTGGAATGAAATCGGGGTCATCATCACTGTTGTCACTCGAAGTATCCTGTACAAAATTCTGTGAAGCACATAGAACAGCATCTGAACAAACTCCATTCACTTCTGAATCATTATTATTATTTGAATCGAAATCAGGGCCATCTTTACTATTTTCATTGGAAGTATCCTGTAGAAAATCCGGTGAAGCACATAGAACAGCATCTGAACAAACTCCTCACATATGAATCATTATCAGTATTTGGGATGAAATCAGGGCCACCTTTACTATTGTCATTGAAAGTATCTTGTAGAAAGTCCGGTGAAGCACATAGAACAGAATTTGGACAAACTCCAATCACTTCTGAATAATTCTCAGTATTTGGAATGAAATCAGGGCCATATTTACTAATGTCATCAAAAGTATTTTGTATATAATTCTGTGAAGCACATAGAACAGCATCTGGATGAACAGTTTGAAGCTCTATGAAGTTGCCTTCCATGCCTGCATCTGACTCGAGTGCATCATGGGGAACAGCTGGTATCATGGAACTCTGAAGATTATCATTTTGATCTGCAACAAAAACAAATGTCTTGTTTATACACTGTATTAAACTGTAAGCTTCACAACATAGGTAGTCCATTATGTTAAATGAAAAGACACGATGTTGTCAAACCACAGATTTATTGAAAATCGAGATACCGGTTTCTGGTTGTTACACCATTATCAATCTCTGATAATGGGTAATAAACATACCAGTTACCCCTGGTGATGACGACTGGTTTTTAGGCAGTCGAGACCAACAGCTTTACGTTTTCTTCGAAAGACGGAGTGGCCGTATCTATGTGATTGTGCTGTGGTCAAAAATTGCTCCCTGGTCAAGGATCGAACCCAAGTCCTCTTGCTTATCAGACAATCGCGTTATCACTTACTCCAACAAGTCACCCAATAAGCAACACATAGATCAGCATCTGGACAAACTCCACTCACTTTTGAATAATTATCAGTATTGTATTTGGAATGAAATCAGGGCCATACTCACTATTGTCATCAAAAGTATCCTGTAGAAAATTCTGTGAAGCACATAGAACAGCATCTGGATGAACAGTTTGAAGCTCTATGAAGTCGCCTTCCATGCCTGGATCTGACTGGAGTGCATCATGGGGAACAGCTGATATCATGGAATTCTGAAGATTAGGCCTATCATTTCGATCTGCAACAAAAACAAAATATGTCTTGTAATAAACTGTATCAAATTCTAAGCTTCACAACATAGGTAGTTTATTTTGATCATTAGAAGATCACAGCCTTCAGTTGAGATCACTTTCAGCTCAAAATATTCAAGAAATTTCAAATATCATTGACAAAGTAGCCTAATATTGATGTGTTTGATGCCATCTATTGTATTCATGTTCTTGTAATTGAATGAATACATAATTATGTTGCATAGCAAGCACTTTATAATAGGCTATGCTAGCCATAAGTTAGGCTAAGTTATATCAAACAGAGCTTCTTGAAACAAGTAAAAACGATCAGTTAGCTACGGTACTACTGTAGTATGAAAAATCTGTAACTCACCTTGATTATTGTCATTTATTTGATCTAATATCTTCTGTCCTCTTGATTCATAGAACTTTCTCTCATTGGCACTCATTTCCACACTTAAATACTGTGAACAGACCACAGTGAATGTCGCTAACCTCACTGTCTTATAGCTGCTAAAAACACAAAATGTGGTGGGAACAACATAACCTAACACTAGTCTACGTTACAATGAGAAGATTATGGAGTGCAACAGTAGGTTATGTGCTTATGACCTGGTGTATCTCTAACGAGACAGCTACAATATTCAGTGCAACACCAGGATATGTAACTTATCCTACTCTTGCCCTGACAGAGAACTCAATTTATACAAAATGCTACACTAGGATAATCGTGTTATCTGGGCTTGTATAAGAGGTAGACATATCTTACTGTTACAGTCAGAAAGGCCACAAACAGCTGTACAAAAAAAAGTGAAATAAAAAAAATTGAGATTTTTACAGATATCCTACTGTTGCACTGAGGCGACAATATGATCAATGCAAGTAGCAGAGGTATTGGTAACTCTTGTAGGCATATCAATTATTTTCTCATAACCAAAAGAGCTCAAGATTTCAAGATAATTATCGGTTATGTTATCATCATAATTTAGTTTATTAATATTTATATCACCAAGAATTGGACGTAGTTATGCAACAAGGTACCAACTACAAACACAATGTTTTTCAGTACCTACAGTGTCTTTCACAAAGCTCCGTATTATAAATTACTGTGGCATCACACATGCTTCACCATTGTCACATTCAATAAAAAATATTTTATATTTTCAATAAAAATTGTTGAAATATAGAAATTATGTATACATGGCATATTATGGCTTGAAAATGGTCATTGGTTCCATATTGCTTAATGTTATTTGTATTAAATGTCACATGCACAATAAGAAACCAGAAAGGGTAAGGATAAAAAACTTGGGGTTTATAATATTTTATTATTACTATTGTTGGTTTGAACTATGGGTCACTTATATAAAATTGTTAAATGATTAATAGAAACAAATTTAAGAAGTTTCCTTGATATACAACAGTTATTCCCAACTTATCTGGATACAAAATAGAAAAACTACCTATAAGTCATTCAGTCTCTACATCAAAATCCAGTGCTCCATCAAAACCGTCTATATCATCTTGCACTCTTTCATCAGAAAATAGATTTTTGTAGAATATTTTGCAGTCATTTGGTATTAAATGTAGGTAAGATCTAATATCTTTCAATTTTTCTGGAGATATTGGCTTTCCCTCCAATTAAAATCCAATTTCCTTTCTGCCACTGTAATATTCTCATCACACTTCTTCTTACAGTTACAAATGTAATCTCGGAACAATTTAGGATCCATTTTAGCACCAGTTTTGTTGACATATGACTTGTTTGAATTCCTTCTCTTTTTTCTGTCAGCCCTAGTCATATTACCATACTTTCTTTCTCTGCCTTTTTTTGGTCGTCCAAGATGTTCAGAAGTCATTTCCAAGCTGTTGGTTGAACTTTCAATGCTGTTGGTTTCAGAATCAGCTCCATTTCTTTGTTCAATGTTCATAATATCATCTTCATTGTTCATAATATCATCTTCATTGTTCACCACTCCAATGCCTATATTATTATTGTCATCAATGTTCATTATGTATTCTTCATTGTTCACCACTTCAATGTTCATATTATTATTATTGCCTTCAATTTTCATAGCACCATCTTCATTGTTCACCACTTCGATGTTCATCACTTCAACAGTTGAGTTTTCCATGCAGTTATTGTCCATAGTTGAGTTTTCCATGCAGTTGTTCACCACTTCAATGTATATTTTATTATTGTCCTTAATATTCATTACCGGTATATATTCTTCATTGTTCACAACTTCAGTGTTTATGTTATTATTGTCTTCAATGTTTATAGAATGTTAACCACTAACCACTTCAATGTTCACCACTTCAATGCCTATATTAAAATTGTCTTCAATGTTCATTTATTCTTTATTGTTCACCACTTCAGTGTTCATATTATTATTGTCTTTAATGTTAATAGCACCATCTTCATTGTTCACCACTTCAACAATTGAGTTTCCCATGCAGTAATTTTCCATAGGCCTAGTTGAGTTTTCCATGCAGTTGTTTACCACTTCGATGTCTATTCTATTATTGTCTTCAATGTTCATTACTGGTATATATTCTTCATTGTTCACCACTTCAGTGTTCATATTATTATTGTCTTTAATGTTCATAGCACCATCTTCATTGTTCACCACTTCAACAGTTGAGTTTTCCATGCAGTTATTTTCCTCCACATGTATTTCTTTGTCAATGGCCTGTAAGAAATAATATTATACTCTTTATAGACTTGGTTGAAAAGTAGTATAGTAGAGCAATACAAAACCCAAGCCATTGATGTCTGTTAATGCCATTTATGTCAAACCAGATAGTCACATAGCCAATATTAATTTTATGGAGCTAATAATGAATAATTCATTATCAATAATTATCAATCAATACAGTTTTCAAAATAAGACTTGAATATTGTAGAAATAGCCTACTTGAAATAGAAATAATAACTAACCTCAAAATTTGAAGGTTGGTTTTGTTGCACAGCTTCCACCACCATATTCACTAACATTTGCCCACGTGAATACATTGTAGCTTAATCCTATTTTATTATGTAACTAACTATATAAAACTGTAGAATATACAATAGATAAAAGATAGATCAGTGAAATAATATGTTTGAGCATGGATAGAAACTGAATATACCGTACTATAAAAAGCAGAATGTACTTGGTTCCCTATTGCATATATCAAGAAGCCACTTCCCATCAGCTGTAGTGATAGAGTTTGGCTATTGGATCTTTGTTGCAAAACCAAGATAGAAATTTTGGTGTTTGGTTCTGTAATGCTCAACTCACCAAATAACATATATTCCATGGTACTTGGTTCAGTAACAAATATGACAGAGGAATGAAATATTGGACATTGGATTGTTTTTGCATAATAAAGAATGGACTTTTTTCCATCTGAAAGTGAAATAACCTCAAAAACAGAAAATTGGTGGTTGGTTCCTTATTGCATAACTATGTCCAATTATCAAATCACCTGGTGGCTGAATTTCTAGGGTTGAATTAAAACTTGAAAGAAAACACTCAATATTGAAACCATGCCAGCGATATAGGCAGACAATACTGAATTTGTAGTTGGAAATACTGCATTCAAGATTAACAATATCCACTCCTTCTAATAGAACATCCAAAACTCTACATGAAAAATCAATCAGCTCAGTGGGATAAAAAACAATTAGACCTTTAGCACGGGTAAACATAGAAATGTTTGAAAATTGATTGTATCCATCAATATAAAATAGTGATGCCTCTTTGCTTGAATTCAGCCAAACTTCAGTGATATGATGTTATCATATGTTATTCATGTTATTCAAGTTGTTATAGTGTCTGAAGCAGGGGCAAACCCAGAAATAAATTTCGGGGGTGGGGGATATGAAGGGTCAAACCCAGGAAAACTCCTGTTCCCGGAGGGAGGGGAACGAGGGATTATTTCCTGCATGGGATATCTATAGCCTAATGTATTTGCCTTCTCTCAACAAGCATGATCATATATTTTTACCGTGTAGAAAAATTTATTCACCAATTATTGTAAAACAAGAAAATAATTGATTTGAACAAGAGCTATTGTTTTCTTGTAGTTGTATATTGTATTGAACAATATTATTATTGTTGAGTTGAACGTTGAAGTTCTCTAAGCTGTGCTGAAAGATTCTTCCTGTCATTTTGAATCTAAACTGAAGAATACATGTGTCCTGGATACTGAGTGGTGCGATGTGATTGGATAATATACATGGTGTTTCAGGAGGAATGTGCAATACTTCTCAGGCTGATTCCTAACACCAAGTAGACAAAAAAGTTCCATGGGACCAACCCCCAAAAACCCTTTCTTAACGAGATAACAATGGCGGAAAATTGAGATTTTTCAAAATATATTAATTTTTCTAATTTTTTAGAGGCTTTAGTGAGGTTCAAAAATGATCAATTCCTATGTAAAATTAGCTGAGGAATTCAATAAAACCAGTTCCAAGTTTGTAACTACAACGGTTATTGAGATAATTGGAAAAATATGCTAGAAAACGCAATTTTTTCAACAATAAGGGTTATAACTGGATAAGGAATCCTAAAATTGTATTTTTTATTAATGGAAGTTGAAGAGAGTCGGATTCTCAACAAAAAGTTAAATGGCGGCAATTGTGTAAATCTTACCCAAATCTCAGAAATGGCGATCAAAAATCGCAAAATTGACAAGAGTGATAAATTTGTGTTTAGTAGCGATTTTGCGATTTTTGATCGCTATTTCTGAGATTTGGGTGAGATTTACACAATCGCCGCCATTTAACTTTTTGTTTAGAATCCGACTCTCTTCAACTTCCATTAATAATAAATACAATTTTATAATTCCTTATCCAGTTATAACCCTTATTGTTGAAAAATGGCGGTTTTTAGCATATTTTTTCAATTATCATGATAACCGCTAAAGTTACAAACTTGCAACTTGTTTCATTGAATTTCTCAGTTAATTTTACATGGGAATTGATTATTTTAGAACCTTGCTAATGCCTCTAAAAAATTAGAAAAATTAATATGTTTTGAAAAATCTCAATTTTCCGCCATTGTTATCTCGGTAACAAAGCGTTTTTGAGGGTTTGTCCCATGGAACTTTTTTGTCTACTTGGTGTAAGGAATCAGCCTGAGAAGTATTGCACATTCCTCCTGGAACACCCTGTATAGCACTTTTCATGAATGATTTCACTTTCTGAAGAGTTCAAAAGGAGCTCTTGAGTTAAGAAAACTTTGTTGTTGTTGTTGTAACAGAAATCGTTGCGCTAATATTCAACATTTCATGGGACATTTCATAAGGGAAAATATTCTTGTTGCATTCATTCAAGCGAGAAATGGAATATTTGGGCTTGTGATGCTTAGTTCCAGATTAATTAATCCATTTCTTGCTCCAGATTTCCCTGCAAGGGGACATTTTTTACAAAAAAGTACCCTGAAACTATATTTTTTAGAAGTTTCAAGCCTTATTAGTCGAACATTTGGCAACTCCAACGAAGTGCATTCTATCTAGTGTAAGATGAGTCCCAATTTTGGGGGGGGGGAGATATATCCCCTCAATCCCCCCCCTGGGTTCGCCCCTGGTCTGAAGTTGTTATTTGAGATTAGTGAGTTTTTGAATTGATTAAAGCTCTTGCTAAGAGTCTACTTTATAACAATTTAATCAATTCAAATAAAATGCCTAGAAGAAAAGATGAAGGAAATGAAAAAGAACAAACCATAGATGATGTACAAACTAACTTTTCTTCTGCAAACAAATTTCTCAAGCTAAAGGTACTATATGTTGATCTGGACTCAGTGACGGCTGAGAAAGAATGGCGACACTGGAAGGTAATATTTCAAAACTTTTTAAGTAGCAATAACATCATTGAGAAGGACAAATTACAAGTGCTGTTTAACTTTTTACCATTTGAACTCTTTGAACTCATTTCTGGATGCACAGATTTTGACAAAGCATTAACCCTATTAGAGGAAATGTTTGCCAAGCCTAGAAATGAAGTATTTGCCAGATATTGTCTTAACAACCACAAGCAATCGAAGGATGAGTCTACTGACAGTTACTACTTGAAATTGAAGAAAATGAGTAATGCTTGTAGCTTTAAAGCTGTCAGTGCAGAGAATAATAAAAACGATCATATCCAAGATGCATTTGTCTCAGGACTAAAGTCTACAAAAATCAGACAACAATTATTAGAAAAAGAATCCCTTACATTACAAGAAGCTGTTGCTCAGGCAAGAATTTTGGAGTCTGCTAAAAATTATGCTGATTCTTGAGGACACTAATGATGTAAACATTAATTCAATTTCAAAAGATGATTCACAAGATAATGTCAACCTTATTGCAAGTTCAAATAATTCTAAGAATAGAACAAATTCGGATACTTGTCAATACTGTGGGTATAATAAGCATCCAGTGGGCCGTCTATGCCCAGCTAAAGGAAAGATTTGTAATGAATGCAAACATATTGGACACTTTGCAAATGTGTGTAGATCAAGAAATCTATCTTCTAGAAAAGAAGTGGCAACAGTTGTTAAAAGTGCTGCTGTTACCCCTAACAGCCTATCAAAAACCGTGATTGAAATAAAAATTAATGGAATAACTACATCTGCTCTTATTGATACTGGCAGCTCTGCAAGCTTCATAGATGAAGAATAATCACAACAAAATCATATGAAATCAGTCCCCAGTTCTTGTGTGATTACACTTGCATCGAGCCAATGACTTATGAAGACAAAAGCTTGTGTACTTGGGAATATTGTCTTCAATGATGACACATACAATGATGTTCCTCTTTTGGTATTACATAAATGCTGTGCAAATGTTATACTAGGGCATGATTTTTTGGATAATCACTCTTATATCAAGTTTGCTTTTGGCGGTCCTCAGCCAAGCTTGAATATTGATACCATCAACTTGTCTCTGGCAGAAACCCAAAACTGTATTCTAACTGAATCAAAAGTCAAGCCAGTTTCTCTATTTTCTGATTTGACCATTGATTGTCACCCAATTGCTACTAAATATAGAAGACACACAAGTCAAGATAGGGAGTTTATGATAGATGAAGTTCAACAGCTACTAGCTGCCAGAGTTATAGAGAGAAGTCAGTCTCCTTTGCGTGCTCAAGCATTTGTCATATCCAGTGAGAACCATAAAAAAAGAATGGTTATTGATTATTTCAAGACAATAAATCGTTTCACAAACTTGGATGCATATCCTCTTCCATTAATAGAAGACCTAATAAACTCTGTAGCAAATAACTCAACATTTAGCACCATTGATCTCAAAAGTGCATACCATCAAATACCGATCCTAGAAAGTGAGAGGCCATACACCAGCTTTGAAGTTGACCGAAAATTATATCAGTTTAAACAAGTTCCGTTTGGTGTTACAAATGGCATTGCTGCCTTTCAAAGAGTAATTAATTCAATAATAGAGTGTGAGAATTTGAAGGGCTGTTATGCATACTTGGATGATGTTATAATTTGTGGAGAAGACCAAAACCAACATGACATGAATTTGAATGCCTTCATGAAAGATTCTGAAAAGTGGGGCTTAACCCTAAATGAACAAAAGTGTACATTTTCAAAGAATTCATTGACATTTCTAGGTTTTTCAATTAGCAAAGGGACAATAAAGCCGGATCCAGAGCATCTCAGACCACTCCTTAGTTATCCAGCACCAAGGAATATGAAAGAAATGAAACAAGTACTTGGAACGTTTGCTCACTATTCCAGATGGATTAAGAATTTCTCAGAAAAGATACACCCTCTTGTGCACACTACAGAATTTCCATTAACAAAAGATGCCATAAAAATCTTTGATTGTTTGAAAAACAAAGTTGCTGATGCTGTAATGGTATTTGTAGATGAGAATGAAGCATTTACAGTTGAAACAGATGCATCAGACTTTGCAATAGGAGCAACTCTATCACAAAACTTATTCTACTTTTACTTTTCTACTTTTAGAGCAGATTTGATGTCTAGTGAGATCAGACTCCCTAGTTGCCTTCCTAACTCTCAACCAGTTGCCTTCTTCTCTTGAACATTGTCACCCAGTGAAACAAAACACTCTTCAATAGAGAAAGAAGCATATGCAGTTGTTGAGTCCTTACGAAAATGGAGACACTATTTACTGGGAAAATCATTTACGCTCATAAACAACAAACAGTCAGTGTCATTCATGTTTGGGCCATAACACAATTGTAAAATCAAGAATGATAAAATCCAAAGATGGCGTCTTTACTTATCTGAATTCAAATTTGACATCCTATACAAACCAGGTGAGAGTAATGTTCCAGCAGATGCCTTGTCAAGGGTCTGTTCAAGTGTAGGATGTTTGAAAGATGACAAAACCTTACATAAATACCACAAAGATCTCTGCCATCCAAAAGTAACTAGATTTTTCCATTGGATTTGAATGAAAAACTTACCCTATACACTTGATGATCTGTTCCCGCTGTGTTGTATGCTCTGAAATAAAACCTAATTATTTTAAAAACAAGAACTGCTTAATCAAGGCAACCAGGCCATTTGAACGACTGAATATTGATTTCAAAGGACTGTTACAATCACAAACAAGGAACAAATATACCAGTATGTTGGTTATTGTGGACAAGTATTCAAGATTCCCATGCATGCAGATATGACTACCAAAACCGTTATTAAGAATCTCATGTCGCTTTTTAGGGTGTTTGGCCATCCATCCTACATTCATTCTGACAGAGGATCATCATTCATGTTGATAGATCTAAAAAAATTCCTACTTCAAAAGGGTTTTGCAACAAGTTGATCCATGCCATATAATCCTCAAGGTAATGGTCAGGTGGAGAAATTCAATGGTACAATCTGGAAAGCAGTTACACTGGCATTGAAAAGCCGTGGACTGAACTCTAATCAGTGGGAGGAAGTATTGCCAGATGCGCTCCATTCCATAAGATTGTTGTTGTGTACATCAACAAACTGTACTCCCCATGAGCAAATGTTCCTCCATGTAAGAAGTTCAACAAATGGAAAATCCTTGCCATCATGGTTGACTTCCCCAGGACCAGTCTGGCTTAAAAAGTTTGTGAGATCATCAAAACAGGAACCACTGGTGGAAGAAGTTGAACTCATAGAAGCTAATCCAGAATATGCTTATGTGTGGCACAAAGATGGGCTAGAGTATATATAACATGATAGGAAGAAAGAAAATATGAGACTGATTTCTTAGTGACTCTAAAGTTCTTGATATTTCTTATCAGTAAAATCTATTCTGTTTCCTCAACACTTATTGGTTCTGTTTCAAATCTGTTCCTCAAATCATCCAGATCGCATGTACTGCTGATGGCTTGGACTTTATCACGGTCACCCTTCCTAACCAGTATTTTACAGTTTTTTATCCAAACGTATTTGACATTATGAGATTTCTTCAATGATCGTGCTTCATTGAACAACTCTGCCTATTAGCTCTAGTCAGGGATAACCCATCCCTGATGAAAATAGGATTCTGAGATTCAAATCCCAAATAGCAAGCTTTCAAACCTCTAATTTTTTTTGTTAAGATCCAGCACTGCAAGAGCATCAGTATGTCTGACAAATTTTACAATGATAGAGCAGCTATTATTAATTTTTGTTGGGAGATGATGCATCATATCAATTTGATCAGGCAAGAATTTGAATTTGAGGAAGGCAAAGAGTTTTTCTATAACAGAAGATAAGTAATGAAACAAAAAGTCAAACTTTATGTCATCAAATAGTGTATCAAGGACAGCTGTCAGAATTTGAGCTCCACAGGCCAGACCAAATGGAACACGTTTGAACTGATAGATATTTCTTGGAGTACAGAAAGTTGTGAGAGGTTTAGATTCCTTCGCAAGAGGGAGTTGGTAATAGGGGAGAGGGGGGTAGTTTTGAACAAGTTTTCAACTTTTGGCATTGATTGCTTAAGTGCTTAATTGAATATGCTAAATTGAACATATTGAAAAGTTAATTACTTACACCAATGTGAGTTTGAACGTTTTGGTGCAATTAAAACACTGTATACTACATTAAACACTGTAAAATAAAGCAAAAGAAAAGATGACCTTGGAATGTGTACGTAAATTAACACTAGATTGATATACTGAAACCAATTGATTGAAATAATTTAATCAATTAATCTCAATAACCAGTGGACTCAATTTCCAAACACATCAAACTTCACAGTATTTAAATTTGAGTGAAATAATGACTCAATAAATCAGATACCTACTAATTCTCTATTGTTACTGTTGGAGATTGGGCATATTCAAAAACTAACAATAATTTATTAATCATGAAGAAAATTTAATTTACATTCAAGCAAGTGAAGAATATCAAATTTATACGTTACAAAATGAAATAATTCAATTACAAATTGGCAGAATAATAATATTTGAAGCTGTGGTGAAATACCTGTCAATCATAGTGTGGAGGCCTCAATACACTTTTTGATAAAATCTTTCAATCTTTTCCCTTTCACACATGAAGTCTACACTTTAGTGTAGAAATCCATTTACCATTTCACAAAATTTATTCCAAAAAAATTACAGAGCAAGATCAGATCACACCTCATCTCATTGTACAGCCGCCAGCCAGCCAAAAGACAAAAGCCAAAGCCCATGCTTCCTAACCAAACTTCCAGAACTTCCAGAACAGTGTTTTTTTTTTCAATTTATTTTAATTACAATTATTTTTATTTTAATAAAAGTTAATTCTTGATTTTAGTAATGTTTTATTTTACCTTTTTATTTATTATAAAAAATTTACTATAAAGGTGGCAAATTTAAATTGTCTTGATTAAAAATAACATTACAAATTATGTAAATGGGGTCTATGATGGAATTTCAACTTAAAACTAAAAATGGCGAGTGTATGTACAAGTATATTGAGTGGGTGATAGATGAAGGGTTGCCATGCTGTTGCTCTAGGGTTGAACGTTTTCAGTCATTTTATCTACAAGATATTTTCTAAGTTTCAACTTGAAGCTTGCTCTACCCTCAATACATCTTATAGAGTCAGGTAGTGCATTCCATGCATGACAACCAGAAACTAAAAAGGACTTAGATGGTAGTACGGTGATTAGGAATCCTCAAAGTATTTTCCCCAGTTCTAGTATGAGACACATCTACTCTTCTACCTTCAGAAACAAATTAAAAATCATCTTTGAAATAGACTGGTTTACAATGCTTTAATATATCTCTAACAAGTTTAATTATTCTAAAATTTCTCTGGTCAGGCAGCTTTAGAGTTGAACTTGAAATATGGGCTTGGGTGATTCAGTTACAGATACAGTTCCAGGAGCTTTCTCTTTAAGCAGAGTGAAGAAAGATTTTGCTCAAGTTTTATGAAATTTTAGAATCAATTGTTGTGCCTGTCTAATGGCAGCACCCTTCTAATTTTTATCTTACAGTATTTAGTTGTTCTGTGCAATAACTACAGACATCTTGTCTTGCATGACCAAATCTCAAATTGGAATCACTTTAGTTCTTTTTTTTCATTGTTTGGACCCATCTCTCTGTCAAAAGGACTTCAATAGCTCAAGTAAGCTGGAATCCAAGGCTTCTGCTGATTTCTGACTTCCTGTGGAGGTACCTGGTTTGACATTGCTTGCGGTCTCAACCAAAGGGAGCATGTCTAAGACCTTATTATGGTTCAAGGGAACTATCCCACACTTTTTGAAACCAGCAATGACATTCTCTTCCTCAAGAGAATCACACAATTGTTTTAAGAGAGGAGGAAACCTATCCTTTGGCAATGAAGCCTCTCCTCTTCCAGGATCTTTCTTCCATTTTTCTAAAATGGCTTGCCACATCATCTTTAATGGGCAAAAGAACACTATGTTGAGTGGTTGTGTCAAATGCATAGAATTACTCAGAAGGAATATAAATTTGATGTCATTGTCTTTGCACAGCTTGATTGCTTCTACTGTCAAATGGGATGGAAGATTGTCTCCTATCAAGTACTTAGTACCATTTAACCCCTTTAAAACGGGCACAGCAATAGTTTCAACCCAGTCAGTAAAACAAAAGGCATCAAATCACCCAGAGGCAGTGCGGTTATATCTACAGTTTTTGGGCCCACCTACTCTCCTGCCATACATGTTCAAGGCTTTGTAAACTACATAGGGAGGTAGAATCTTACGGTCAACTGCTGCAGCAAACAAGAATGATATTGAGGCCTTTGTTGAGTTCATTACTTATTCAGGGTACTTACATCCCCTTCTTGTAATAATTAATTGTCTTCCAGGGTCATCACATAAGTTGGTCTTGTCATAGTTGGCAATGTGGGATGGAGGGACGCCACGGAGTTCTTGCTCTAGCTCATTGAAATAATCATGGATAATGTCTGTACTTGACTGCAGCTCTCGCCCTCTTAATGTTCTGGCACATTTGAGCAAACAAACTTTTGTTGTGCCACTTTAAAAACCCAAGAACAAAATCCCTACCAGGTAGGTTATCTTTGAATTTTGTAACTTTACCTTGCCTGTTCAATTAATCTTTTATACGCAGCCTCAAAGTTACAGGGTCTATGGGGTAGCTTCTACACATCTACACATATTTGCAGCCTATTCACAATTAGATGTTCATCAGCTTCAAACAACACTGTTTGTCCCTTTTTTTAAGGCAGTTACCTTTTTTTTAGGTGCCTGTAGAGAACACTGAAGTGGATGCCACACAATTTCATTAGAATGTATTGCTGCGTTCAATCGTAAATGCAGAACATACATACATACATACATATGTTCTTCATCTGTGCTTGGCAGAACTATACATTAATATTCACGTTTGCCAGTTTGCCCATTTCCAATCCATCTGTGAGCATCAATATTACTGAAATTTATCATACAATATTTGATTATAATATTTATTTATTTATTTATAATACACTGTGCTGGATACATCAAGTATCAAAACAGGTGAGTATAGATAGCAATTATACATAATACAATAATCAATTATGGCAAAATTATAAGAAAACAGAAAGTTATGGAAATTAAATACTTCACATGAATACTATTTCACAAAATACATTGAATACTATTATATAGGAATATCAACTGTTGAAAAATATTAGATAGAAGTCTTTTGTTTACAGTCTTCAAAGAAATGAACCTTCAAGTAACGTTGTCTAAATGCCTGGAACAAAATAATGACATTCAAAAAATAAATGCTGTAAGCTTTCACACACGTCCTCCTTGTTTCATATTGTACAAATTTGAATATGGTCCATCTATCTCATAGCTAGCTCCTTTCAATTCAAAAACAAATTTATGGTGCAAAGAAGTTCGAAGTAGACTAAACATCTTGATTGTGTAGTGTTAAAGTTCAAATTAATATTTGTTTCATATGGATTGGTGATTGGTATGGTTAATATGAAGGCAGGTGACCAAAAATGTTCTAATTCAGTGGCTTGCATTTGTATTTTGTTGTAATTCATATTTTGCAGAGGAATATTATATCATTCTTGAATACAGTACACAAAATCAATTTTGTTCTGTTTCTCCAGTTATAGAAAGTTGACTACAATATCCCAAAATGTAATTTTCAGCTCATACATGCGATTAACGATTCTTCTGTGACTATTTACTTTGAGGACGAAAAAAGTCATCCACTTCTCTTCCAGCGGGTGATTTGATATTCTTAGTTTTGATTTTCCTCTTCTTCCCGCCTTGACTGGAAGCACCAAAGACTGGGAAGCATCAGTTGCCGGCTCCTCATAACCATCAGTTTCTACTGATTGCAACCTATGATCGTTTGTTTCAGGCTTATATACAGGGTGTTTCAGGAGGAATGTGCAATACTTCTCAGGCTGATTCCTTACTCCAAGTAGACAAAAATGTTCCATGGGACCATCCCCCAGAAACGCTTTGTTACCGAGATAACAATGGCGGAAAATTGAGATTTTTCAAAATATAGCAATTTTTCTAATTTTTTAGAGGCTTTAGAGAGGTTCTAAAATAATCAATTCCTATGTAAAATTAGCTGAGGAATTCAATGAAACCAGTTCCAAGTTTGTAACTCCAACGGTGATTGAGATAATTGGGAAAAATATGCTAGAAAACGCCATTTTTCAACAATAAGGGTTATAACTGGATAAGGAATCATAAAATTGTATTTTTTATTAATGGAAGTTGAAGAGAGTCGGATTCTAAATAAAAAGTTAAATGGCGGTGATTGAGTAAATCTTTCCCAAATCTCAGAAATGGCGACCAAAAATCGCAAAATTGACAAAACATAGCACAAATGATAAATTTGTGTTAAGTAGCGATTTTGCGATTTTTGATCGCTATTTCTGAGATTTGGGTAAGATTTATACAATCGCCGTCATCTAACTTTTTCTTTAGAATCCGACTCTCTTCAACTTCCAGTAATAAAAAATACAATTTTATGATTCCTTATCCAGTTATAACCCTTATTGTTGAAAAATGGCGTTTTCTAGCATATTTTTCCCAAATATCTCAATAACCGTTGAAGTTACAAACTTGGAACTTGTTTCATTGAATTCCTCAGCTAATTTTACATAGGAATTCATTATTTTAGAACCTTACTAGAGCCTCTAAAAAAATTAGTAAAATTAATATATTTTAAAAAATCTCAATTTTCCGTCATTGTTATCTCGGTAACAAAGCGTTTTTGGGGGTTGGTCCCATGGAACTTTTTTGTCTACTTGGTGTGAGGAATCAGCCTGAGAAGTATTGCACATTCCTCCTGAAACACTCTGTATATCCAAGTCGCAAAGTTTGCTGATAGCTACTATCTTTGTATTTTGGTATTTCTTTGTCAGTACTTTCCCATTTTGGAACCATAGAAATTGTAATTGACCGTTTTTCTGAAGCAATTTAGCCGGAAAAGGAAAGCATTGAAGGATGACATGTATTCTGAAATGAATATTCACTCCTGAAATATTAATATTTTGTTTGTAAATTTGTTTCTTATCCTTAACTAATTTCAGAAATTGTTTCTTCTCTCTATTTCTAACAAATTTCGCAACTATCAGTGGATTTGAACCTGGCCTGTCTTGTTTTTCATAGATAGAATCTATTTCAGAGTCCTTCCTCTTATAACCCACATAATCAGCAATACTACACATAATATTCATGGGATCTTCTTCACTGTTGTGTGGAATATTGGCTATTTTAATTGTGTTCGAATATCTGTCTTGTTGCGTATCATTAACAATTTCTTGCAATAAGCCAACATTTTTCTTTATTTTTTATTCTCGTTTCTGAGGGTTTTTTATATTTTTCAAAGTTAGTTTTTGTGAAAGAAGTGAATGCCTTAATATCATTATTACACTTTCAAATATCCGTAGAGATTTCTTCATTGACATTGAAAAGCTTATCAAAGCTATTCATAATTGCTGCCATGTTATCAGGATTCTTATCAATTGCAGCAGGGCTTGAGTTATTATCAGCTAGGGCCGTCTGCCCCGCTTCTTCCTGACCCTCCTTATCACCAGCACCTTCACCTTGTTTATCCTCTCCTTTCAACATCGTTCAGCAAATATGGATTTCAATAAATTTAAAAATACACAGCTCACCTTGATGATTATAATATTAATAAAACTGAAAAGAAAGTCAACTCTTTTTACTGCATTTCATTCGAAAAAATGCACTATTGGTCTTGCCCTAACAATCGAAAATTTATGATATGATATATTTTTTACACGTTTCCGAGCCCCTAGAACACGAATCTGATGTCCATTCAAATTCATATATCTCTATATATATATATATATTTATATATAGCAGCATAAAAAAATATATATATATATTTATATATGTACAGATTCTTGTTAACACGATAACTCCCGAAGGGCTTGTCGCAGAGCGACCAAATTTTGCACAAATATCATTATTGTAAATATCTCGGTCAAGTTCGTTAACCAGCCAAATTGGTCCAAGGGAAGGGGGTGAAATTAGGGGATGAAAATTTTGAAAATCACTACAAATCGACCAATAACTTGATCGTTTTGAAAACTGGTGTGTATAATACCCTCATCATGCCCTACAATTTGAGCCATCAACGGAAAAAATCGAATACAAAATGGCGGGAAAATGACAAATAATATGCCAAAAATGGTGTTTATGGAGGTTTTCTTGAAAACGGCTCCAACGATTTCTTTTAAAATCATACTCTAGATAGCTATTCATAAGCCTCACAATTTGAGCCATCATGGAAGAAAATCCAATAGAATATGGTGGACAAAATGGCGGATAATATTCCAAAAATGGTGTTTGTCTAGGTTTTTTTTTAGAACGACTCTAACAATTTCCTTTAAAATCATACCCTGGATAGCTATTTATAAGCCTTATAACTTGAGCTTTCATAGAAGAGAATCCAATAAGGAATAGCAGACAAAATGGCAAATAATATGTCAAAAATGGTATTCATCAAGGTTTTCTCAAGAATGGCTCGATTCCTTTTAAATTCATATCCTAAATAGCAATTTATAAGCCGTATATACTGATATGAGCCTGATTCATTGCAACAAAGCAGAAGATCCGGAGCATTGTTGAGAATAGTGGATTTCGTAATATTCATATCTAATAGCGCCAAATTTCAACTCATTCAATTCGACAGTCAAACATATGATTATGATTCGTCTATGATAATATAAGAAAATAATTCTTACTTCACAGAGTCTTGACAGAGTTTACTTCACAGAGTTTGCTTTTGGTTTCCAGTCTGGCAATTTTAAAGTCAAATTTTGAATCTGGATAAATCTGCAGGAAATTTGGCAAATATGATTAATCTATTTAGAATTCATGATTAAAGTTTAATAGATTAATAGTTCTTACAATTTGTTACTGAGTAATAATAAATCATTATTTTCATATGATAAATTAACCTCCAAAATGTCAGAACAAAAACTTTATTCATCTGCATCATTTGATTAACATCTGTTGATCCTCTCTATCAACAAAGATATTTATATGAATTCAAATTTGGCGCTATTAGTTGACCACAGAATAGCGGATGCTGCGTCTACCCCCTTTTTATAGAGTCTGTATTCGCTATGAGCAAGGTCTATAGAAGAAGGTCGGGACACGGGTGCCATATTGAGTCTTAAAACGGGCGGTAGATTCAAAACTTCAAAGCTAGTCTTATTGAGTTTTAATCACAGCTGTAGTGACTTTGAATGAAAGTGTAATTTTTTGGGCAGAATAAGCAAATTTCATAAGCAGATGTTTGAGCTTTGAAAAACTTTTGAATCTACCGCCTGTTTTGAGACTCAATATGGCACACGTGTCCCGACCTTCTTCTATAGACCTTGGCTATGAGCATCTACCGTGCTGCGCTCTGGTGGATTATCGTGTGTACTTTTCTACGCGTTTTAGCATACAAAGCATGGCGCTAAATGGGGAAAACGCATTTATAATTAGAATGGAATTATTTGCCGCTTCATGCATTTCTCAGTAATTAGAACATGATATTTAGGATAGGAATGTTAGTTATTGATAGTATTATAGCTCATTATATTAGAAAAATCCTAGTTTTCAAGTATTTGAGAGCAGACAACCGCAAACAGATGTATTTGAGAGTTGACAAAAACTTTTGAGATAACAGCTGATTAGTTATCTTACATGAAAATGAAAAATTGGCGCAAGCTCACATTCATTTGAAAAATTGAATGATATGAATATTCCTTATTAGAACATAATTAATAGAGTTTTTGCGTTGATAATAACAGCTTATTAGATTAACTAACATAAAAACTATTCATGTACATTACCTCATATACAGGTTAGAATGGAGCACTCCATGGTCCTACTTGATCAACAAATTCTTTTACACGTAAACAAAACAATAAGGTTAGCTTCACCTATCAATATTTATTCAATGCAGTGAACCATTCTTTTTATTGATGAAACTTATGTATGGCAACTGGAAAAGTGTAGAACTTGAAATTTCCATTGTGTGTTTTATTTTTACAATCTGGAACACAACAAATTCTCCAGGACATTATTTTAGGTTTAGCCCTATCTCCTCCAATGTTAATTCACTCAATTTTTCGCCGAAATGATCCGCCAATAGCGCCTAGATCGCCAAAAATATCCTTTCCACTCACTTGCACACAGCAAATAATCATTGTGTGGACATTGGTTGTTAGAATTCTGATTGACTATCTCGGTCACGTGGTACAAAAACGCAATTGATTTGCCAAATTTAAGTGTAGTTCCATAAGGTTTTTAGTTTAGTTCCATAAGGCTACTTTTTATTTTTTCCATGATAAAAAAAGGGATTTATCCCAGCTAAAATGTAACTTAACATGGTTTTTCAATAGACAGTTGAAGGTTAACTATGGAAAGTTACACTCCACATCAATGGCCATACTATGATTAGTCTCTCCTTAATCTCAGGGCTACTCTTATCACTGTTTTTTATTTTAAATAATTATCAAAGTACTTAATTATTTAATTATTAAGTTTGAAATTAATTCTTTTAAGTAATTATCAAAAAAGGGTACTTTGATAATTATTTAAAATAAAAAACTATGATTAGTCTCTATAGTCTATAGTCTTATACTATTAGTCTCTATAGTCTGTAGTTATGCAACCCTCAACATGCTGGTTAAAACTAGGATTTGGCTGGTGCGGAACGTAACGACCGTTGGTCGTGGTCGATCAGCTGTAGCCAATCACAGCTCTTGTCTTGTTTTGTATTGACCTTCACATTTAATAACAAGAGCTGTGATTAGCTACAGCTGATCGACCACGACTGACGGTCGTTACGTTATGCACCAGCCAAATCGTACCTTAACGGCTTCATATTTGGTTGGGCACTCTAATCTCATCTATCAGGGCACTCTCTCTATCAGGGTTGTTGCATGGATACTTAGTTACCTCCCAGCCTGGAAGTTCCAGAATAAGGGAAATGAATTAATACCATTTTAAATGGAAAATACATTTATCGATTTAGCATATTAGATGCTTCTTACAAGAGGGTTCAGGATAGAAGATATTTTTTCAAACTCTCTAGCCTGTGATGTACAACTGAATCTCATCCCTGATTGGCTGAATTAGGTATGTGACAATACTTTTCATATCAACTGATGTGTTGAATCAACATTTTATAGTTATCTATTCTTAAATCTGAATAAATTCACTTTCACACAATTCAATATTCATTTATTCATAATATACAATCATTCATTTTTTCAATTACATCATATTAAGCTTTTTTTTTAAGGACTTAATCATTATTTCAGTCTAGGGTAGTCTCTGCAAATTCTATGACCTCAGCTTCAAGGCGGGCCATTAGTTTTATTTCCATACGGTATAAATTTAGGTAGGCTACAAAAATATGCCAAAAGTTTCAATAAAAAAAAAACAAAGAGTTAACAGGAAACATGAATAATATTGTAAAGTGATGAGACACCAATGCCCGGTTTTTCCAAGCACACTCAAATTTGAGGGACCCTCTACTTATAATAGAAAATGTCAGCTGTTAATCAAAATTTGAGGGTCCCTCAACTTTGAGTGTGTTTGGAAAAACTGGGCACAAGAATTATAAAAATTTAATTGTCAACATGACAGATAAGTACGCATAAAATCCACAAATTATAGATTGTAAGATAAGATAATTCAACACAGTTTTATCATACAATAAACAGTTGAATATTGTCAAAGCAAATAATTATTTTAAATAATTATTAAAGGTAAGTTACAGGTTACAGTCACTTCAATGAAACATAGAAACTTTTAGGATAAAAGAAAAATTTAGATTAATGAAACAATCAGTGGTATTAGATTAGCGCATTAGCCTATAATCTATCAGACTATATTAAAGAAATCATTTACTTTTTAGAATACCTTAGCAACAAGAAATCTGTATAAATTCTTTTTGAATATATTGATTGGCAAAGACTTGAACTCGTCCATATTGTTGTGTCTATTAGCAGGTCACCACAATCTGCGGTTGGTTGAGATGATGTGACCTGAAAAGTTTGAATGACAAGCTGAATGATTTATTGCTTCATTACATCATTACTATCTTACATTAAACTATCCAACTTGTCATTCAAACTTTTCAGGTCACATCATCTCAACCAACCACAGATTGTGGTGACCTGCTAATAGACACAACAATCTGGTGCATTCAATGGTTGCCTAAACAACGGTTGTTGATTACTTAATTATGACTTGCGTTGACAGAGAAAACAACTTATGGTATTAGGAGGAAATAATTTTACCTTCCACTCCAAAATTGCAACTTATGATCTTCAAGGACAAACAGAATAGCAATTTCTCTATCAAACATTCACCCACCAGAATTTGAAAAATGGAGTGATGTGATCACCTGCTGATATACACAGCAATTTGGTACCAGTTAATGATTACCTCAGCAATGAAAATATGGAAGAAAGTTTTTGAAAGGAGGATTAGGAATGAAACTGTGATAGGCGATTAACAGTTTGGATTTATGTCAGGAAGGGGGACAATGGATGCCATCTTTGCTCTTAGGTAGATGATGGAGCAATATGGAGAGAGACCAAAAAAGTCACATTTGGTATTTATAGGTTTGGAAAAAGCATATGATAGGGTTCCAAGAGGAGAGGTTTGGAGGTTGAGAGAAAGGAATGTATCAGAAAAGTATGTACATCAGATATGATGTACATATTATATTCTGATATGTAGGTATATCAGAAAAGTGCATGACATGTATGAGGGGGCAGCAACACAAGTGAGATCAAGTGTGGGAATGACAGAAAAATTTCCTGTGCAGTTAGATTACACCAAGGATCCTCTCTTAGCCCTTACATTTTTGACCTTATAATGGATGTTTTAGGCCAGAACATTATAGAACCAGCCCCTTGGAATATGCTATTTGCAGACTACATAGTCCTGATTGATGCCACCAGAGATGGGGTGAAAAGGAAACTGGAGGCATGGAGGAAGGAAATGGAGGATAGCGGGCTGATTTTCTTGAAGGAAATTTCTTACAGGCTGTAAGAAAACGGAGTACATGGTCTTTAATGGAGAGGAGGACATTGGAGAAATTTCATTGCTGAATGAAAGGGTGAAAAAAAGGTTGATAGCTTTAAATACCTTTGTTCACATGTAACATCAGACGGAAATCTTGATACAGAAATAAATCATAGGATTAAATCTGCGTGGAAAAATTGGAAAGACGTTTCAGGAGTGCTATGTGACAGGAAAGTTAGTGTAAGAGTGGAGGGTAAGGTCCATTAAACAGTTGTAAGGCCGGTAATGATATAAAAAAGGCACAGGAAAGGAAACTGGATGTGGCAGAAATAAAGGTGCTTAGGGCGATGTATGGAGTCACTAGACTGGATAGGATTAGAAATGAAATTATCAGAGGGGTAATTAAGGTGGTAGAAGTGTCCAAGAAGGTCCAGGAGAGGAGGCTCCAATGGTATGACCATGTTAAAAGACGAGATCAACAATATCTAGGGAATAGAATATTTGATATGATTGTATAGGGTAGAAGAGCAAGAAAAAGGCTGAAGAGATGCAGGAGGGATTGTGTGGAGAGCAATTTGAGAAGCAGGGGAATGTAGCTGGATGGCGGTGAATATGAGGACAAAGACAATTGGAGGCAACTGACCAGAAACAGCGACCCCGTATAGAAACGGGAATAAGCTGAGGAAGAAGAAGAAGAATGATTACCACAGCAATGGTTGTTGAATGATTAGGCCTGTAAGTTGCATTGACTGAGCATAATAGACTTTCTAATTTTGTGTTTAAGTAATTGAATTGAATAAATAGTCCTACCTAAATGAGTTATTAATGTAATTTGAGTATTCAATTAGAAACACCGTTTACCACACACAGGCTACACTGGAAATCCACCATATTCAACCATAATATAAACGTAAATATAATAGAACAATTCAAAATCTACAATCATACTAAAAAGTTTTCCAACAATATCCTGAATGAACATAAAAACTTGTCATCATTCCACAGTATTTTTGACAAAATAGACCTAAATTTAGACTCCCAAAATAGACTCCCCAAACACTACACTTTTCACCTTCCATGCCATAACATTGATTTCAGCTCTTTCAGCCTGAAAATGACAATACAACACGTTGAAACTACTAGGTTTGCTACAATGTAAGTAGAACTACCTAATTTCCAGTAGAAAGTGTTTTTCATTTAGCCTAAGTTTTAATTCAAAGGGGGAAAAATGATGGATGGACAACACCATAAACAACAAAAAAACTGGCCTTATTGACATTTTCAAATTCCAAATTTGGTAATTCGAGACCAAGTTACAATAGTAATTTCCTATCAATGAGGATAAGGGTCTCACATTGTAACGCAAATGCCTTGCATTTTGGTTACAAAAAATGCAGATTTTTTATTATAATTATTTTTATTATAATTATATACTATATACTATAATATAATTATAATTATTTTTGATTATTGCAGATTATATTCACACATATGCCTCAGCCATGAGTTTATACTTTTTTTTGTGTCACCAGACTGTACTGCGAGGCATTTGTGGCACATGCCTTGGACTGTTGATACGCAGCTTCAGGTTGGCTGAATTTGTACTCTGCAAACTATGTTCAGGTTCAAGGAGTGATAAAATAGATAGATCATTCACCAGTATAACATCATGAGCTGAAACAAGGAAACATGCATTATAATACATAATTTAGAAAATTACCAATATCTTCATTATCAGTTCTTGAAAGTTTTGATAATCACAGTAGCCCTGAGAGAGAGGAAATATTGTAAAAGCCTATCAGCTACATTGAACAAAATTTATTGCTATTGAAAATCTCATGATTCAAATAATTATCCAATTGAAATTTATCATTATATGAACTCACAGTCTGTGGCACAAAAATATGGAGATAGAAATTCAAAGCTATCTTTTTTGAAATGGAACTAGCAATGAAAAATCCTCTAGTATTCCAGGCAAAACTCATAGAGCTCACCTCCATTTTATAATTTTATTACCTCAAATATATACTGATGGAGCCCAAATGTGAATCATCAATAGCAGAAGATATATCCCAACTGTGGAAGGTCCAGATTCAATTTCTGTAACAAATCAATAATACATATTATAATACGTTATTGAGTAATCAAAAACCTGTAAATAGCACTACATGTAACATAATGATCATATTTCTATACTTATAAAGCCCTCCAGCTCTATTGATATTATTTTATTACCTTCAATGCATACAGATAGAGCCCAAATGTAAATCATAAATAGGAGAAGATATTATTCTAACTGTGACAAACCCAGATAGAATTTCTGTAACAAAATAATAATACATAATCACATAACATGTTATTGTTAAATCAAGAACCTGTAAATAGCATTACTTGTAACAAGATAATTCTATTTCAATACTTATGAAGTTGGATAATTTGTATAGATATTATTTTATCACCTTCAATGCATACAGATAGAGCCCAATTTAAATCATCAATAGAAGAAGATATAATTCTACCTTTGACAGGACCAGATAGAATCTCTGTAACAAAATAATAATACATAATTATCATAATATGTTATTGTTTAATCAAATACCTGTAATTTGCATTACTTGCAACAAGATAATTCTATTTCAATACTTATATTGCCTTCCATTTGTATAGATATCATTTTATTACCTTCGATCCATACTGATGGAGCCCAAATGTGGATTATCAATAACAGAAGATATTATCCCAACTGTGACAGGACCAGATGGAATTTCTGTAACAAAATGATAATACATATCATAATATGTTATTGTGTAATCAAAAACCTGTAAATAGCATTACTTGTGTCAAAAATATCAATTTCAATTCTTATAAAGCCTTCCAGTTTTTTTTTATATTATTTAGTTACCTTCAATGCTTACTGATGGAGCCCAAATGTGAATCATCAATAGGAAAGATAATATCCTAACTGTGACAGGACCAGATAGAATTTCTGTAACAAAATAATAATACATAATTATCATAATATGTAATTGTTTAATTGAAGACCTGTAATCAGCATTACTTGCAACAAGATAATTCTATTTCAATACTTATAATGCCTTCCATTTGTATAGATATCAATTTATTTTATTACTTTTGATCCATACTGATGGAGGCCAAATGTAAATCATCAATAGCAGATGATATTATCCCAACTATGACAGGACCAGATGGAATTTCTGTAACAAAATGATAATACATATCATAATATGTTATTGTGTAATCAAAAACCTGTAAATAGCATTACTTATGACAAAAATATCAATTTCATTTCTTATAAATCTGTCCAGTTTTTTTTTTCTTATATAATTTTATTACCTTCAATGCATACTGATGTAGCCCAAATGTGAATCATCAATAGGAGAAGATATAATCCTAACTGTGACAGGACCAGATAGAATTTCTGTAACAAAATAATAATACATAATTATCATAATATGTTATTGTTTAATTGAAGACCTGTAATTAGCATTACTTGCAACAAGATAATTCTATTTCAATACTTATAATGCCTTCCATTTGTATAGATATCATTTTATTTTATTACCTTTGATCCATAATGATGGAGGCCAAATGTAAATCATCAATAGCAGATGATATTACCCCAACTATAACAGGACCGGATGGAATTTCTGTAACAAAATGATAATACATATAATATGTTATTGTGTTATCAAAAACCTGTAAATAGCATTACTTGTGTCAAAAATATCAATTTCAATACTTATAAAGCCTTCCAGTTCTTTTATATTATTTAGTTACCTTCAATGCGTACTGATGGAGCTCAAATGTGAATCATCAATAGGAGAAGATATAATCCTAACTGTGACAGGACCAGATAGAATTTCTGTAACAAAATAATAATACATAATTATCATAATATGTTATTGTTTAATTGAAGACCTGTAATTAGCATTACTTGCAACAAGATAATTCTATTTCAATACTTATAATGCCTTCCATTTGTATAGATATCATTTTATTTTATTACCTTTGATCCATACTGATGGAGGCCAAATGTAAATCATCAATAGCAGATGATATTACCCCAACTATAACAGGACCGGATGGAATTTCTGTAACAAAATGATAATACATATAATATGTTATTGTGTTATCAAAAACCTGTAAATAGCATTACTTGTGTCAAAAATATCAATTTCAATACTTATAAAGCCTTCCAGTTCTTTTATATTATTTAGTTACCTTCAATGCATACTGATGGAGCTCAAATGTGAATCATCAATAGGAGAAGATATAATCCTAACTGTGACAGGACCAGATAGAATTTCTGTAACAAAATAATAATACATAATTATCATAATATGTTATTGTTTAATTGAAGACCTGTAATTAGCATTACTTGCAACAAGATAATTCTATTTCAATACTTATAATGCCTTCCATTTGTATAGATATCATTTTATTTTATTACCTTTGATCCATACTGATGGAGGCCAAATGTGAATCATCAATAGCAGAAGATATTATCCCAACTATGACAGGACCAGATGGAATTTCTGCAAGAAAATGATAATACATATCATAATATGTTATTGTGTAATCAAAAACCTGTAAATAGCATTACTTGTGACAAAAATATCAATCTCAATTCTTATAAAGCTGTCCATTTTTTTTCTTATATAATTTTATTACCTCCAATGTATACTGATGGAGCCCAAATGTGAATCATCAATAGGAGAAGATATTATCCTAACTGTGACAGGACCAGATAGAATTTCTGTAACAAAATGATAATGCATATCATAATATGTTATTGTTTAATCAAAAACCTTCAAATAGCATCACTTGTAACAAGATAATTCTATTTCAATTCTTATAATGACTTCCATTTGTATAGATATCATTTTATTACCTTTAATCCATACTGAAGGAGCCCAAATGTGAATCATCAATAGCAGAAGATATCCCAACTGTGACAGGACCAGATTGAATTTCTGTAACAAAATGATAATACATATCATAATACATTATTGTGTAATCAAAAACCTGTAGATAGCAGCACTTGTAACAGGATAATTATATTCCTATACTTATAATGACTTCCAATTTTATTGATATTATTTTATTACCTTCAATGCATACTGATGGAGCCCAATTGTAAATCATCAATAGAATTGACCAGATGGAATTTCTGTAACAAAATAATAATACATTTCATATTATGTTATTGTGTAATCAAAAACCTGTAAATAGCATTACTTGTAACAACATAATTCTATTTCAATTCCAATAAAGCTTATCAGTTGTATTAAACACTATGGCCATTGCAAATCTCATAATTCATCTAAATAATCCAATTAAATTTGATCTTGGTATGAACTTAACAGTCCTTGACACAATAATATTGAAATAAAAATTCAAAGATATCTTTTCAAAATGAAACTAACAATGAAATATAGTATATACTATAGTTTTCTAGTCAATTTCAAGAAACTCCATTTTATGATTTCATTACCTCCAATATGTTCTGTTGGAGTCCAAATGTAAATAATTAATAGTAGAAGAAATTATCCTGACTGTGACAGGACCAGATACATTTCCTGTAACAAGAAAATAATACATAATAAAATAGTATGCTATTGTGCAAAAAAACCTGTCAATAGTATTAGTTGTGACTATTACATGAAGCCCATTATTCAAGTAAATAATCCAATTAAAATTGATCAAGATATGAACTCACAGCCTCTAGCACTATAATATAGAAATAAAAATTTAAAGATTTCTTTTTTTTAATGGAACTAAAATACCATAGTATTTTCTAGGCATAACACATAAAACTTAACTCTTTTAATTTTATAATTTTATTACCTTGAATTTGTACTGATGGAGCCCAAATCATCAATAGCATAAGATATCATCCCAACTGTGACAGGACCAGATAGAATTCCTATAACAAAATAACAATTCATATCATTGTTGATGTGTAATCAAAAACCTGTCACAAGTATTACTTGTAACAAGACAATTCTATTTCAATTCTTATGAATCCTATCAGTTGTATTGAACACAAAGGCTATTTTGTAGTCCATGTTGAAATAAAATTGATTGAGATATGAACTTCTTGTCTTTAGCACATTATTAGCCTATTCAAATTAAATATTTAAAGAAAGTAATTGAAAAATAAAAAATTAGAATAGCTATCTTTATATTATAATACTACACTCAATTCACACTGATTGAGCTTGAATGTACATTATCATCGGCAGAAGTCATAATCCTAACTCTGTCAGGACCAGACAAAATTCCTGTAAAATAACAAAAGTCATAGAATAACTATCTCAGTTATTTTGAATTTGAAGAACCCAATAGTTTCTTCAATCATTTAGGTTCAAAATAGTTATTTGTGTAACTAGTGCGTAAAGTGAAGGATTGCTGCACGAGTGAAACAGTTTTTTTCACGAGCCAAAGGCGAGTGAAAAACGTTTCTCGAGTGCAGCAATAACACTTTATGCTCGAGTTACACATTAAATTTTTCCTACAGTTACCATTGGGCCTGTGTGAAAAGTAGGAAAAAGTTTCAAATGTGTTTTTTAGTGTAATTTCAAGTATTTTTTATCGCAATATCCTCAATTTATTTAGCCTTAGAAATCAATATAAGGATCATGTAAAGTACCATCATCTCACAATTTTTACAAATCCAAGATGGCGGAAATCTTGAGTTGGAACTTTCAATTTTAGAAGCCTACAATGTCCAATCTCATCTATTATCAGATAATTACTTTTATTTGAGTAATATGAAGTAATATAATTCAAACATTTCATCTATTCTATGTATCACAGTGACTATAGAATAATAAATTATTGTACTCACTGTACTTAATGGCTTTTGGGCCGGTATTGGATGGGCTGGGGCCATTTTCCCGTCATGCCAGGGTGTCTTCTTGGCTTGGATAGGCTGTATAGTAGAGTGAATTTGAAATTGGCAACCAGCCTAGGCCCTTCATGGGCTGTTGAGCCAGACATACATACATACTCACTGTAATATTTACCAGTAAATTATGAGCTTAAATCAGTATAAACTACTTTTTGAGACCTTGAAATATTCCAGGTAACTGATAGATGTAAAACGCCCTTTCATACTTTGAATAATCATATTTACTAGAATTCAGCGCAAATTAGACTTTTTAAACACTATTTAATGTGACTGGAAGGGATTTAGAATCTTCTAGTTCACAATTAATTGAACTCATGGTTTTATTTTCATTGAAATCATAGCCTATATAACCTAATAGTGCTATGAATAACATACTTTCATGTAAAGTACTGTATATTATTCTTTCTGGAAAAATTTTGTTGCTTCATATCACTTGAGACAAAATATCTCATCAGTTCCAGCAGGTAGGCTTTTGATTGATGCAACCCGCAAGTGATTAGGCAATCTACAGCATAAGATAGAAGCTAAGCATAGAAGCTAACTGCTTCTATGTTAAAATTATGCAAGGTTACAATCGTATTGCTTATGATTCTCAGGACTTTATCATGCTTTTATGCAAAATTATTTAGTCATCGGCTGTCACCTGCATTGAATAACAGAATCCTACTTTATGAATTCAAGTGCAAGGTTCAAAGCTGAACCAGCCAACAATGAGACTCAATTGAACTGAAGCTGTAATTTAATGATAGTATTAAATAAGAATGTTGCATTTACTATGAATTCTATATCATGCATTCAACCACTTTCATTATACTGTATATTAACTTACATACATGGTAGTTGAAGTAGTCAGATCAAGTAAATGTGATCTGAGTTCATTTCATTTTAGCCTATGGTATTTTCAAAATCTTAGTAATTATGGTGCCAGAGTCTTCTTCAAAGTTGTATGTATTAAAGTATTAAGTTACTTTCACATTAAAAAATCATAATAATGTATTTCGCCACCGAATTCTGATAGCCTAAATTGAGTCAACTACTGTATGAAATGAACCAAATTCAAGATCAACAAATGACAATCATCTTACCGTATTCAAACAATTCAAGCCCAGATTCTATAACCAACAATATTGAACGGTATTCATAACATAAATCCCTAATCTCATAATTATTATAAAAGCTCTGAGAATAAATAGAACTTTTATCCCGTAACGTACGGTATTGATATAAACAATAAAATAACCTAAAAAATTTAGACAGACGGTCTCGGTCTCGCTCAGTCTGACTGGGGTACTACCTTTTGGTCGCAATTCCAACTTGCCGCTACCAGCTGATCGACTCCCGTTTGGTCGTCAGCCAGGGCTGCCGCCTTAATTTTGAATTCTAAATACGGAACATCCATTTGATACACTTACTATTTTGTGTTGTTAGGTTGCAAATCTGGAGTGTGTAAAAATTTTTAGGCACGCTAATTTTTACTTTTTGCACGCTAATTATTACTAGTTCAAGAATGGACCGTTTTACACACGATTTTCAGTGCAAAAACTGCAATTTTACGGATATCTGTAGGAAAAAATAAAGATATTCATTGATTTAATGATTACTAGCAGTTTTGGAAAGGTCTGAACCAACACGTTTTATATTATAATAATGATGATAAATTTTTTTATGTTTGAAAATTATACCCATAATCACAAATAGTATTTCTGCTATTGCAGCCTTCATAATACAACAGTCCTATAGCTGTAACGTGACTTATTATCCTCCACTTGATAAAAATACCTAGTGTTTGAAGAGGAACAATGGAAGCAATAATTAAAGGTTCTTATAATTTGTTTGTACTAAAATTCAATTTGAAAACATATTTCAATAAAAATAGAAATACCTACAATAAGAGCAGAAAAAACAGAAATAGAATAGAAACAGAAATACAGTAGTACACTAAACATAAATTAATGCAAGTTCAAACTGTATTGAGGTATAGTCTGTCCAAGCAAAGAAGGCCCTCTGGCAAGATGGGGAAATGACTCAAGCTTGATTAATTTTTGTTCAAAAATTATAAATTTGATCTCAAATTTTAGGAAACAATTTGATCTACTTTTAAGACAACATTCACAATTCCTGAATAAATATTGACCAGTTAGAGTCTTTCTCCCATCTTGCCAGAGGGTCTTCTTTGCTTGTATAGACTATACATACCTGGTTCATTCCCAGAGTTTGAATCCATTTCCAGAATCTTCCTCCTCATGCTGTTTTTAATTTACATTAACTCATTATTGTTTTTTGTCATCTTAGAAACAAGATGTTATTCCAGGATGTTATTTTCTAAGCCTTTTTTTCAAGTTCACTTTGGTTTTTTCTCTATACTTATTTCCTTCTCCTCCATATATTATCTTCCTTGTGAATCGAGTTGTGATCTGTTAAATAATTCTGCATGTTCAAAATAATTCAGGCTTTCACCAGAACTATTATGTATGCATCTTTAAAGTTTTCAATCTTAGCTATGTTTGTTATAATTGTGTCATTGGCTTTGTACCACTTCCTATCTCTGTTCAAATGTACCGTGTGGTGACCACTATTGATCTGTTCACCGTGGTGACTAATTACTGCAGAAATGGCATAAAAAGAACCATTTATCAACAATAGTTCCTCATCAAATTTCAAATGAAATGTTTTTTTCCTCAAAATTTCCCCATCTTGATGCCAAACGGCTAGTTGGAGTATGAGAATATCACGGATATTTGATATATTTGTTTCTGATGTTAGGGGAGATCCACACATTGAGCAAGGCAATTTTGCATCGGATAATATACCAAGATTGGTTTCAATTAAATTTTTCAGACTTTGTTCTGTATTTTGCACTTGCAATAAGCAAATATTATTATTATTTGAACTAGTGGCGTTATAATCACAGCCAGAGCAGGCGTATGTTTCATTTAAATTATGCAATACTTTATAATATATGATATCAGTAGACAGTTACAATTCATTCAGAAATTCTGCAGCATCCTGTTGTCTTCTGTGTTGATAGTATTTGACGCCTTTCAATCTGTCAATGTATGCTCTCGTGGAGGCAGAGCTCAAATTTACAACAATGTTGCTATTGGTTTGTTGTTTATATGAAATTGCTAATTCGGTGATACCATTCAATGAATTGTTTTCAGCCAGTTCAGTCAACAAGCAAGGACTGTTTAAAAGAGACTGACATACACTATTAGCATAACAAGAAACTCCATCGTTATTGAAGAAACCAGGAATGGCTGAGCATTGAATTATTCTTTCCATTTCTATTGAATTTGCATTTTCTCTGGAATCCAATAAAGTAACGACTTTTCTGGTCTCCAAGATAGAAGGAGGAGGATTTTGAGTGTTGGTTCTTGGCAATACTGGTATGTTGAAATTTACTTCTTCATTTTCTTCAGCATGGATTATAACTTCCAAACTTTCACTAATACTAGAAGGCACTGGAAGGACTTGATCTGATGTAGATGAATCAAGAGCAACATTTCCCAACAATGTCAATGATGATGTAGGCCTATCTCCTTTTTCATAATAATCATTCTGGGTTGGTGCTTTACCCAAAGTTATTACAATAGGTTTGTGATGACTGAAGTATGATTCATAGTAGGATGCTGTCAAGTCATCAAAGTTTGCAAAGCATAGATCGATTTGTGTATCATCATTAGTGGATGGTTCTTCTGGAATACACAAATGAAGCCCATGGTATCCTAAATCTTCAAATAACTTTGGGTTTTTGATTTTCAAATTATCTATGTTGAAGTCACCAACAATGATAACTCTTTCACATTTTTCTTTGACCACATTTATCATTGAATTGATTTGTGAAGATACTTTTGAATATGGTGTTGATGGTGGCTTATAGATGCAACAAATACCATACTCTTTAAACTTTATTGCAACAATATTACATCTTTCTTTTGGAACCTCACAGTCATATTTGAACAGCAATGAACTTGAATTTGTGTGCCTGTCCACACAAAATATCATTGTTCCATAATGCATGTTTTTTATGATTTTGTACATCAGATCTATATAAAATATTATATCCTTCAATTTTGAATACATTGGTTTCTTTCGTCCAAGTTTCTGTACAAAAAATGAGGGATGCAGATGTGTAGCATTTGTCATTTTTAATGTCTTGAAAGTGTGCATTCAGTGATTGTACATTGTGGAATATTATTTTGTCATCACAAGTATCATCTTGTAAGAAGGGTACGCTCAATTTTACTGGTTTCTGATTGATTAAGCGTTTCACTTCAATCTGGACTTTATCTGTCACCAACGGTGGTGGTGGTGACTTGAAGTCTCCTACAAGGTAAAGACCTGCCAATTTGGTAGCTCTACTAAAGGCTACATACAACTCTGATCGCCTCATATATTTTGTAAGATGTACTACAACCTTTTGGTATGTCCCTCCTTGGCTCTTGTAAATAGTAATGGCTTCTGCAGGTACAACTGGAAATTGTTTTCTCACAACAAACGCCGGAGAATTTTTTCTTGGCTTCAAATTATGAGCAACTTTACTTATTGGTGTGAGGCGCTTGTCAATATTCTTATTGATCATGATGTTGCAGTATTTTTGCCTGGTTGATTTGCCAACAGACTCGTCATCAAAGAGAAACCAAAGTCGGATAACATCTCCTGCTGTGTTTTGTTCAATGAATTTCAATATTGCAACAGCCCCATTAACAAGTCCATCACACACCTCAATATTATTGGTTATCATGTAATGAATTTGTAAACACAATGTTAATTTTGAAGGCAGTCCATATGTGGCATGAGTTTTTGAATTCTGAACCGTTCTTAGCAGACATTTTTTCATTGTTTCAGGCACATTTCCTAAGACCATGTCTTTGCTCTCTATTGTTATAATGTCACTTCTACTTGATAAAATAGAATTATTATAATTGTCTACTTCTGCATTACTCCTGAAGAGGGATAAACAATCTCCTGATGGTGTATCATTGGGATTGCAAGCAATTCTACTGCAAAACATATTTTCATCCTCTTTTGTTAGGGTGCCAACAGCCAATCTGTTAAGTGCCTGCGCAAATACAGCATCGTCCTTCTGCCTCATAATCTCTGTTAGAGTGAATGCAGTGAAATCTTCCCACAGAGGGTTTCCAACTAATCTTCCATAAGCATTTGACAGAGGTGCTTGAAATATGTAACCGTCTCCCACTGGTGCCAGTTGATTAAAGTCTCCAAATAGAATCAACGATTTCCCTGCAAATTTTTCAGAAGATCAAAAAATTTGTTTGAGTCGTACATCTATGTTAGCTAACATTTTACATCCAACCATGCTTATTTCATAGATAATAATGAGTTTCAGACTACTCAACTTGGAGAACAAAGTGTTGGAAACAGTACTGCTCAGGGGTGGCATTTCTCCTTCAAATTGGTTAAGTGGCAGTGCAAAAGCAGAATGAAGAGTTACTCCTTTTATTGCAAATGCTGCCTTGCCAGTTGGTGCACACAGAAGAATTGTTATTTTCTCCACATCATGTCCTACACAAGAGTTGTAGAATCTTATAAGTGATTGCTGAATTGCTTCAATCAGCCTGGATTTTCCAACGCCAGCTCCACCAAGGACACATTCATACACACTGGAGGAACCAGCCTTCATCTCATGTAATACATGCATTAAATACCTTCTTTGCTTTTCATTTAGCTGTCTCATCAACTCGTAGTATTCATGGTCTGATTTAACATGTGGTACAGGAAATGTAATATTGTCATCCTTGTTTCCTGTATCTATTCCAATGTCCACTAATATATCCCCAGAATTGATGCGATCATTCAGAACTTCAAACTCATTATCATCATCATCATTTTCATCTCTGGTGGACATTTGTTCATTCTCATTGTCTTCATTTTCATCTTGATTTTGTCTCATATCTTCTACAACTTCTTCAAGATTTCCTAGTTATCATATATAGACATTTTTCTTGTTTCAAAGCCTATGTTCTTGAATTCTGTGTATTTCTTTTTACAATCAATGTTGAGAAGTTCATTTTCCTCATGATGCCATGGATAAAAGAGCATAAGTTGTTCTCAATAGTAATCATCCTCATTTTGATGTACATTATACCGGACATAGCGTATGATTCTCAATTTCCTTCTTTGTAGACAAAACCATCATTATTTTTCAGTTCTATTCCGTCCTTGTGATCATCAGCATCATCAGATGAGTTTCCTTCGTCATCCTCATTCCTTTCCAATTCTGGGTTGGCTCTTTTACTGTTCTGTCTTTTGGATGTGTAGTTATAATTAGCAGCAAATTCTGCTAAAGACAGTTTTGCCAACTCATCTGGTCTATTGCAATAGTGGTCAATTATATTCCTTGCATAGATATCTGTGGACTCTGGAGGAAGTAGTTTCAAAACTTCTTTTGGCTTCAGTACAAGCACTCTTTTCTCAGGTAAGCTCGTGTTGATGAAAATTGTTGGTCTTGAGCTTATTGAAAGGGGCATTGCAAGAATGAAGAATACAGATTCTTGAGCTGAAAATTCACTTGCATTGAGAAAAAAATTTTCCAACTTTCTAAACTTTTCTCTCAAAGTGTTATTCCCCTTTCTTATCTCTGTCATGGCATCCTGTAAAATTTTTGAAACACCACGTCTTGTCTTATTTATGTAGCTTATCACATAAGCAGCACAAGAGTACATATCAGTTATAAACTGAATATCCATATTTGCTCTGTGAAGCTTCAGAATAAACTCATTATAAGCATTCACTCTTATTTCTTTTGGGGATCTCTGTAACAAAACTGTTGGCCTTGTCAATGAAAATCTAATAACCAACAAGTAGTCATCCTTTGTTAAACTAATTCTCTCCAAAAAACTGTCATAGCTCATAGCTTCATCAGGATTCTTGAACAAATCTTTGAGTACCTGTCTTACTCTACTTAACTTTTCATTCAAGATTCCTTTTTCTTTCCTTGACATTTTTGATAGAGCTTCGCCTAAGGGCTCTAATATTTTTGTACTTCTCATAGGAAAGAAAGGGATTCCAAACCTGCATTTTGTTGACCCATGTTTTGTTTTTTGTTTCCTGCATGTAAAAGTGTGTTTATGTGTCTGAAATTCTTGTGGAAGATTTGATCCCATTCCATTTATCTCATATTTGCAAGATATGAACCTGTCTATGAAATTTTCACATTCTTCCACAGTAGCTCCATTCTCTTGATCATAAACCGGAGCATTTTTCAACCAAACAAAACTATGAGCATGTGGTGACCCTCTTTGTTGAAATTCAACTCTGGTGTATCGATCGATAACAGGGTGCTCTTCAAATATGCTGTCTTTTGCGGTAAGAATAGTGAATAATTTTCTTACTTGGAAGTCGAAATATCTGGCGCACGTCACTGGGTCTGATCTAATAAGTCTTACCTTTTCTTCATAGACCATATTCAATGCCTCATCCTCAGTAACAATTTCATGATCTACCACTTCTTTGAGAATTCTCAGCAGTTCTGGCCATTTAGTTTCAGCAGGTGATACAGTGAGGAAAAAAGTGGGTGGTCCCAATTGCCTTAGCATGGCAAATAGTTCCTTCTCCTTTTCAGCCCAAAATGATTCAAGAATGACTCATTTGAAACTGATGCAGCTGTTAAATTTTTGTTACCTTTTGTTTTCCTTATGCAGAATGCAATACTTGACCCTAGTTTCTCTGTTTCGTAGTTTGAGAGCCGAAAAGAAAAGTTTTGTTAGACTAGCACATCTACAATCAGAGCGCATAATTTCAGATTTTATCCATGATTGGTAGGTTATATGATCTGGTTTTTTGATTAATTCCCCTCCGTAAACTTTTAAAAAACTCATGGCTTTCACATATGTGTCCAGTAATAAAGGGAGAGGAGAACGACCTTCTCCAGGTGCAAAAATGATGGCTTCTGATTGCAGCATTGTTTCACTGTCTTGGATATTAATTGGCTCGGGATCTTCATTATCAGAAGAACTTGATATTCCATTCTGTGAACCATCTTCTTCATCTTGGAGGTCCTTATGTAGATCATTTAATTCTTTTTCAACGTTGTCACAAAACCTGTCATATGTGAGTTTGACTCCAACTTCTCTATATACTGGGCAGTCCTCCAAATATTGAGCTGCTTCTACAATTTTGTTCGGTCTTATTGATTGGAATAAATAATTGGTTTTGTATTGTTTTTTCTTTTTCAGTGCTATAACAATTGTATCTGTCTCATTTGGTAAGCGCGGGAGGGACTGGTTTATGGATTCAGCAACATCTGTGGGAACATTAACCACTCTCCCATAAACAGTGTACTGTTGATTTCCTCCAATTCCCCTGATTTGCATGAACGGTATTCTTGGTGAGATAAATCTCTCTTCCAATTCAGTCAATTCATTCAATATTGGAGGAATAGTTGGGGAATTCAAAGATTTTTGATGAAGTGAAGTTTAGGGATTTTGTTGTTTAAAATTTCTCTCAGGCAGCTTGAACATAGATAGCCAACCGTCTCATCACTAATCATTTTGGGACATGCCCTTTCTAAAAATGATTTCGACATTAACTCTGGGTTCTTGGCCTTACAAATAATTTTTTCAACTGTTAGAAAATTTACTGTGCCTGGGAACCATAGCCTTGAACAGGACACACACTCTGTACTAGGTCCATGTTTAACTTCATGTTGATATCTATTCATTAGTTTCTGTCTATTTCTCTCCACATCATTCTTTTTCCTATTATTATAATTTGATCTACACAACATTCTGTGTTTATTCATGGCATTTTTTCTTGATTTATTCCTGTTAATTTCCAACAGCTCTCTGTTGTATCTACAAACTTTATCTGCAGCACAATCAACACCTCGATGAGTTCCAAGTTTTCTATGATAGCCTAAACGATTTCTTTGGCAAATAATAAGTCTTTTCTTATTTTTTTTCCATTCAACAGGATCTTCAAGGCGTCTTCTATGAGCCAATGCATCCATCAACCTGTGATGCAATCTACTTTCAGGACAGCTAAAGCGTTTTATCTGACACTGTTTCTCTCTCTCTCTATGAATACTTCGATTGATTGGGTTGCTCAGGCGTTTTTCCTGGCAGTGTTTTTCCCTCTCTCTCTGTAAAAGCCTGTTCTCTGGGTCACTCAGCCGTTTGGCCTGGCAGTGTTTCTCCCTCTTTCTGTGTAAAAGCCTGTTCTCTGGGTCCATGAGACGTTTTTCCTGGCAGCATTTTTCTCTGTCTCTATGAATTTTTCTATTCACAGGATAACTGAGCCTCTTCCTTTGTGATCTGACACACTTTTCACGATGTTCAATAAGTTTGGATTCGTTTTCTAAACATTTTCTTTGGCATTTGATTTGTCGCTGACTGTGTTCTTGCCTTTTTACAGGGTCAGCCAATCGCCTTTTTTGTGCTAATTTGTTTCTTTCGTTTCTCTGTCTTTTTTTACTTGCTTCATCAATTTCTTCATCCTTCTTCTTCCCCTTCTCACTATTTTCACCAGTCTTTCTATCATCATTTTCATTGTTACCATTAATTCCATCACTTATTTTGTTACATTTTTCATCATTCTCATCTCCCAATTCATCATATTCGTCATATTTCCAATCACTTTTAATGGTCTTCTCTTTATTTTCATTTTCTGTTTTTTTATCATTCTTATCCTTTTTTTTCTCACCCCATATTTTTTCATTTTCGTGGATTTTTTCATCATTTTCACAGTGTATTCCATCATTATTTTCATTGCTTTCTTCTCCTATTTTGCTCTTCTTTTTTCTGCTTTCTTTCATAATGATTTTGCTTTTTTTTCTCCGCTCAGTTGCGCTTTGTTTTTTCAATTTTGGCATTCTTGAGCTAAAACAACAACTTGTTAGAAAAATGAACAATATTAGAAGCGGGTAGCCAGTTAGTCCATTTTAGTCCGTTTGTAATTCTAGTTAGTCCGTTTGCACAAAGGTCGGTCAATTTTTGTTAAAAATGAGTCATACAATTTCATTTACAGGCTAATAAGTGAATTAAAAAAAATCATTGCCTCATATCAACAAACTTAGGCCCGTGCAGGATAGTGAGATGTTTTGGGGTACACATGTTGATATTATCCGTGAAAAGCTTTCTAGAATGATATTCATCTTGAGGAAACTGTGTTTGTACACTGAACTGTTTGTAAAAGCCTGTTCTCTGAGTTGCGCTTTGTTTTTTCAATTTTGGCATTCTTGAGCTAAAACAACAACTTGTTAGAAAAATGAACAATATTAGAAGCGGGTAGCCAGTTAGTCCATTTTAGTCCGTTTGTAATTCTAGTTAGTCCGTTTGCACAAAGGTCGGTCAATTTTTGTTAAAAATGAGTCATACAATTTCATTTACAGGCTAATAAGTGAATTAAAAAAATCATTGCCTCATATCAACAAACTTAGGCCCGTGCAGGATAGTGAGATGTTTTGGGGTACACATGTTGATATTATCCGTGAAAAGCTTTCTAGAATGATATTCATCTTGAGGAAACTGTGTTTGTACACTGATCACTGCATATTTTGGTATATTCCATATATTCATCTGTGTTATAGTGCACGTCTCTGGGGTAAAGTCTGTGCAGCTAGAAGAGCTCGCTATGCTCACTGACTGACATCTCACTCGTGCTTTAAAGGCTCTCATAATACAACCGTTCCATAAATTACTATTTTCGAAGTACCGCTAATTTCACTGGAGAGTCAGTGAACTAACACATAAATTTCTAGTAGGAAAAAGTAGCTACATTGATATAATTATAAATTCCTTGATGATTATCAATTGTCTTGGACTTTCTTCCATAAACAATATTAGATTTTCAATATTGAACAATACCTGGTTTCAGTCTTCCAGTCTGGCATGAACTTTAATTGTAATCTATTCAAAATATGCCGAAACTATTAGCTCAATCAAAGGACAGCAAAAGTTAGCTGAAGATTCAACTGTTTTGCCTTCTAAATGTAACTGATAATGTAATGTAACTAATATGTGTACAATCCTTGTCACTATATTCATTGTCACACCGGTGATTAGTTTTTCTCTCTCCTTCCTATTGTCCTTTATTATTCCTCCCCCCGCTCTTCTTTTTGTAAAGTTTGTATGTCTGGGGCTGGCTGGGGACCCACGCGCCATGGCACCTGACTACTCTCATCTGAGATCTTTTTTTAATTACTTTTTTCAATTACTTTTATAATTAGTTTTTTATTTCTCTTTCAATTAAGTAACCAATTATGATCTCTTGTCTCTATCGCTCTACATAATATAAGCAAATGCCGTAATTGAACTCCCCCATACACACAGACGTATAGTCTTGTAGGGGGATTCCTTATATTATATTTTATGCATGTATTTTCAAACATTTTTTTGTATCATTATTTGGGAAATGAATTTATTTGAATTTGAATTTGATATGAACCTTCATTCCATGTTTAAATGACAAACGTTCCAAAAATTTCAATCTTATTTGTGGGTGAATAAATTAGCAAACAATTAATTTACAAAACTACAACCTGACAGACAACACCCAAAGCAAATGCAATAAAACGTTGTAACAAAAATATACCTGAATAAAATAATAAAACGCTTGGCTTTAGACATCTAGTGAGCTTTCACTACATTGGTACACTGGGCGTGCTGCCCGCGTTACTCCAGGTGCCCTATAGCCTCAAGATGATTAGTTCTCATTGCATTTTTTTTTTTTAGTTTTTAATGAATAATAATATTCCTATTTAAAATTAATACATTTATTTACCTGTAAATGGATGGTTGATCAAGTTTTAATAAATCAATCAAATTGTCTTGAAGGGAAGAAGCCTGGATAATGAATAATGGGCCACTTTTTCTTCAAAAACAATGAATGCAGCATATCAGAAGTTGACACATTTCTGAAAAAAATAATGGTCATGCAATTATAATTTTTAAAAAATCAAATCCATGATTTCGGAATTTAGAATTTTATTCAATTGTATTTTAATTTCATTTTCTTATTTACATAAGAATAAACTAAACAAATTTCTGAATTCTGAACCTCCTGCCTTTGCGTATCGGCAGGCTTGTAGAGCTAGATGCGTACAAAACTTGTTCAAGGCAAAATTCCCCTCTATTTCCAATGATTGTATTATCAGAAGTGGCAGTGATATAAAATGCTCTATTATGCAGGAGTCTTTGGTACAAATTCCAGTGAACCCATCAATATGTTGACAATGAATTAATTATTTCTATTTATCTAATGAATTTTCAACAAAAGCTAATAAATTCACAAATTGAACAAAAATCTATATATTTTTTGAAAACTTATAAATCCACATTAATTAAATAAAGCGAATAACTATATTTATTGAGGATTGTATAGGAACTTTTAAAAACATTTTTTTAGACACATAGAATATTTCTAATTAACTATCAACTACAACTACTGTGTCCACTTTTAATAAAATACGCCGAAATGTTTATCTCAAATTCAATTAAAAGCAAAGTAATGTGTTATTCTTATTTTTTTAAAATCAGATTTATTCACCTGTGAATAAAAAATACAAGATCGAATAATTCAATGCTCCTCATGTGAACAATTGAATAACAATGATCCACTTTTTTAGCTGGCCGGAAGGCTTCAACTATCCAACAATCAAAAGTTCATTCACTTATTTCTCACAAACTGAGGTAAAAGTGCTGAAAAGAGAAAATTATTTAACAATTTAGTAGAAAAGGTTATAAATTAATAACATTTAGAAGTTCGAATAGACAATAATAAAATAGAAAAAAATCATATTTAGAACTTCCAACACGCAAGGATTATAGGATTTCTGAAGCCACAAATAATGTAATCTTAAATCGAAAACCTTCCTCAATAAGCCATCTGAGAGGGTTCGAAGCCCAGGGACAACATTCCTTTCTTTGATAACGAATTTATTTCTTATAATAATTCTTTAGTTTTTCATGATTTGTAATTCATTTTTAAATTAAAAAAAATGTATTGATAAATTTTTCCTTTCAAAAAATAAAAAAATTCAAACTTTAATATCAGAACAAGCATATCACATTATTATTTATTGTAAGAGTTTAGAGAGGATTATAGAGAAATGTTAAAACGTTTTTTCAGACACACTGAATAATAATCTAAATGAATTAGGCCCATAGGCCTATGACTGAGGAGGCATGAGAGAGTATCTACTCTCAATAAAATAAGCCGAAAAGTTTAGCTCAATAGCACACAATGAACAGTTTTCTTCAACTTTTTCCAGTTCTAATTAGATTGAAATCAAATTAATATGTTATTTAATTTGAAGAGAATAAAATTTACTTACCTGTGAATATAAATAAAAGGTGAATTATGGTTTGAAGAATACACTGATATGATTAATTATATTCACAATGTAGAATACACTGATATCAAATAATTCAATGCTTCTCATTTGAACGATTGAATGACAATGATTTGCTTCTTTTAGCTGGCCAGAAAGCTTCAACCAATACCAACTAGAATCATACCCTGACCTTGTAATTAAAATGGCATAGAGCTTTCCATTAGCATACAAGATCCCATGCTAATATCAGACTAGTCAAATTTGAACAGCTGATCGTGAATTTGTCGTCTTTAACTATTTACATGGGATTTCCTATCACATTTCAAACCATCACGGCCATCTTATTTTTTGTTAGTTTGGGTCTGGTTCTTCCAGTTGGTCTTGCTTCAACAATGCAACAACCGGAAGCTGGTTTATTTATTAAAAACTATGAAAAAATGCTCAAAGAAGAAAATTATTACACAATTTAATGTGAAAAAATATATTCATAATATTCAGAAGTTAGAATTTGATTTAAACCCTCCAATGAACAGTAATAAAGTAGAGAAAAAATCATATTCAGAAGCTCTCGGATCGCCGAGTCTGTGAGGATACAGATGATGTAACTTTAAATACGGCAAACTTGCCTCAACCATACATAATATGAGAGCATTAAGCCGCATATTGAGCTGGGGCTTGAAAGGGGGGCAACCACATGAGCAGAATGAAATGCACTCTTTCCGACCGCCAGCTGCCGGAGCGAATTTTTTACCATTGACGTGTAATATAAAAAACTTTTCGCCATACTTGTATGTAATACACAACTTTCCAAGCTAGATTTGCATTTGGAAAATTGCCGTTTACAGGAGAATCAAAGATTAGCTGTTCTGAATGCGGGAATAATCATCTTGATGATTATTACAGCACTAGTCATCATCACATGATAATTACAGCACTGAAAATCTAGCCCAGCTGTTTTTTCCAAATTCCGACGTATGAATAAACGATTCAAACAAGCCGCCATGACAGTTTGCTGTGTGTGTTTTTTGTGCTAGTGTTGTGTTGAGGTTATGTTGGCTTCAGTTAATGTTTTCAGTTGTTTGAGGTTTTAATAAATCCTTCTCAGTCTAGTATGACAAAAAAATGTACATAATTTGTGTGGAAAAGTTTACAAACTCATCATAATTATTTTCCAAACTTGTGTACTGCTTGTTTGGAGAACATAATTATTTGTTTGTAAAAAAATCTTTCCCACACTCATTATGCAATATACTATAAATTTATCCCTTGATTGACATAATTTATAGGCTACACAAAAAAGACAAACTGGATTTTATACTTCTTGTAAACATTATTTGCAAAAACTTCCAAATATTTAAAATCAGAATTTCAAGGAAAATCTTACATTTCAAATTTTCCTATGTTTATTGTGAAAGAACAATGGGAATTGTTTTGAGTATTGATGGTTTGTTTTATTCAAGAGTTCATTTTGCAGCACAAAAATACCAGTAGTCAAAGTATTTTGTTGCATATGGTATGCATTTCCGCCTCATTTGTTCTTACCATATGCAGTTCTCCGACTTTGGTTGATGTTGAATTTTTGCCAAAATTGTCAATTGTTTCATTCCTGTCAAACAATTTTTTCGATATCTCCATTTTCCTTTGCACAAACTGTTCCACATAGCCTTCAGCTACCAACAAAGAACGCCTCCCTCCATGATTTTTTTATGCCAACATAATTATCACCTCCTCATTCTACAAGCATTGTTGACAAGCTCCTATGCAAGCAATTACCTGTATATTGTTAAGGATTTTGTAGGTTCAAGAATATCACTATTCTACTTGGAATTGCAGAGATAGTATGTGCTCCAACATTCTGCTTGGTACACTTTTCCATTTTGAAAATCAATAAATAGTCTTTGGCTTTTGAAATTTTCTGGTCTTAATGAATGATAGGAATTTTTGATCAATTTTGCAAGGATCAAATGAGCACCCATCATTCTTTATTGTAAATGTTCTTGGAATATGAGTTTCCCATTGTGGACGATTACTATTAAAAAACATCCATTGTCTTCAATCTCATCTCTCTGACATGCCCCAAATATACGGTACCAAAAATTAGAACGGTTTTAGCCAAAAGCCAGGTTTCATCTGGAGCTTCTCTAATAAATGTTGTAATTTAATCCATAGTGAGAGTTTTGGATTTCTTTGGCTTGTAACCAATATTTTACCATTTCACAAATGTGGTTGACTTTGGAAAATTTTCTGCATCAATGCTTTCTTTCAATGAAAGACAACTTTTTATCATTGAAAATTTGCTCCAAATGGACAAAGGTTTCATTTTTTTGCTAATTCTGACATAAGAACTTGTAAAACGTCATCATTCACTTTTCTTATCCCCTATTTTTACACCACTTAAAAATAAAATAGTATTCCCTTTCATATCTTTCTTTGGATTTTTGTGGTAGAAGATTTGCAGTCAGGACTTTTGATTCTTCCAATATTTCAGAAGGAATTTCACTGGAATTCATGCATTTTCTCAGAATAAGCTAAACAAAAGCTGAATACTGTAATCAGTAAAGGCCCATATCAACAGTCCAAGGCATGTGCCGCGAATGCCTCTATACCCTAGTCACAATCACTTGAGATGAAATAAACAAACTTTGTGTGTGTGTGTGTGTGTGTGTAATGGTGGATCTTCTTCTTGGCAAGATTTTCTGGTCAATTGAACAGCTGTAGCCAATAACAGCTCAATACAAGAGTCTTGAGACAAGACAAGTTGAACTGTAGCCAATCACAGCTCCAAATAAGAGTCAGCTGTTCAATTGTAGCCAAACATTTTGCATATAGTCCGGTTCCTTGTACAATTCCATGTGCAAGTTCGTGAGCATGGCAAAAGACCCTGATATTCTGTTTCTGGGGTATCTAGGGATATCCAAATCACTTGATGGACATCTGAGGGTCACAACTGGCTCAAGTAATGGCGGATTCAAAATGGCGGATATTTTGAGACTGCAGTGCTCCAAGAAAATGCTGCAAGAAAATGTATATCAACAGTTCAAGGCATGTGCCGCGAATGCCTCTATACCCTTGTCACAAATCACTTGAGATGAAATAAACAAACTTTGTGTGTGTGTGTAATGGTGGATCTTCTTCTTGGCAAGATTTTCTGGTCAATTGAACAGCTGTAGCCAATAACAGCTCAATACAAGAGTCTTGAGACAAGACAAGTTGAACTGTAGCCAATCACAGCTCCAAATAAGAGTCAGCTGTTCAATTGTAGCCAAACATTTTGCATATAGTCCGGTTCCTTGTACAATTCCATGTGCAAGTTCGTGAGCATGGCAAAAGACCCTGATATTCTGTTTCTGGGGTATCTAGGGATATCCAAACCACTTGATGGACATCTGAGGGTCACGACTGGCTCAAGTAATGGCGGATTCAAAATGGTGGATATTTTGAGACTGCAGCGCTCCAAGAAAATGCTGCAAGAAAATGCATATCAACAGTCCAAGGCATGTGCCGCAAATGCCTCTATACCCTAGTCACAATCACTTGAGATGAAATAAACAAACTTTATGTGTGTGTGTGTGTGTGTAATGGTGGATCTTCTTCTTGGCAAGATTTTCTGGTCAATTGAACAGCTGTAGCCAATAACAGCTCAATACAAGAGTCTTGAGACAAGACAAGTTGAACTGTAGCCAATCACAGCTCCAAATAAGAGTCAGCTGTTCAATTGTAGCCAAACATTTTGCATATAGTCCAGTTCCTTGTACAATTCCGTGTGCAAGTTCGTGAGCATGGCAAAAGACCCTGATATTCTGTTTCTGGGGTAACTAGGGATATCCATACCACTTGATGGACATCTGAGGGTCACGACTGGCTCAAGTAATGGCGGATTCAAAATGGTGGATATTTTGAGACTGCAGCGCTCCAAGAAAATGCTTGTAGAACCATAACCAGTGATTATAGGAACTTCAAATTACCGGCAATCGATTCACAATAAACTGTTCTACAATTTTGGTTATAACACATTTTTTGATAAAATGCAACCTAAATCCAGTAAAAAGCCTTTTTCAAAAAAATGTTCTTCCCAATATTTGTTTACAGTACAAATTTTATGAATATCATTTGAAAACAATTTTTTTCAATGACTATTGGGAACAAGAATATTGGCAATAGTATTTTTGATCGATTCCCGTTAATAAGAAGGTATCATGAATATTAATTTCCCAGTTATGGGTTTCAACATATATCCTTGTACAACAAAAAATATTATATTTCCACTAGAAATAGCTAAAACAAATCTTTATATCCTTATATTGGAGTTTATTGAAGTTTTGTACTAGAATATTTTTTATAAAATCATATTTAGAAGAAAAACCTACTATACCGCCCTTTATTCAGGTTATTTTAAGTAGGAAGGACTCTTCAAGGATAATAAAATAAGGACCGCCTTAACTTTGACGTAAGTTGACGGATATTGACAAACTTTGACTCATTGTTTTCAGCTCGTCAAGGCGGTTGAAATGCATATATTATTTGTAAAATTTGATCAAGATTGAGTGATTTCACGACCTTGAGTACTTTGAGTTCATCTACATATACCAAGAAAAATGCGACTTTTTGTGTTAAAATGTGTATATCTTGGATGAAATTGACTGGAAACTTTTGCAGTTCGGCCCAAATTGTAGAGCATAAACTCTTTTACTATTTTATATGTGGAAATCATGAATTCGTCCTACTGAAATTAGATTTTTTTAACAAAAACAAAAACTGAAAATTCACTTTTTCATTTTTCCATACTATTGCTACCTCAAAAATTTGATTTTAAATCTAGATTTATCAGAGTTATGGATGCGTTTCGAATTTCAAATAATAGAAAATTGAAATCTCTGCAAAATTTTAGATCGATGAAACATCCATGAATTAAATCTATTTTGGTTGTTATGCATTCTGTTATAAAATGTAACATAAATCCAGAGAAACCCTCTTTCAAAAACATGTTTAAACCCATAACTTTGAAATTAATATTCATGAAACCTTCTTATCAATGGGAATCGATCAAAAATACTATTGCCAATATTCTTGTCCCCAATAGTCTATTCGCAAAAAATTGTTTTCAAATGATATTCATAAAATTTGTACTGTAAACAGATATTGGGAAAAACATTTTTTTGAAAAAGGTTTTTTTCTGGATTCAGGTTACATTTTATCAAAAAATGTGTTATAACCAAATTCTTTAGAACAGTTTATTGTGAATCGATTGCCGGTAATTTGAAGCTCCCATCATCACTGGTTACGATTCTACAAGCATTTTCTTGGTGCGCTGCAGTCTCAAAATATCCGCCATTACTCGAGCCAGTCGCGACCCTCAGATGTCCATCGAGTGGTTTGGATATCCTTAGATACCCCAGGAACAGAATATATAAACAGGGTCGCTTGCCATGCTCACGAACTTACACACGGCAGATTGTTTTTCTTCATAAGGAACCGGACTAATAGAAGAAGACCTATGATTAGACGCACACACACAAAAAAAGTTTGTTCATTTTGTCTCAAGTGATCGTGAATAGACTATAGGTATAGTCTGGTTCAAGCAAAGAAGACGCTCTGGCAAGATGAGAAAATTTCTCAATCTCGGTCAATGTAGGTCTCAATTATAGGAAACATTCTGAACTTTTTGAGACCAAAATCCATGATTTGGTCAATTATTTAGAAACAATTTGAGACCAAATCAATAATTTTTAAACCAATATTGACCGAGCTCGAGACTGAAGTAATTTTCTCATCTTGCCAGGGGATCTTCTTTGCTTGAACCAGACTATACCTTGAGGCATTCGCGGCACATGCCTCGGACTGTCGATACGGGCCTTAATAAGAAATGCGGCGATTGCTGATTCAAACTGTTAAGTGATACACTGAAAAGGTTATTAGTGCACTGTAGGTTTGAGAAAAAGGTGCACTGTCACCTGATCTAGCGGACGGCTTGATAACTACTACCAAAGACAATGTACTATTAGTACATGTTTGCTACTACGTAATCCTGTCAGCTGCTGTTGTCCACGCGTGGAAAGAAAGTCCTCGCATGGAAATGAAGTCTTTTTGCTCGAGGACAACAGCTGACTGATTGCGTATGTAAATGACGACTTTCTAGTCTACTCTGGGATGGAAAAAACGTTTCTTTCTGTGAAGTGTGGAGAAATATATGTTATTTAATTTCTATTTTTGATATTGTAACGATTTTGTCTAATTATGTGATTAATTTTTATTTAACACATTAACGACTGGCTCCAAATGTGTGAACTTCAACAGTGGACCAGGATATATTTTTGTGTTTTCCTACTTAAAATAGCTTCACAAGAGATACAATTTGGATAAGAAGTCATTTTGTTTATGTTTTTCATAAAAAAACATGTGTACCACATGGGTACACACGGTCTGTGTAGAAAACAATTTTTTCCATGGACTATGTGCACCCAACTGGTGCACAATCGAAAATACGCGCTCACATCACTAAATTTGTTTTGAATAGGTACTGGCAAAAATTGTTAAATACTAACTTAGGGTAAAATTGTTAAATACTAACACTCAGGGTATTCTAAAATATTTATATATTTTTTCATTTTAGTTATATTTATTCAAATCTTCACACAAGTAGAAATGTAAAAGAAAAACTTACTTATTCAGATCTTCAGTTTACATGAATGGAGTTGGAAAAACATTTTCTGCACATGAATGATACATCATCATCATCATCATCATCATCAGAGCAATTTGGGCAGAATGTATGTACTTTCAATGCTTTTTTCATAGCTACAGCACGTCCTTCCACTCTTTGATATTTTCTATAGCAAGTTGTGCATCTTCCTCGGTTCTTCTTCTCTGCCAAAATATGTCCACTGTTCAGATTTTGTAGTTGACGAGCATCAATGTTCAACAAGTGACACATAGGGATGTCAATCCCGGGACTGATTTCCAATCCCGGTATTCTAGGATTATCCAATATCAGCCCCGGGATCACAGGGCTGATCCCGGGATTGGCAAAAATCAGTTTCATGCATTTTTAACCAATTGTTCCTCCTCAATTACATGTTCAGTAACAGTGTGTGGAGATGAAAAAGCCAAAAAGGGCTCATTATAGACAGAGAGGATATTTTTAAAATGGAAAAATACTTGGGAATAATATCAAATCCACCCAGAGTCTTGACAACTGCCTTATACGATTTGCACTGAGCACTTTTTTGTCTTTGGAAGTAAGAAAATGATTCCAAACTGATGACTCATCAGAGTCTTTTTCATGTAGAACAAAAACATTTCTATCCTCCATCAGGACGGGATGGAGTTCACACTTTTCACTTCAAATACTGTAAATTGAATTAATATCACTTGAATTAATAGTGTCAATAATTAAATAGAATACTTTTTGAAAAACCGTGTAACGCACCCCAATACCAACCTAACAACGCGAAAGCTGAACCACTACTAAATGGAATTTCGTAGAGCAAAGTATATTTACTTCAACTAGATATTCTACTTATGATGCAGAAAGAGAAGAGAAGAGTAATACTTAGACAGAGAGTGAATAATAAGTGCTTGTTTATTTCTGAATTCTGAAGTCTTTTCAAAGTTCTGATAGCTTTTCAAGGAAATGACATCAGGACTATTGTAATTATTGCGCCATCTAGACTGGTAATTGTGGTGCTGTGTAAACAGAAACAATTGTAGAGACATAACAACCAATCAACAACAATTCTGCAAGAAATGTGAACCGATAATGCAAATTCTATTTAACCGGTACAGAGTCCAGTTAGCTATACAGTATGGTACCCATTATGGATATGCAACTGTAGGCTGTGCCTGTAGAATAAATTAGTCAAACACTTGGAACAATAAATCATGCAAAACTCATATTCATCACCATAAATTAATTCTATATTGGATTGTTTTTGAAAAATTCGATTTACAATTCCATGTTTTCTAATCCCAAAAATCCCAGGATTGACGCTGAAAAATCCCGGGATTGTTGGGTATAGAAAATGGACCGGTATCCTGGGATTTGGGATCCCGGGATTGACAACCCTAGTGACACACCACACTTTCTTGAAATTCCGTAATGTTTATTCTTTTCCCAGTCACAGATTGGAACACAACCAATGCATTAACCATTATTGTGCCAGTCAATAATTCCATGGCAATTTTTTGGTACCATTTTTTGAAACTATGTACTACAGAACTATACAATGCTCTCTGATCTAATAAACCCCGTAGCTTTGTTGTAATCAACAATGGTAGATGGTTTATAAACAGTTCCTCTTTTTGTCAATACTTCAATCATTTTTGGGATTTCTGTAGTGGTGAGAAATAAAACATCTTGCTTATCCTTCCACTTTCCAACAACAACAGCAGTACTACTCTTTTGTATTCTCATCTCACCACGCTTCAATTTGCAAATTTTGATTGACTTTGGATTCAGTTTTCTATTTTGCTTGAGAGTTCCAACCAGATGAGTTTTTCTTCTATTTAGTTCATGCACCAGCTCCACACTTGTATAAAAATTGTCTGTATAAAGAGTTCAACCTGAATCTAGAAGTGGTTCCATTAGATTCATTACTACAGATGTGGCTAGAGGTTTATCAACATCTCGTCCACTACGGCCACCATATATTTTTATGTTATATGTAAATCCATTCTCAACACAAAGTTTGAATAGCTTTACACCGTATTTGTGTCTTTTGCCAGGTATGTATTGGCGAAAGCTCAACTCACCACAAAATGGTACCATTGTTTCATCAATGCATAGTCTTTTATCCGGAGTAGGTACAAATGTTTTGAAACTTTTGATTGAGAAGTTGAACAAGTGGCGATATTTTGTATAAGCGGTCTCCAATTGGGCAATTCTCATTGTCCAAAATGTGGAAAAACTTGAGAAATGACTCAAACCGATTTCTACTTATACCTGATAGTTTTGGAATTGCACTTTCACAGAGAACTTTATTGCTGTAGTAATCCCTAGTGATGAAGTCGGCAAAACATCACATAGCACTACATCAACTGTATTTTGAAGAGTTTCAGGCCTACTGGAAGGTCCAGGTGTAGGCTCTACTCTTTGTATTTTAGAAGGAAGAATCGTCTCACTATCACTTGTATCAACTTCCATGAGCAGGTTCATAAATTGGATCATTGTCAGAGTTATCAAAATCAAAGTCACTGTCTACAAAGTCAATGAGTTCAAAGTCACTATCTTCCAATATTCGTTTGTGATTTTCATCAGAAAGTCCTCCTGTATCAATAGACCTTGACCTACTCATTGTTCATCAAAGTAAAAAGTTTGAATGTTCATCAAAATAAAAAGCTTGATTGCATCTCTAATCACAAGTCACGTTATGATTTATGAAGACTACTACCTTTAAGGTATGATTTGGTTGGTGCGGAACGTAATGACCGTCAGCTGCAATGTTCACATATGGCTGCGGTTGAACCATTTTCATTGGCACAACCCAGTCGCAATGATCTGCCTTCATGATATCCAGATCTACTAGTGAAAAATAAAAATTACTCCATTTTGGTACTATTTGAATCAAAATTTCATCAACTTTGATATTAATATCCCTCATAATTATCAATATTTCCCTCCTGGGCCCCATTTCTCAAAAGTCACTAGTCACCAATTTTCCATTTGAATTCATGTATTTCGAATTCACCAGGTGAAAAAAAATCACCTGTGATTTTCAATGGAATAAATAACCGACGTGTTACTTTTTTGTAACATTACATCCACAAGAACTTTTTCCAAACAGCTTGAACAGCTGTTTCAATACATTTCTAAAATTTATTGAATAACCTATTTTGCCTAACGTTTTTAATCTAAGACATATTACGATAATAAAATTGGTGACAGAACATGTTTATAATATATTATGTTGAATAAATATAGTCCAGTCAATAAAGCCTGTTGACACGGGTATACAAGTGCATGGAATATGCCCCAATTTTTGACCTCGGGGATTTGTTTAGACTAGTTAAGAGGTTAACATAGTAAAAGTCCTCGGACCTGGGGGGTGAGCATAGGGAGGGAGGGGGGTTTAGGAGGTAGAATTTTTCAGTTTTTTGCATAAAACCCAAAAATGGTTAATCCTAGAGAAAAGTGGTCTGGATATAAATTAAAGAGTACTGCAAATAGTCTACTGCAAATGGTCCAAATTTTAAGTAGTAAAATTAGTATTCTGATGAGGAATGATCCATATAGACTACCAGACACCATTTTGAATACCTATAGTTGATTCGTAGTAAACCAATGTTATTTATATTAATTGTAAAGTAGTTCAACAATTGAAATTTAACTTACAAAAATGCAATATTTCAGTGTATGGTAATTATATGAAATCTTCAAATCAAATGCACTTTTGTGTACACATTTTGAAATAAACTACTATATTATAACAATTATAATTGTATTATAACAATCATAATTATATGATTCAAATGATTTGTAAGCCTATATGACAACACTAATGATTGAGAAGCTTGCTCGTTTCTATCTAAATTGAAGGGATTTCAAACTAGCAAGCTATAATTGATCGTTGGATGTGACATAAGTTTTAATCATTAATGATCAAAATACGAATACTTTTTCGACATAAAACACACTGGCGGCTCGTACCCATGAAACAGGTGAAGTGCCCGTATCTTTTGCTGTGCAGCACTTTATCTTTTTAGTGGGCACAAGCCGCCAGTGATACAACCCAATACATATTCATATTATACAAGGTATAACCAATACATATTCCATATAACCATACAAAATAACCCAATACATATTCAAACAAGGTACATGATTGGTCAAAGTATTAAGAAAATTTTAAAATCAAAGTCATTTTTGGGGGGCCCAAAAAAACTGTTATGCCACTGGTCCCAAACTTCCAACATTTCATAAAATAAAACTAATAAACCTAACTTTACAACCTAGATAATAGAGAACTTCAATAAAAAAACTAATAACACTTGAAAAACTCTAATACTTGAAGAAAATATAAGAAACAAGAACGAAATCTAAGAAACAAGACTTGATAGATGAACTTTAAATCTCTAGTAGATAGGCTATAGTCGGCGCAATCCAAGTTGACGAAAACCCCCTCCACCCAAGAAATAGCTACGTTGCCAGATTGTGTGAAATTGGAACATCTTCAAATTCACAATTGAACCCCATATCTAGACGTAGAATTTTATCCTTGATATGCCAGTAGTATTAAAAAAGTTCCTGGGTAGAAGGATTCAAAGGAAATTTGATTTTTTTTGAAAAAATTGAAAAATCACAAAAATATTACTTTCTTTTGTATATCACTTCTCTCACAATCATGGGTTGTAGTAAAAATAAAGTTTTTTATATCGAAATGACAAGGACAATTCGAGCTTTCTAATGGTTTTTGAATTTTCTATATCCGACCATTGATTATGTTTCAATTAATGAATATGTTTGCCAATGTCGAGTCTACTCGAACAGAAAACATGAAATTTTCGATGATCTAGAAACTTTTTTGTTTGAGAAGATAAGTGCATGGTGAAAGCGAGAAAGTTGTTCAAAAAGAATTGAAATTATTTTTCCAAATGTCAGAAATAGTCGGAAGATCATAATTTGGCCTCTCAAGAGTTTCAAAGTAAGAAGAGCGGTATATCCATGAATCATTGTATGTTAAAGATTGTAGTTATTGAAGCTAATTGACTTGGATATTCGAGCTGCAAACAGCTGGTTTATCATAAAAATAGTGAGTTTCACAACACCGCGTGATTTTTCCGAAGCTACGCTGTCACTTTTAACATTCAGTTAAATGAGTTTGCGTTAGGAGAAGTTTCAATTTCACGCAAAATGACAACGTAGCTATTTCTTGGGTGGAGGGGGTTTTTGTCAACTTAGATTGCGCCAACTATAGTTGTTAATATTATTATCAAAATGTCTGTAAAAGTACCGATTATAAACAAAAAATGTCTGAATTGGGCTACCCAACCTTTGAAAAAACTAGATTTGAACACATAAAAATATATTCATTTTATTTTATTTATAATCAACTACAAATTGGCAACGTTAGGCCACGTTTACACAGGAATGCTTATAACTTTGATATAATAAGTTATATAATATAAAAGTCTATATAATAAGAATTGAACTTTAAACTTAGGGCTATTTAAAATAATTGATGAATAGAATGAAAAATCGAATACCCTTTTTGAAAAAACTTTAGAAGTATTATTTTACAGATATGTTTAGGGACTTTTAAAAAATTCGGGAATTAGGGAAAATTATTTGAAATTCAACAGATGACAAGGGAGATTTTCTGCTTTCATCATAGAACATATGATATTTGGAATAGTAACAATTTGTTTAAAAATCACAGGTGGAAAATTCACCAGTATTCACCAGTTATTGTACAAGAAACGGGCCCCTGGGGCTGAAATTTCACCTATTGTTCCAATGCATATCTTATCAGAAACTATTGTGTAGACACTTTGATGCATTCTTGAAACCGTTTATAAACATTTGAGTAACTGTATTTTCACACTTTCAAGTTTCAACACTCTTTCAAAACATTCAGTTTTTAACATTTCAAACTTTCAACACATTGACACTTCATTTTTCTTAATTCACTTTTGAATTTCAAAAATCTTTGTAAACCTCAAAGTCTTCAGCATTATGGTTTTCTGGTTTAACCATTATTGTTCACAAATTTTCTGATTACCAACACTTGTTGTCAGTGAGCACAGAAGACTAAAGGCAGTAACCACACACAACTCTATTATCTCTTTTTAAAAGCTCTTGTCATTTGATTGTTATCTTCTACTTCTTGAATGATATACTTTTCATCAAAGCTCTTTTCCTGAATCCCGGTTCCTGAAACAAAAATATAAGCATTATAAGTAATCTAGATTGTTTATGGCTTACTGTAGGTACTTTTTTATAAATTGCTTATTGAGATTCATTAATTTATATTAATCACAGTTGTATTACAAAATTATGTGCTGTCTACTTTATCATGTTCACCAGAAAACTTTCCACTGTTGAAAGCTTGAGGGGTTTTTTAAAGACAGAAAATATAGCTAGACTGAGTTCTTCTCTACTGAAGGTATCAAATATCTATGTATTAATATTTTGAAAATGGATAATTCACTTATGAGCTATAGTATTTCAAGATAAAGAGAAGATAATTAATCATGATAACTATCCCTTAGAATTCCCAAATCAACTAACTTCAGATTTGTAAACAAAATAATTTGTTTCAAGGTTAGTATGGGTACTAGCTCAACACAAAACTATTCTGATCTGTAGTTTATATCTTAACTTATTTATCATATTTTTAGATGAAATTTTAATATACCATTTACAGTATGTTTTTCAGCTTTTGTAGAGTATCTTAAATCAATTAAGAATAGAAATAACAAGAAAACTCACCTTGAAAATTCCTGTACGATTGGATTGTTTTCTTCAGATTGATTTTTGTCTTAGGCTAATATTTTTCCTTTTAAAAAAGAAATCACATATCTGGAAAATAAAAAACAAAAACAAACAATAAAATTCCATGCTTTAAAATTTCTAATTCACCATTAGCTCAATCACTTTTTACTAAAAGTTGGATAAATTTGTGAACAAACTCTACTCAATGCTATAAATTTGAAAGATTGCAATAATGAAATTTGTATTTTGTTGGTTATCACCATGTAATGTGATGGAATGAAAAAGTAAACAAACATTAGCGCTATTATTTTGTTGGTCTACTGTCAGTCTACATAATATGACATCATAGTCTGTGAGAGCTTCAGTTGTAGGGCCTGATGTATTAGTAGGTGTTGCTCGTGCCCACTAAAAAGCTGAAGTGCTGCACAGCAAAAGATACAGGCACTTCACCTGTTTCGTGGGTACAAGCCACCAGTGAGTTTTACGTCAAAAAAGGCTTCATATTTTCATCATTAAAGATTAAAACTTATGTCACATCCAACAATCAATTATAGATTGCTAGTTTGAAATCCCTTCAATTTAGCTAGAAACTAGCAAGCTTCTCAATCATTAGTGTTGTCATATATTTAACAAATCATTTGAATCATATAGCCTATAATTATTCACCGGATTAGTTAGTTTTTCTAATTGTTATAATATAATATAATGTAATAGTTTATTTCAAAATCTGTACACAAAAGTGCATCTGATTTGAAGGTCTTCATATAGTTACCATACACTGAAATATTGCATTTTTGTGTGTTAAATTTCAATTGTTGAACTACTTCACAATTATAAATGACATTGGTTTACTATGAATCTACTATATTCAAAATGGTGTCTGGTAGTATAGGAGATTTCTATTTCTCACTATAAATAACATAACATTTTATGTTACAACTTAATATTTATTTCAACCTTTCACATTGAGTTTATTCTAAAAACTAACTTGTTATTTATTTACTATTCATAAGTTGTTTATTACACATGTTATTATCAATCCATATGTAATGATTGATCAACTGATATAACCATCTTACATCTCAGCCATCCTGAAAAGAGAGGCTTGGCCTCAAGCCGAATAACACAAACTTAACAAAAATAATTAACAAAAACTGATCAGGGAATTGGTACCCATGGCTTTATATATTCAGCGCACCTAGAAGTTCTACAAGGGCCTTTGTGTTCTCCAACACGTTCCACATCATATGTGTCATTTTCCTTGACCTTTATAATTCTATAGGGACCAAGAAATTTCCCTTTCAATTTACATCCAGGACCAATTTGAGTCCTTTTTATTGCTACGAGATCACTATCCTTATGTTTTCTTGGTTCACATCTGCGCTTATCATATGTTTTTTTGTTTTCCTGTTGGACTTTCAATATTTGTTCCTTTGCAGACTCACAAAGCTCATTTTGTTCCTCCTGGAATTGTTCAATGAACATGTCCTCCAAGATATCTCTTTAATTACATTGTTCTGTATTTCTCATTTCCACTCCAAAAAGTAGCTTGAAGGGTGTAGTGCCTATACTACAATGGTAGGTTGAGTTTAGAATTGATTGAAGGTTATCTATATGCTGGTACCACTTAGCAGGATCCTGTAACACCATTTTTGTCAACACGGGAATAATGGTTCTGTTCAAATGCTCAACCTGCCCGTTAGCTCTTGGTAATCCCGTGGTTATCTTTGAGTGTTGAATTTCTTTTCTTTATCACAATATGCTTGAAACTCATCAGAGGTGAAAGCTGATCCTTTATTGGAAATGATACAAGATGGGCTTCCAAATATTTTTTTCTGGGCTTCCAGTCTCATGATGACTTCTCTTGCAGTTGTAGATTTGGTAGGGTATAACCAAACAACCTTTGTAAACCCATCAATTACGGCAAATATGTGTTTATAGTTTTTGGCTGTTGACTCTAAAGGGCCAAGATGATCAATATGATATGTTTGGAGTGGTAAGTCAACTTTTGCTAGAGGGTGGAGAAAACCTTCTTGTTTTCCAGTTTTTCTATTTGCCAGGATACATGGAATGCAGTGATTTATATAATTTTGAACTTTGGTCTCTAGGTCTGGAATGTAATATTCTTGTTTAACTGAATCACAAGTCCTTTTTGTTGCAAAATGACCTCATTTATGTGATTCTTCTATTATCTCTTGTTGCATCTGTTCTGGTATCACCAATAGGTTCTTTCCCTCCTCAGCTTTGTATAGGACTCTGTTGCTTACAAAATAATCTTTATAAGGTCAGTCTTTGAGGATCTCTTGTATTGCATTCAGTTCATTATTGTTCTTTTGGGATTCTTGTACTTTTATAACAATATTGCTTGCTGTAATTATCATAACAGGGCGTTGACTCAAGGCATCAACATATTGCATTTGATTGCCCAGACGGTGTTTAATTGTATAATGAAACTCACCAAGTTCCATAGCCCATCTTGCTACTCTGCTATTTGTCAAATCCCTTTTGTGCACTGTCCGTTCAAAGGGACTGCAATCAGTAACTTTTGTTAAATTCATCAAGTCCCAGTAAATAAACTTGGAACTTACACAATGCAGTGATGACAGTTAGAACCTCCAACTCAAAGCTTGAGTACTTTTTTTCAGTATCTGACGTTTTCCTGCTCATGTAGTAAACTGGATGGAACTGATTATCCAATGGACATCTCTGTATAAGTGCAGCTCCATAGCCATCTTGGCTAGCATCTGTGTGGAGCTCAGTTTCATATTCAGGGTTGTAAATTTGTAAAACTGGAACATCTGTTAAAATTCTTTTAAGCTTTCTGAATGCCAATATTTCAGCTTCAGCAAATTGAAATGTCTTGTTTTTCTGTAGCAAGTCACTCAGTGGCTTAGCAATAATTGAGTAGTCTGGAATAAATTTTCTGAAATATCCTGTCAAACCAAGAAATCTCTGAATGTCTTTGATAGAAAGTGGCTGAGGGAAATTGGAGACAGCTTTTGTCTTATGTTTGCTAGGATAGATTCTACCTCTTTCAATGATATTCCCTAAGTATTCAACCCTATTCACCATGAAGTGACACTTTTTCATGTTAATCTCTAGACCATAATCACTTGCTGTGTTCAGAACTAGAAGTAGCCGCTCCAATGCTTCTTGATTGTTCAAGGCTGGAATGATTATGTCATCCATGTAAAGAAGGGCTACATTTTCTCTTATAAGATCCTTGAATATGAAATTCATATAGCATTGAAAAACCGAAGGCGAGTTGCACAATCCAAATGGTACTCTACAGAATTGATACTGTCCATTATGGATAACAAATGATGTATTTGCTGTGTGCAAGTGGGTGGAAAGGATATTTTTGGCGATCGAGGCGCTATTGGCGGATCATTTCAGCGAAAAATTGAGTGAATTAACATTGGAGGAGATAGGGCTAAACCTAAAATAATGTCCTGGAGAATTTGTTGTGTTCTGGATTGTAAAAATAAAACATGCAATGGAAATTTCAAGTTCTATACTTTTCCAGTTGCCATACATAAGTTTCATCAATAAAAAGAATGGTTCAATTCATTGAATAAATATTGATAGGTGAAGCTAACCTAATTGTTTTGTTTATGTGCAAAAGAATTTGTTGATCAAGTAGGACCATGGAGTGCTCCATTCTAACCTGTACATGAGGTAATGTACATGAATAGTTTATGTTAGTTAATCTATCAACGCAAAAACTCTATTAATTATGTCTTAATAAGGAATATTCATATCATTCAATTTTTCAAATAAATGTGAGCTTGCACCAATTTTTCATTTTCATGTAAGATAACTTATCAGCTGTTATCTCAAAGTTTTTGTCGACTCTCAAATACATCTGTTTCCGGTTGTCTGCTCTCAAATACTTGAAAACTAGGATTTTTCTAATATAATGAGCTATAATACTATCAATAACTAACATTCCTATCCTAAATATCATGTTCTAATTACTGAGAAATGCATGAAGCAGCGAATAACACCATTCTAATTATAAATGCGTTTTTCCCATTTAGCGCTATGCTTTGTATGCTAGAACGAGCAGAAAAGTACACACAATAATCCACCAGATCGCAGCACGGTAGATGCTCATAGCAAATACTTTCTCCTTTGTTCTTCAACCGTCACAAGGAAGAAGCCATTTTCCAAATCCAAAGTGCTAAAAACTCTTGCATTACTGAGTTTATCTAGTTGGTCTTCAATCAGGGGTAGTGGATATCTGTCTTTAACGATCAAGGTATTAACTTTCCTATAATCAACACAGACTCTTAATGACCCATCCTTTTTTTACGTGACTACAACTGGACTAGCATATTCAGAGGAACTATATTTGACAATTCCTTCTTTCAGCCATTGTTCAACTTGGGCTTCAACATCTTTCTGTTGACAAAATGGGAGACAACAAGGTCTATGGAAAATTGGACGCTCTTCTTTCAATGTTATAGTCATTTTTATGTCTGTTGTTTTGCGTTTTTCTGGTTTATAGTTTCCAATACATTCTTCAAGTTTTTCACGTAGACTACTATCTTTAATATGATCAAGGTTTGGTTGTGCGTTCTCTATTGCATTTATTTGAAACATTCGAAAAATTCGTGGCTTTTTTTATAAAATAAACTTCTTCTATTTTCAGGTCTGCTTGAGAAATTATATCTTTGCCTACAACAATACTATACTCCAATAGATAGTCAGGAACAACTAAAACATTTGATAAGTAACTGGCACTGTCAATAACGATTGATAACTGAAGGCATCCTAGCACTTTTTCACTTTTCCCACCAAATCCTCTCAGCACAACGTCAGATTTTGAAATTGAGTGAATTGATATTCCTAGGTGAGAAACAGCCTCCTCTCGTATTAAAGTTACTTCACTCCCTGTATCTATAGTAGATATGAACTTTATATTGTTTACCAAAACCTCCTTTTCCATACAACCCCTATTCACACGTCTGTTGGTCTCAATCATACACTCATCCTCATTCTTTGATTCATCTAGATATTTAGTAACACGTACCGTTTTGACATCTTTCGTTGTACTTTCTTTGATTGTACAATTATTTGCTGTGTGATCGTGACCGTGACATCTAAAGCATTTAATAACGCTTTTGTTTCGTTCACAGTCTGGGGATTTAGGCCCAAATTCATTACAGGTAAAACACTTGACATTATTAAAACTGATATTTTTTCTAGAATCGTCTGAGTGCTTCACAAAAATTTTGGGTTGTTGTTAAATTTTTTTTTTTTTTGTATCATTCTTCAGGTGACGTCTGGCAGCTTTGTATTCGTCTAGTTTGTTTACAAACTCATCAACTTTCTCGAGTTTTGGGAGATCATCAATGAAATGTTCTTTTAACTCTGATGGTAATCTTCTTTTCACTTGATCGACCACCATGAGCTCTTCGAGGTCCTTGTAATTTAATACCTCCAATCCTTGAATCCACTCATTCAACAAATCATTCAAATTCAAAGCATAATCTCTCCACGTAGCTGATTCTTCTTTCCGGAGTGAGCAAAATTTTCGTCGAAACTGCTCTGGGCTCAGTTTGAATCTTTTTAATAACATCATCTTGATGTGGTCGTAATCATTGGCTAAATCATCAGTTTCTCGGGTGATTAGATTTCCAATTTCTAGAGGTAGTAACCCAAGTAGATACGAAACCCATTTTTCCTTAGGTACATTCACTCTACTGATTTGTTTCTCAAACGTTGATAGGTACACGCTAATATCTACACTTGAATCGTAACGTCAGTTTCATTAGGTCTCTCCTTTCGTCATTTTGAAAGACATTATTGTTACTATTAATTTTGGCTTCAATTTCCAGTTTCTTCAACTCAAACTCTCTCTCTCTTTTTCCTTTTCTAATCTTTCATACTCTCTTTCCTTTTCTAATCTTTCATACTCTCTTTCCTTTTCTTTTTCTAATCTTTCATACTCCCTTTCCTTTTCTAATCTTTCATACTCTCTTTCATTTTCCAATCTTTCTAATATCCCTTTGATACACTCTTCATCGTAATCTGGAGATTTAAGAATCAGTTTAGTCAACTGTATGACTCTCGGATTTGATGGAACATCTATTCCTAGTTCCTCTACTACCGATATCAGATCCGCCTTATTGGCCTTCGATAAGTCACTCATTTTATCTACTTACCGAGCTGTTTTTCACTAAACAAATATCCCATCACTTTTTACAAAACTTCAAATCTTCAACACTGGCAATAAATTCTTCTATTGAATTATATTCCTTCATTAAATCCTTTTGATCTTCTTATCCCGGAGGAGCCCCCAATTTATAGGAGATTTCTATTTCTCACTATAAATAACATAACATTTTATGTTACAACTTTATATTTATTTCAACCTTTCACATCGAGTTCATTCTAAAAACTAACTTGTTATTTATTTACTATTCATAAGTTGTTTATTACACATGTTATTATCAATCCATATGTAATGATTGATCAACTGATATAACCATCCTACAGTAGTCTATATGGATCATTCCTCATCAGAATACTAATTTTACTGCTTAGAATTAAGACCATTTGCAGTAGAAAGGACCCTTCAAGGATAATAGGTAATCTAAGGAAAGGACATATCTAACTTTTGTAAAAGTGAACGGATCTTAACAAACTATAGCTCATTGTTTTCAGCTTCAAAAGGTGGTTCTATTTCATATACTTCAATTCCAATTCATGTACTCATATAAGTCCAATTTGGACAAAATTGAAGAATTTCATTATTCCTATATACCGGGAAAACACCAATTTTTTGTGTTAAAATGTGTCTATCTCGAAAATTATTGGTAGTAGAAAGTCGCAAAAAGTATGCAAAAAACTGAAAAGTTTTACCTCCTAAACCCCCCTCCCGACCTATGCTCACCCCCCAGGTCTGGGGACTTTTATTATATTAACCTCCTAACTAGTCTAAACAAATCCCTGAGGAAAAAATTGGGGCATATTTCATGTACTCTATACCCGTGTCTGTGTGGAAAGACTTTATTGACTGGACTATATGAATTGAACATAATATATTATAAACATATTCTGTCACCAATTTTATCCTATTATATTAAGCAAGTAATTTCTGTATGTATGTTTGTATGTGGAACCACGGATCTAGAAAACTGCTCCAACGATTTTCTTGAAATTTGAAATGTACTATAACCGTGATGGAAAAATAAGATTGCACCAGGTCTCATGTCTGGGAAAACTCTCTGGCAGGATTAATAAAATAATAAAATATTCCTTATTCAGGTATAATCCCAAGTACTGCGTATAATGGCTGTTATCGTTAGCTGACAAACGCAATCCAGCTGGAGTGAATGGAGTTACATTCAAATCTATAAAACATGTTCATGACTGTCAAAAAATTGTGAGAGGTGATCATATCAATTTTGAATTTATTTTTTACAAGGAGGTTCCTTAATTTTTCACAATAACATATTTATGTTATTCATCAGTTCGGCCACAGCTTCAGAGCAAAGCTTGGTACCAGATATTTATTGTAATATGTCTTAAATTGAAAACGTTAGGCAAAATAGGTTATTCAATAAATTGCGGAAATGAATTGAAACAGCTGTTTAAGCTGTTTAGAAAAAGTTCTTGTGGATGTAATGTTACAAAAAAATAACAAGTCGGTTATTTATTCCATAACGCAACAAATTTATTCCATTGAAAATCACAGGTGACTTTTTTCACCTGGTGAATTCGAAATGCATGCATTCAAATGGGAAATTGGTGACTAGTGACTTTCGAGAAACGGGGGCCTGGTCATCTCAATTATAACTCACTACATCTTCTCCAAGTCTCCAAAATATATGAGGTTAGAATCCACTGCGACTGGTCGCCGCAACACTGCTTCTGGAGGAGTACAGTCGTCATCGGATGCGGCTGTTGGTCGTGGTGGTTGGTGATACGCATGAACGATTTGGTCTTATGATTTAACACAGAAGCAGTCTGCCATTTTTTTACGCAACAACCGACAGTCGTTACGTTTCACACCAACCAAATCCTAGCTTCAAATAAACATATCTCACATAACCTATAAAACTGTGTGCCTTCTGTATCTTGGTAACTGTTTGTTGTTTGTTATGAGAGTGAAGCCCACATGAGCTCATAGGCTTGTGCGTGGGTAATGATATGGATGATAGATGACGACTACTTTGAGGTAGTCGGGACCGACGGCTTATCGTCTCCTCCAAAAGACGGGGTGGCCGTATTGTGCTGTGGTCAAAAATTGTTTCCCCGCTTGGGATTTGAACCAGGGTCCACCTGGTTATCAGACCGGCGCTTTATCACTCCTCCAACAAGCCACCCATTGATCAGCTGATTGAAAGAATAAAGATGATTTGTTTTATATTATGAAATGATACTTATAAAAAATTTTATTGGAATAAAAAATTATATTTTTAGTCACAAATTCCACTACTTTTTCATCACTCCATTATTTACACAATAAAGAAAAAAATGTCAACCCAAGGTGATAATACTCTACCCTGGGACCAAACAGTTACCCCATAGAAATGCATTATAACTGTGCTCCAGAATGAACCACAGTGCTTGGAACATGACTATTGCATGTGTACCACTATGGTACACATGGTCCATGGGAAAAACTGACTGTGTACTATTTTGGTACACATGGTCGTTAATGTGTTAATATTGATATTATAATAACTTGTGTTTGTGAATAATTAAATTGAATTGTAATTTTAAATTTAAAAAATGTTATTAACTGGTGCAAAAATCTATTACATTTTACCAAATGCTAAAATTAGATTAATAAAGACTGTAGATAAATACTGTGATAAAATATTTTTACAAGATATATTAGAAATTTATTGGTATTGCATTGGTTAATTATATTCCGTGGATCGTAAATAGTCAAACAAACTAAACACTATAAGCAAAAATGAGACGCTGTTCAAATAAAAACACCAACAATAGTGACGCAGTAGGTCACGTGACCAAGGACAAACGAGAGTGTGAAGCATAAACTCGCTTGACAGCGCTTGCTCCCTTGATCGAGCATCCGGAGCGGACGCGAATGGTTGCGAGCAAATCATCCACACTTTCACACTCGCTGGTATTGGCTGGGCTGGAGTCGTTTCCAGTCTTCTTTGCTTGGACGGACTGTATAGTGGAGTGAATATGAAACTGGCAACCAGCTGGTGCCTGGTAGGCCTAGGCCCTTCATGTTCTGTTGAGCCATTGACAAAGAAACAAATATTGTATTTTATTCATTATTTGCTTATTCATACAAAATACTGAAATCATAAGGAAAAACTAGGCACAGCCTGTACTATTCCTCATCATTTTAAAAAATATTAAAGTCAATATTTTCTGAAATGAGGTTATTATGTTATAGCACTGTTCCTGACGGTATTACACAGTAATATTTTTATAGTCATAGAAGATCTAATGAAAATAATATGGTTTTGTATTCACATCTCTTTTCATATGATTAACTATGATAATAGAAATATTATCGTGTAATTATTTTTTATCGAATTATCTTTGAATGAAACTATGTATGGTGAAGATGCAATTATAGCATTTTAATAGTGGATTTTCTCCATTACCCGTTTGCGATTAAAAAATTAATTCCTTATTTCATAGAATTTATCAGCTAATTCTACATATAAGAAACTAATATTTTTCTACTTGCATGACGATTCTCAGATTTTAATTGAATTAAAGAACAATTAGAAGCGGATTTTCTCTACATAACAGAATAATAGATTGCTAAGGTTATTAATTTTTTTCCATCCAGCCGCCATACTCTGGCCAAGAAATCTGAATTGGGGTGACAGGTAAACTTGAACTCATTCACTTATTTTCCAAATAGTTTGAATAGAAACAACATTAAAAATAACTTCTTCGACTTTTAAAAGGCTCTTCTCTCTTTATTTTTCCCTAAAAACTTAAAATTAATAACACTGGCAAAGGTAAAGTGTAAAAAAGGGGATGTCTCAATACAAAACGATTTGCGTATCATTTCAATATGAATTCATTGAGACTTGATGAAAGTAGGATGTATTCCACCGAACCGTGTAGGCATCCACTTTGGACCGAACTAATCAATCAAAATTGAGACACTCAATGGTCACAGTATTTGTAGATAGGGCTCTTGGGAATAAGCAGAGTAACTGTCTCAATACAAAAAGATTTGCGTATCATTTCAATATGAATTGAAATAGTTACATAGTAACTGTGGAAGTCTACTGTTCACAGAATTAACTTGGAAGTTACATAGTTACATTACAAGAAACAGTTACATAGTAACTGTGGAAGTCTACTGTTCACAGAATTAACTTGGAAGTTACACAATAAGAGCAACAATTTCTAGAGAAACTGATCTTATTTCAATCAATCCAGGCAATTAATTCACAAACTTGAAACTGTACATGTATACTGTTACTGTACTTTTATATGATAACAAGACTTAACACTTTTCATGGAAGAATTAGATTAAAATAGAAATTATGATTGAGAATATTACAAGAATAATACAGAATTGAGAATATTAACATTTGATACATGATTTTTGTTTGCATTACTTCCAGTCTTATTTCAGCACGAAAAATCTGATTGAAATTTTTCATTTAGACTGACTGTCACGTGTATAATCCCAGTTCACATTTTTCATACCGTTCATAGGACTTTTTGGTGTTTTCATCCAATGATACACCTCTAGATTTAGCAACATAATCCTTATAAATGCTGACTGAACCATCGTGTACACTGGGAGGCTTAATTTCGAAGGAGCTATCTTCCATGAAAGAGCTCTGATTTGTCAACTTGAATTCTTGCTTGGATAATTTCGAAGTAAGTGGATGATTCACAATACGATCTGTAATAACGTACCTGAAAGAATAAAAAACAGTTCTAGTCAACTCAGTTATATTATTCTAGTCAACTAAAATAACTAACCGTTATGACCAAGAGGAGTACCGTAACTCAAAAGTAGGTTTTGCTATTATCTCACAACCCTTTTCATGACAGGAAAAGGCTGAAATTTTCAGGGAACTTTAATTTAGGTTGAAATTTTCAATAGCAGTGATGTAAAATTTTGAATCAAACATGAGTCGGATGTGATCATTAATTTTGAATTTTGAGTCGACAGAGTAAACAGTGTACTTTCCGAAACGCACCGCGAATAGCGTACGAATAAAGCTTCCTGTGGTCGAGGTAAGTAGTGCGGCAAGTAGACCTAGCAATTAATGACGGGCAGTAACAACTGTCTGTCTGCTGTCCCCGTGTATTGGGGTACTGGCCGCAACAGAAATCAAGTAGATTTGATTTTATTGGCCGGGCTGGAGTCGTTTCCCTGTCTTGACCTAAGTATAACCAAAGTTTCCATATCATAAAAAGTTGGAAATCCAAAATAATAAGTAGGTAGTCGCTTTTTGCCTGTCAAAAAAGTGATTAGGCCTAGTGAAGTGATTTAACAAAAATGATCACTGAAATTAATCATCTTGATGATTCTAATGAGTAGATACTTCAACTTGAGAGGTTAAAATATCAATAACCTTAGTATAATCTATAAAATCTAAGAATGACTCAATCAGATAATATTTGTTCATTATTATTGTATAATAATTTGAGTGGAGGGGAAAATCTTGAAAGAGGATAAACGGCTTGTCAAACTCGATAAATGGTCAAACTCAGTAAGCGTTGTTTGGTCAACTTCTAACTTGTTTGACAATATTGCCAGTTTTACACACATGTTGCGAAAATAGCAATTAATGGAAAAGATTAATATCGATAGGTAATTGAAACAAAAGAGCATTCAAGCGTTATTCTGAGCCTCAAGAAATATTTTACGAGTTTTTAAGACTTTAGTTTGTGCAACATAAGTTTATGATTGAGCTCTTCACCCTCGAAATAGCAGCGTTTCAGAATGAGTGAAATTGGAACTTCTTCAAATTCCCGATTATACCCCATCGATAAGTAAAATTTCATCCTCAATATGCCAGCAGTATTAAAAAAAACTATTTCTTATTAATACCTATGATATAGAACTCACCTTTTATACATTATGGTTTCTTCTCTCCCAGGATTAGATATATCAACTCCATATATTTGCTTCATTGAGGGGAAAAATGACTGGAATGTTACAATATTCCCATAGGAACTGACATCTTTGGCTGGTGAAGACAGGTATGAATCAGAGCACTTGCTTTCAATATCATCATCATCGCTCTCCATACTTGAACTGTGAATTAATAGAATGAATCAAAATTTTTAAAAAATTTTCAGGTTCAAGTTGTACAGCAATAAATTCCTTGAGCCACTTCTCTACTTCAATTCACTTCATTTGATTGATTTAGCTTTCGATTTTCTCTCAAGAAGAACTGAAATATTACTCAATCAGTTCCACCCAAAAAATACATTATAATTTCTGGACACTTCCAGTTAAAGCGTCTTTAAAACTTTACAGCCGATCGCACCAAAGTTGAATGAAAAATTCTATGTAAAAATTTATTATAGACCGAACTTTATTGTAATTCTGTCAAATTACGATATTTTAGGCCAGTGGTCACCAATTAAGTTTCATGAAGATCCGTTTCAAAGTCTTTGCGAGCTTCCGCGGTCCATTCAGGGGAAACCACTTGGGGGGGGGGGGAGGTGCTTACTCCCCGGAAATTTTTTGATAAATTAATAGTTTAACTACATACTACATTAATTTCAATCATTATTCAAATATTCGGGGTAGTTATAACTCTGTATGTATTTTGATATTAATGTTCTTCAAATATATTAAAGTTTGATATTATGCCATTGATCAATTAAAATGAAAATGAAGGCCATTATTTCAATTGGATTTAGCAATAAAAATTACTTTATTGTTTATTCTATTCATAATGAAGAATTTTTAATAATGAAATTATCAAAAATATTCTTGAATTTAGTCCTTGACTAAATCTCTTCAGCTATTGAAATACCAAGATAAATTAAATTGAACGTTTTACCAGGCATAGAATAATTGGATAAAATAATGCAACAATAGCAAACTTCTTATTGAGAGTTGTATAATAACAATAAGATACAGATGAGTAGCTTTAATAGAAATTTAAACTAGTAGAAAAATTTAAGAATTAGTGGAAAAATTGACATAAAATAAGAAACCACACATACATACTCCATTCAATGAGTATCAAGACTGGTTCGATGTAGCCTCAACCGAGCTTTTTAACCAGTCCTCACAGACTGGTGAGGATCGATAGATGGGATCTTTACGAATAAGAATCACTCTGGTTCAGTCACCTACTAGCATTGATTGAGGCAGGAGGTCGATTTTCGCGCCCAGTGAATTTGCCTTGCGTTGCAGCACCAACATGGAGCTTACCATCGAGCAAAGCTATGCTGTGAAATTTTGCTTTAAACATGAAAAACTCGCATCGGAGACCCTTTCCCCTGTTAAAGAGGCTTACAAGAAAGACTAATTGCGCGTAAGAGTTTTTCAGTGGGAAAATGATTTGGGAAGGCCTAGAACTCGTTGAAGTCGAGTCGAGGTTGGCCTGACAAACGCTTGATCTGGCTGGGGCTTGGGTGCATGGTTAAAACAGAAGTTTTGGACTCTGACAGGCGTATGATAGTCACCCTCATCAGTGAGAAGAACAGTCTCGTAGTGGAAACCATCCACACTATCAAAACAGATGATTTAGCGATGAGAAAAATTGTGAGTAATTTACCAATTGTGGCGCTGTGCCACAGTGCGTCTGTTGTGCAGCATCTTTTGGCGAAATTATACGTTGCCAAGTCATATCAACCCCCCAACAATTAATTTGACTTTTTTCTAACTTTAATAAGTGGAAAGGACGCTGTGAGTGCAGGGATTTGCCTCTGATGGTTTGACTTTGGCTTCCAAACCGCTGCGACACGCTCTTGGCGAGAAAATCGACCTCCTGTCTCAAGGAATGGACTTAGGAGGCTAAATCACAGTCTCACTCTCGATACTTATTGAATGGACCTTGTATAATAGGTAGTAGTTAGGATTATTGCAAATAAGCTGATTCAAAAGTTTACAATCAGTGAGAGAAATGGAAGGTTTTATTTTCAACAATCTTCTTGAAATTTGATAGTGTAGTTTATGCAGCTGAATCTCATTAATGTACCAAGATGATCATCTGTGAGACGGAATCTATAACAATTTTTACGAAAGTAATTCTTGGGAAAGCTTGGGTATGCTGGATGTTGCTTACATTGGAAGAACTATCTCCTATCTAATTTGGTAGCACTGCTGGTGCTTATTTATTGTTCTGGTTGTTTTTGAATAACTCAATTTCATCTAGATTTAGAGGGTTTCTTGTAGATTATTTGTTTTATGATCTAATGCAAGTTTTTTTCCGTTGAGATCGGTATGACATCGCGGTCCGCAAAAAACTAGCTGGCGGTCCGGATCCGGACCGCGGTCCGCCATTTGGTGATCACTGTTTTAGGCCAGTAGCCTATTACACGATAATAGTTCAATGATCATATCTGATAATATGGAAAGAGATGGAAATACGACATCATATTTTCATCTGTTTCTATATTATCAACTATGATAATAGCACTATTATCGTGTAATACCCGCCTTAAGGTGGTTAGATTAATCGTCTTTGGTGGAATCAGCCAATGTTATCTTGGTTCAAGCCTTCCTGGAATTTATTTAACCATTTTAATTTCAAATTAATAAAATGGGGGTCATCAGACGTTTCTTGATAGCTACCTTTATAGCTATAGGGCAGCAGAAGTTGCTGGAGATTCGATCAATGCGCTCTCCAATGTAAGTAATATGAACTATACCTCATTTACGATGACTTGAGACGAAATAAACAAACCCACAACGTGAACAAACAGGGCGACTCCTGTAGCGATGACGAAACATTGCAATGATACGACACATTCCCGACGAAAAAAATCAACGATACATACGCATTGACAAAGATATGACGTGTCTATGCTACGTCGCTAATTGGCTATGTTTTGTCGTGGCTGAGGTAGCCACCCCTTAAACGCGCGCACACACACGCCAAAGGGTTTTTGTTTATTTCATATCAAGTGATTGTGAATAGGGTAAACATGGGAGAATTATTAGATATTGCAGCTCACCAACTGCTGGATAATTATAATAATAATCAATTTGAATCACAATTTATTGCTATATAAATAGACGAAGGACTTCTGCAACTGCAAATATTGACCAATGTACTAATTAGCAGGCGATACAAATTAATTATTATTGTTATAATAGGGTAAACATTTTAATGTTTACAATGACAGAGTAAGTTGTAATAATAAAAAAATCCAACGTCTATTATTTTGTGTTTTAATAGATAAGCAAACAGGATAAACCGGTCAGCGTTACACATCTAATAAACTTTTTGTACTCTGGGCGTGTCTTCAGCTGCCCTATGGAACACATCAATAATTTATCTTCAGTTATCAGTAATAAATTGGGCAGGAGTTTTAAAATCCAACAGGTGATGAAATCAATTAAAACGAATGTTAATCATATCAAAATGATGTTACAACGTTTTATTTTTCTATTTAAAATAAGAATCACAGTAATCTTTTGGAATTATTCTCATTTTAGCATGCAAATAGAAATAATTTCAAAAGGGTACTGTGATTCTTATTTTAAATAGAAAACATTGATAAGTAGCCCTAATAAAAAAGATATATTCAAAATGATATGGTATAATTTTGAATGTATGGATGCTTGACGGTTACCTAGCACTGGACGTTGTACTACTGGTGGAGCTCTGGCCAGTAAGTGAAGGATTCTTCATTACTTTGGCAATGTCTTCTCGTCTTCTACCAGGTCGAACACGCACCGTAAATGGAGAGAAATCTGTCACACAATGTGGCATGAAATCCCTGAAATAACACAACATACTATCAATTAAAATGAAAGTAAAATAAAAACAGAGAACAATGTTGAATATAATATAGAGACTTCAAATATGTAATCACAGTGTTGCCGTTTGTATTAAGTAGGTACAGCATATCAGTAAGATAAAAAATTCTCCGAAAGTCGCTAAGCTTTTCCAACTTTCTGAATTTTGATATGGAATTACAGGCAAAATTGAACTCATTTGCTTTTTTTACGAACAAACGTTTAAAGAAAAAAAACTGACTTACATTAATTTAACATTTCAAAATTCAAAACAATCCATCCATTCTTGGTTTGGCTCGTGAAGATTTAAAATGATAGCTGAAAAGTGAGAACTAACACTTTTTGAGTAGTTGTGAATGTGATATTATGGTATAGTTGTGCCAAGAACAGAAGAGCCTCTTGCAAGATGGCTGAGGAAAGTGAGAGTGTAACTACGCATGCGCAGAACTTGGAATTCCAGGGTAAAATCACTTCCAACCTACCGTTTTTACACTAATCGTAATAATATTGATTTCACGAATGAAAATATTTTTTTATCCATTTATTTATTTAATTATTGACATATGATAGCACAAATCATAACATAATTATGAACTGAGACAGAAAAAATAGTCTAAGCCTGTACTATTTCTTCCTAAATTTGGTTATACTGGAACAATTTTCATTTCGACTACTGGCAGCAGTGAATGGCAGCTATGTTGCCAAAGGCTCTTCTGTGCTTGACACAACTATAGTTATACATACCAAAATAAAAAGACAAGATTTTGTCAAACCACTGATTTATAAATCATTGGTAATAGATCATTAACCACTGATTTATAAATCAGTCGTTATTTATAAATCAGTGGTTTGACAACATCTTGTCTTTTCAATTAATGAGAACTAAAACTTTGAAAAGAAATTTGAAGGCGATTTATAAATTAAAATATGAAAAATATTTCAGCATAACATGCGTGTGGTTTCAATTTGAATTGAGAGTTGGTAGAAGTGTAGTGGATTTGACCTACAAACTAGAGAATTTCCATAGTTTGATTCACGATGACTTGAGAGACGAATTACAAACCCAAAACGTAAACAAACAGGGTTGCTACTATTGCGATGACAAACCATAGCAAGTTCTGATGAATAGGGACTACCTAAAACTGGATAACCAATTTTTTGGTTTTGGTTTGTCGTGGCCAAGATAGCCGCCACATACTGACACGCGCAATAAACTTGCTTAATCCGTCTCAAGTGATCGTGAATAGGGTGTAGGCACAAGTGGAATGAATACGAGTATCAAGGTTTGGAATAGATAACGATATGAACCAATTTTCCTATTACCTAACTGAGTGGCTGACTTTGTAAGCATAAGTATCGTTGAGAACGCTGAGCTCATGAGGCCTATGAAAGTCGCTGTATGCATCAACATATTCTAAATCTCTTCTTTCAATTCGTATTGCACGAGCACAAGTTCTGTTTTTGAAAGCATATGCTACAGGAAGACAGTCCATCACTTTGGCATCCCACCACTGAGTCAGAGGAAATCTGTTGGAATAAATCAGAAAATAATAAAAATCTCAATAGTTCTTTCAAACACCATCAATGTTCTTATCTTTCAAAGAATCGCGGGAATTTTTCAGGTAAGTTATTAAACGAAAAATGGAAAATTTCAACAAAAAATGAAATACAACACTATAAATTCAACAGCAGTTTAGATTTATGCACGTGGATCACAATTCCATGAACATTCATAAAATAGTATTGACTAGTGTGTTAAGGTAGCATTCCCAAGCGGCAGCTCGAGCTGCACTGCTCTAGCTGTCACAACTCACATAACTATATTATAAATGGCCACTTTGTTATTGAGGCTACTAATGTATGATAAATCAATAAATGTGAAGTGTTTTATTTTTAGTTGTTAATGATGTTTTGAAATCATGTTTTAAATGACTATTTTCAAATATAACCCACATGGTTCTCCATATCAATTCAATTGTGAAAAACGAGGTTATTATGGCGAAGTAGAACAACCCTCTGGGTCTCCCCACTATTGAAAGCATACGCTAAATAAATAATCAATAAATAGTGAAATTGAATTGAAAATGACTTTAATAGGATTCTTTGATTTATTATAACCAGATCACAGCACATCAAGCAGTGTTACATAATATTATATCACATTGATCTATAGCCCATCAATAGCCTTACATTCATCCAAGATCAGACATAATTCTGTTTCACTCTGTATTCTGGGTTAAGGTCTGTATTGTGGGTCAAGTGGAAGAGGGGGCTCTTGTGTCTCAAATTCGCCAACAACACATTTTGTAATATATAAAGTAGAAAAATTAAGACATTTTATCTATCCATAGAATCCATCTATTATAATTTAAAAACATTTTGAAATTTTTCAACTGAAAATTCAAAATGAACTATGCAAATAAGTAATTTTTATTTCTACGATACCTCCGGCGTGCCTGCTTTCCAACCGCTAATAAGTGGTGTAGATAATAGTCAGTCATCATTTCCCAAATAGGGGATTGATTCTCTTCAGGAACGAACAGTCCCAGGAATAAGTTCATTGCATGTTGTTTCTCTGCATCTAAAAATGATAAAAGTTGAATTGATTTTAGATAGCTAATTGTATCGGTTTAGTGTATCAATATTTCAAACCCTACAATATACTCTTTTCCGAATATAATAACTCTATATAATCAATACACGGGATAGTTATTATACGCCGTATAAATTAATGACTCTTTACTCAAAATGAAATACACTATCCCTGACAGAAATAAACAGGAATTGAAGCTCAATTGCTACAGATAACTGTTTTGTTGTAAAAAAGAATAGGATCAAACATTTTTATCTAGGCTTTGAAAAAAGTACATTCTTACTTATTTCGAAATTAAATTCCAAGAGAAAAACATGTTGAGACTATAATGAGATTACATGAGATTAGATGTATGTATTATAATGAATCATGATTCATTATAGTTCAGTTCTTACCTGAAAATGTGTTGCTGTAATATCGACTCAAAGTTTGCATTATATCATTGCCTTGTGATGTCCAAGGGGCTGTTTTACGATAGGTTCTAATCCTATGAACCAGCTGAGAGCCTCCGTATTGCAGAGCTAGTGTATCACCATGATCTTCGTAGAGAACTTCCAAGAGTCTTACACAGTCCGAATCAAAGTCTAAATTGGTACTGCCAAGAACTCCAAGGGAATGCAGCTGCAAATCACGAACAATAGAGTTTTTGACACTAAGGGCCGGTTTCTCCAAGTAAGATTAAAACAATTCTTCGATTGATCTTTGAGCTTTGTGGACTTGCTCCCCGCTATCAAAGAAAGTAAAATTCGAATACAGCTTAATTATTATTGTGATATGTTTGTACCACCAGAAATACTTTTCGTACTATTTTCCTATCTGAAGTTAAGGTTCTGGGGTAACCAAACGCCTTTTTAAAAAGAAACTTTTAATTTTCAATACATAATATAAATTACAAAGTGAAATTGAGAGAAACGCTCTCTGTGAATGCTGGCAGTAGACTGACTAAAAACTAAGAACGGTAACAACAATAGGAACCTACATCAGCAGTAATTTAGGCGTTAGGAGATGTAACTCCTCCCCCTAAGAATGAAGCTGCCCTCAGCTTAAAAAAATAAATAAAAATTAAAATTATTAAAATTTAGTTACATGGTAAGAATAATTATTATTAGTTACATGGTATTCTAGGACACATTTGTTGTGGTTCAGTTTGTACAGTATTGTTTGCAACTTCAGATTTACAACAGATTAAGGTACTAAGTTTATGCCAAATGATCAGTCGTTTGAGAAATATTAAAACAATAAACAAAAATATAATCAGAACAAGTGATATAATAATATAAAGGTTTCGGTTATCGTTCAGAGGTAACTCATCAAGAACGTCAAGTTTTTGAAAATTAATGTTAGCAATATGTACTTGATCAAAGTCGAAAGGTGACAGTTTTTTATTTTCTACGAGTTCAGTTGGAATTACAATTTCGTTTTCCCAAAATACATTAGGTTTATAGAATCCAATCAGTGTTTCTGAGCTGTTAATTTTCAACAATTGCGTTTTCTTGTTAGGAAAAAGAGTAAAATTTTTGTTTACATCAGTATTGAGAATTACACATGTACTAACGTTAAATAATATGATGCTATCAACTATTTCTACATATTTTATAAAAGGATCCCTATTTTTCAAAACAATCGTACTGCAGCTATCCAGTTTTCCATCGTTCATTAATAGTTCAATACATATATCGTTAAATTTACTTACATTACTACAATAATAATTATCATAAATCAATTCACAATTACCAGTAAATAGTTTGTCATTACGAAGTACAAAGGAAGGATGTACAATAGTCGTCAAAACTTCATTGTTTACAGAGATAGGATAAGACAATAGAAAAAATGTTTCATAAATGGTAGACAATAGCGGTACTTCAATAAAATAGGAAATGTGGTCATGAAAGATGCCACAATGGACTTTGCTGAGCTTCCATAATACACCAATATTGTCCGAAATAAAACTAACATTTGCATTTTTGTTCATGAGAAAAAGTTCGTCATGAGAGAGAATAGATGAATGAAGCATTTTTAATTTACAAAAGTCAAGACTGGTTGCAATGTCGGATATCTTATTATTTAAAAGTACTAGAGATTCAAATAACAAAGAGGATTGCTGAGTTATTTCTATTCTGTTTGATTCATTGAACAAAGAATTAAAATAGTTGCTGATCTTTAGATTATTTGCTCGAATCACTTTCATTTCATTATTATATTCATTAATTAATTTCTGACTTAGAGTAAATTGTTTGTTTACATTGTTACTTAGATGATATTCATTTGATTGGATTGTCTGCAAAATTTTATCGTATCTTTCCTTATCATTAGCATCCATGTTCCCAGTGATCCACGAGATCGCGGACCCTACACCATTAAAAAGCCCTCGTCTTCGTCTATAACTAACTGATTGAATATGATTCATCTTATTTTTCGTATATTTCAAAGTCAACTTAAGCATACTTAAACGATTCTTATCAATATTCTTATTAGCTAAAAAATCAACGAATTTCTCAATATTACTTAGTTCTAATCTTAAATAACTAGTATTAATATTATGGACGTAGGTGAAGGTGTCATTAACCATATAGGAATTTTGTATCCAGATCGGAGCAATGCCTGAAGTTTTACTTAAATCTTTCATCCTATGAGGCGTTGCTGGGGCCAGCAACAGGAGAATGAGGAGCAGTAGGCCTACCATCACGTCCTGTAACAAACAAATCCTTCTTCTTATGTTTCACTGGTTTTTTAGGACGTTTCATTCTATTAGGGTGTAATTTGAAGGGCCGTTTTTGAATTGCGTTAGGGTTCCTATCCAGGTTCTCGTCTTTATCATAGGTTACTTTGATGAATTTCGGTTTTGTTTCCTTATTAAATGTCGATTTTATGTGTGGTTCTTTCTTCAATTTCAACATTTTTCTCCCGGTTAACATTCAATTTTTCAGTACGTTTTTGTTTCTCTAATTCGATTTTACTCTTAATCAATTTATGCACGAGGTTAACTCGTTCAAGGTATTGTTGGGATAGTTGTTCAGTTACACATTGTTCAGTTATTCCGTTTACAAAAGGGTTACTTGATATTCCGTACGTTATTTCCATGGGAGACATTTTGAGAGTAGAGTTTAGAGTATTATTAAAGGCAATTACAGCTAATTTCATGTTAGTTTCAGTTTTGTTGTTTTTATTTTCAAGTTGAATGGCATTCAGAAGTTCAATAAGAGTCGAATGAGTCCTTTCTACTAAACCTTGAGAGTCTGGGTAGCCAGGAGAAACGTAATATGGTTCAACACCAAAAGTCTCAAAAAGTCGCGCAAGCCTGCATTGTCAAATTCACGTCCATTGTCCATTTGAATAATTTTGGGTACGGGAAAAGCAGAGAAATAGTCGTTCAGGCAGTCTTGGATATCGACCTGGTTCAAACTTCGTAGGGGATGAACAGTCAGTCGTTTGGAAAAACAGTCAATCATCGTTAAAAACTTGAGTTTGTCATATTGGAAGGAGTCAACTTGTATTTTTTCAAATGGTTTGTCGGGGTTGGGGGTGATTTTATATTCAACACGAACGGGTCTTCGGTCATATTTAACTTTGAAGCAAATAGCACATTTATTAATGTAACCTGTCACGTCTTGTAGCATTGAAGGCCAGTAATATTTTCGTCTTATTTGATTATATGGTTCATTGATACCTTGGTGGAATGTTTTACCTTCATGATAGTTCGAAATTACTTGTTTTTGTTCATCATCCTGCGTTACATCTAAATTCATTTTCTTATAGCGTTCGAGTTTTATTGAATCAAAAGTTTCTATCAGTACATTCGTGAAATTTTTAATGATTTGTTCGTACTCATCGTAGAGAGCTCCGGCACGCGAGCAGAAAACTCCGTACTTTGTATTTGGTTTCAAATATTTAATACATTTTTCCTTTATGTCATCATAGTCATTAGAATTCCTAAAATAGATAATCAAACATTTCTTATCAAAAATCTTAATCAAGCGGGGGGGTTGGTCACCTCGTTCAATTACCAATTGATTATGCTCTACATTGAGAATCCTATCCTCGTCGGCAAGAGTAACTTGCTCGTTTGAACTCTCTTGAGAGTGTATTGTAGCAAGACTGCGATTAACATCTTCTCGTTCAATATCATTATTTACAACATGTTCTTGATCAATATCACCTACAATGTTCTCATTAGCATCATTATTTACAAAGTTATCGTTCCTATCATTATTTGTAGTAACTATGTTCGTAGCATTATCATGTCTTACAGTAGGTTCATCAACTTGTTGGAGAATTTCATCGAGAGAACTAACATCTATCGAGGGGACGTCAGTATTAGTATTAAACCTTAGTAAATCGTCTACATTTATGTCATCGAACTCGTGGGGGTCATCAGTGTTTTTTTTTTTTTGGTTGTCATGGAAAATTTGTAACAAGTTAGAAAATTTTGTGCTCTAAATTTTTTGAAATTTTATATTTATCAGAATTTATTTTGGTGATCTTTTTGTGCTTTGTGTGTTTTGAACTCTCCCAAATTGGAAAAACTTTTAAACATTTAAATATCTGTGGATATAATTTCAAGAAATACCACAATTCCCCATCGAGGACAATTGAGGTTATTTTGCCGGTGGAAGTTCCTTTTGGGACTCCCCACCAAATACGGCATACGATAATAATAATAATCAGTGTTATCTACAAAACCTTGAAAACCATTTTAAAAACCCGGGAAATCATTATCGTCTTTTTCCATCATATTAATATCATTAGGTCGAGACAAAGCGTCAGCTACGAAATTGGTTTTGCCGTTTATATACATGATGTCGAGATCGAATTCTTCTAATAAGAGTTTCCATCTTATCAGTTTCGAATTCGGCTCTTTGATACTATGAAGCCACTGGAGAGGTTTGTGATCAGTTTGAATGAGAAACTTTCGTCCATACAAGTAGGGCCTGAAATATTTGCAACACCAAACAACAGCCAATAATTCCTTCTCTATAGTAGAGAGATTGATCTCATGTCTATTCAAAGTACGAGAAGCGTATGCAACAGGTAGATCTTTACCTTCAAAAACTTGGGACAATACCCCGCCTATCGCATAATTGCTCGCATCCGTCGTCACAATGAACTGTTTAGAGAAATCAGGGAGTTGTAATATTGGACTGTTCTGCAACATTGTTTTTAGTTTTTCAAATGCATCTACATATTCTTTATTATTAATATCAATCTTTACATCTTTTTTCAATGCCTGTGTCAGGGGTTTAGCGATTTTTGCGTAGTTTTTTTATCATTTTCCTATAATAGCCTGTTAATCCTAGAAATTGTTTTATTTGTTTTTCGGTTTTGGGTATTTTTAAATCTTTGATTGCTTGCAGTTTAGCTGGATTGGGTTGGATTCCCTGTTCTGAAATGATATGTCCTAAGTACAGCAGTTCTCTCTTGAAGAATTCGGTTTTATCTAACTGTATCTTGAGATTGTGATCTTTTAGTTTCTTGAAAACGGATTTAAGATGTTTCAGATGTTCCTCTAGGTTGTCAGAGAATACTATTATATCATCCATATACACTAATACATTCGGCATTTTAGCAAACAATATGTTCATATTTCGTTGGAAAAACGGGGGTGCATTTTTCAGTCCAAAAGGAAGCCTAAGAAATTCAAAGTGACCGTCTTCTGTCGAAAAAGCAGTTTTAGGAACAGACTCCGGATCCATTTCAATTTGATGGAAACCCGAGTACAAATCTATTGTGGAGAAATAAGTAGCTCTCCCAATTTTACCGAAAAGATCTTCAATATTTGGCAAGGGATATTTGTCAGCTACCGTTTTGTCATTCAGTTTCCTGTAGTACCATTCCATTCTAACTCGATTACCATTCTAACTTTCCTTTTCCCAGAAGCATCTTGTTTTTTTGGAACTACCCAGATTGGGGAATTGTAATGAGAATTTGAGGGTTGAATTATTTTATTTTTTAGTAACTTGTCAATTCCAATTTGTACGTCCTTTTTGAAGATTTGGGGATATCTATAGTTTCGTGTGTACACAGGATTGTCATCCACAGTATTGATTTTATGTTTCAGTAAGTTTGTCGACCCGAGAGGAATATTATCAAGCTTTATTATTTCAGGGAAGTTGATAATTAAGTCAAGTATACCTTTTTTTTCCTCGTCGTTCATATGACCTGTGCGTAAAGTTTCATAGATTAATTTCTGTATAGAAGCAAAGTGTTCGGGACTCGTGGTCACGGATTCATTACTAGATTCAAAAATTGTTTCTACCTCCTCCACCTCTACGGGGTCAGGACTGATTGTCATTAATTCATGAGGGAAAGCTATGCATGTACATTCCCCATTAACAATATTAACAATGCCCTCTTCTATACAGTATTTTTCATTATCTACAGGTTTAAGCAATCCGTGCCTTACATTAGGAATAGACCTAACTGGGACAGTAATTACATTGAATCCAGGTTTCAATTCAATCGCCTCATTACTAGAATCAATAACAGATAATAAGGGTTTCGATATATTTCCATAATCCAAAGTATTTGACTCATAATTGACGTGAGCTTTGAGCTGTTGCATGGTTTCATTACCTAAGAGAATGTCATACCTATCTGAAAAGTTATACACATACATTTTAATTTTCGAAGTATTTGGAAACACTTTGGATGAATTGAAATATATATATATATATATTTGAGTTTTTACCACAAATTTTTCCTCAAATCTAGTTACATTCGACGGTACAATTGCAGGATTCACATAATTCATCATCGATCCAGTGTCAACAAGCCATTTTCTATTTACACCATCAAAAAAGTATGGAAGCGACTTATTAATGGTCTTTAGTTCGAAAAGTTTGGGGGGGGTTTCCGCTGGATCGGGGCCCAACTCTAAAAAATGATCGGCCAATTCATTCACAGCTGACGTGAGACAGTTGAGCTGCGATTGTAATGATTGAATACGAGTCGATGCATCAACGTGATTATTGTCACCGTTTGATTCATTGACATAGTGGAGATCCTGGAAAGGATTGTTGCGAACAGAATTGACAGAATTTCTATTAGTTGAAACAGTACGCATGGAGACAGTATTCTGGGAATCCCATTTGGGAGACGACTGTTGAATATTGTGTGCTCCATTTTGAAAGTTACGAAATTTATTGAAAGAATTTGGTTGGAAATTTTGAATTTGCGACTGCTGAAATTTAGAATTGAATGGAACAACACCCTGTTGGAAATTAGAATGTTGAGGCTGTTGAAATTGGATCGGACGAGGTTGAGAGAATCGATTTTGATTAAATGGAATCATATTTTGCCTGATGGGCTGCTGACGAAACTGTCGGAATTGACTGAACACTAGTCGCGGCTGAAAGAAATTTCTCGGTTGGAACCGAAAATTTGCGTTGTTTCCACTCACTGCACTTGTTTCACTTGCTGGCTCGGAACATTTCAATTGCTTTAAAACAATACTGCGATCACTACGCAGGGTGTCACGGGCATCGTCCAAATTCCGCAGATGGAAGACTTGGAGATGAGCGCCGAGCGTTGGATGAACACCGTGTATGAGCGTGCGGACAAGAGTCGAATCTAGTTGCTCCAGAAGATTTTTCAGGAGATCACCGGTTACGCCATCAAGCTTATAGCGGGCCACCACTTTGGCGCGTTTATCACTGAGTCTAGTCAGAAAATCGAGGGGTGTTCGAACTGAAAGGATTTCATTACTGCGATTTCCGATATTAAGTCAGGAACTGTACGTTTGTCGGAAAATGTTATGATTAAAAGTTCGATAAGTTCACGCACGGTGGAGCATTCACAATGTTGTACCATATCATCTGCAGCACCTTCCAAATTGTGAAGGGCGGCGGAGAGTAATAGCCAATGATTTTCTTCGCGTTGTGATTTTTCAATGGTATCATTACAATATAAAGCGTAAATGTCCTCCAGAGATTTTACGAATTTCGGAATTCTGTTCGAGGCTCCATCGAATTTTGGAATATAGTCCAGCAAGTATTTCGGAATAGCTTTAGTTGACATTGTAACAAAATTTAACTTGGATGGTCGAAGGAAAGTAGAAAATGAAGAGGATGAATTGTTCTCGTCGTTACTTACGGATAAATTAACTTCCGGATCACGGAAGGAGTCGTTACTGTCCGCCAGGTTGAATTTGATGTTGAAAGGCGTGGCACCACTTGCAGAACTAGGTAGAAGTTATAGGGTTCACCTCACTGTTCTTCCGGAATTTTTTCGAAGTCGAAACACACGATCGCGAATCGAAAAAAAACTAGTTGTCAAACGAACAACCACGAAAACTGCAGCAAGGTAGTTCGGGCGCCAGTTAAGGTTCTGGGTAACCAAACGCCTTTTTAAAAATAAACTTTTAATTTTCAATACATAATATAAATTACAAAGTGAAATTGAGAGAAACGCTTTCTGTGAATGCTGGCAGTAGACTGACTAAAAACTATTAAGAACGGTAACAACAATAGGAACCTACATCAGCAGTAATTTAGGCGTTAGGAGATGTAACTTGAGATGATAACAGATCATCTTTACTGTCGGTTGCAGATCCGACATGGCATATTTAACCTAGGACCGTGAAACAGTTTATCGGCGTTCAAATAATATATTTGAGAATAAAGAGTTGAATTGTAATAGTATGAGCAAATTATTCAATCGTGGTTATGTAAAATAAATAATAAAATATATAACTATCTTATTAAGTATTGTATGAATATTTGATTTATTTGAAAACATGCTCTGTAACTTACATGTTGACACAAATTTATAGTGGTGAGGTTGGTAATCCCACTATTTTTAACTATTCAAGTTATAAACTTCTTTTTGATTAGTTGTGAAGGTGATATTGTGGTAGTTATCCATATTAAATGAAAAGACAAGACGTTGTCAAACCACTGATTTATTAAAAAATCGAGATACCGGTTTTGGTTGTTACACCATTATCAATCTCTGGTAAACGTAGCAGAGTTTATCAGACTGTGAGTTTACCAGAGATTGATAATGGTAAAACAACAGAAACCGGTATCTCGGTGCCAGACATTTTAGGTTTGACTCGCGGGGAAACATTTTTGAGTAATGTTCCTTGGTCCTTGGATAATTTGAATTAAAAAAGTTGACCTAAACCTTGTGCTTAATGCAATGCCCTAAAACCACAGAATTTCGGTTCCTTTCCTAGTTTTCTGCAATTTACGCGAAAATTAAGCATCGGACTGAACCAATAATTTATATTTTTAAGCTAAAAATTTCAAAAAAATTGGTAACAAATTCAACCTTCTATATCAAATAATGACCGTATCATGATTTTCAAAAAAGTTATATTTTTCAGAGACAAATAAAAATTTGTCACTTCTCAGTTTTCAAGTTTTCCGTTTTTCTAGATACGTAGCAGCTTCCTGAATTTTCTTTTACAATATGATTTTTCTGGGGTATAATGACTGGACTATAATTTTATATACGAAACCAACTCATATTTTTTTACTTTCATGAAACCTCTAAAAAATTATAGAATTTTAAAAATTTAAAGTTTTTGCCAATCAAGTGATAAAAAAATATTTCTGGCATGTTCTATATGGAACTTTCTCTAAAATCTTAGGAAAATTGGAAATATTATAAGTAACTGTATTAATATTTCAACTGAATAGAAGAAACCATTCAATTATTCATATAGTGAAAAATAATTGGTATATTAATTATATGAATAATTAAAATATTCATATAATGATGAGACTATTTGGAGTACCTATCTCCCAAGGTTATTAGAGACAAGGATGTTCCGATTTTCGAGAATTTGAAAAGTCGTGGGGGAACCCAAAAAAATGACGTAGTTCAAATCAGAGACCACAACTACACTGGCGCATTGAAAATATGAATCGTCTGATTTGTCCACTATAAACTCAGATGAGAAGTCTAGCATGGCCCTGGCTATTTCCAAAGCCACGTTTAGGCCCTACACCGGAGTTATGAACAAAATTGTTAATAACTTTTATATAATAAGTTATATAATAGTCTATATAATAATACGTTATTCACAAAAGTTATTAGCACTCTGGTGTACAGGTGGCATTACTTGTTTAATCCTTGTGTATGGGATGTTGAGCTAGTACCTGACTCTGTAAACGAATTTCCATTTTTGTAAAAAATATGCCTAACCTAGTTTGATATTCAAACTTATAAAACAATATTTTGCGTTATGACGGAGATATGATAAATTGACAGATTATAATCAATTTGGCCGATTTTGTTATAGTATCAATACGGAAATTACTTTAATATTAATGTTTTAATGATAATAATGCTATATTAAAGTTTCCATAATGTAGGAATAGGATCTACAATTGGCACAATATGAAGTTGGTGTTTTCTTTTGAGAAGCGTGAACAAAATAGCAACATATGATATTAAAATATAAAACTTGTTTTGCTGAAAATATTGAAGGACCGCGCATGCGCCGCACTACGGCGCCAGTGTAGTTGGGATCTCTGATCTTCAACTACGTCAAATTTTCGTCTCCCCACCACTTTTTCATTTTGCCCAATATCAGGCAGTTATGGGACAACCTTTTTCTAATAACCTTGCCTATCTCCAATAATATAAAAATTCCATCTTACCTGGTATCCTAGAGCACACTTTCCTAGAGCAAACTGTGCAGTATTCGTACGATCAAGGCAATCAACACAGTTCACTCTGATTATTCCAGTCTGCAGGTTATTGCTTCGTCCCATCGCAATTCCGTCTGGTCTTTTAAAGCTCTGATAAATTCCAGTCTTAAAAATTGCATTTCGTGCTATATCAGCTAACTTCCCCATTACATTAGCTTCTTTTCTATGAAAAAAAAATAGAAAAAGCAAGAAATGGAAATTTAATTTCTACTGATTTATGAAGCTTAGAATTTCACAACATTTAATGCATGCAATTATAGCTAAAACGTTCATCATGTCAATCTATGAAGAATTGGGTATTTCCTTCACTTTTAAATGAACCTCACTGGTGGTTGTCACTCTGATTTAAATTTCTCACTGTTGGTTGACGGTAGTTTAATTATTGAATTATAATATACATTTATCAACCAATTGATTCGATGGTGAAGGTTTTGTGCCCTGATAATAATATCCATTACTGTCGGAACTTGCATCAACAGCAAAAATGCGATTGGTTAGAATAAGTTTAATCCATTATTGAGAGCTACTATTAGAAAATATTATTGATAATATCAAAGTGTATATACTGTACATTACTGTACTATTCTTGAAAAACAAGTGAATCATCTATTTATGTAAAGAATAGAATAGCGAATGGATAGCTAATTAGTTATTCACGTCTAAAAGTCTAGATTACGAAGTATTACAGGAACTTCTTGACAGAATAGTGAGTGCTTGGTTTTCCACTCACCCTTTATTCATTCGAGCCATATCAAAACTAACGTATTGAATGCAATGGTCAACCGGCAAGAATTTATTCAAATAACGAACTGAAGAACTGAACTCTTCACTTAGCTGAGACTCATGTTTCTTTTTTTCTCTTTTCTTGACAAGATTCAAAATAATTATAGGTGATCCATAACGATAAAGAAGATTATTGAAATGAGCACCTACAACAAAAATAAGACTTTGATAAAGCAGACTGGAAGCAACAAATAGTGTTTTCAGGGCAATGTGCAACTATTATGATATGTATTCAATTAATTTACTAATAAGCCTACAAAAAAAACAATTCATTATAATCAACTTTTAAGAGGAACAGGTTAAGCCCATAACTGTTTTTCTCCCGAATTATGTACAAGGTACATCAACAATTAACAAATTCAAACCTAAGCATTAATATTGCATAGTTTTTATAGGCTACAATCAAATAGACCTACGTATATAAATCATAAATTTCTTTTTTTACGAATTCAAGCATGAATCAGCAATTCAAGCCATTCAATTATGAAATTATTGAACATAAATAATAGATAAATTTATCAACAAATATGTAGTTAATGGAAACTGAACGATAAGATCAATACAGTATAAAAACAAAATTGATTAAAATCCGAGTTATGATTTGAAACAGCAATGGTAATTCTAAAACGATGGGACATTACCTGCTGTCTCAGAATAAGGATCACTCAAATCAAAGATTATTGCCGGCTTTGGCACCATTTTACTGATGTCTTGACTCCAATGGGCTGGAATAGAACCCCTCATCTGTACAAACGAAGTTATTCTTGGACTGTCATAAGAAGATACCCCGGTATCTTCGACTACTTGTTCGGTTTCAACTTCATTTGCTACATCTCCCTGAAACCCATGCCAAAAATCATCATTATTTTCATCAATTCCATTTATAACATTTAATTTTACAACTTTTCAATTTTCATTTCTAGAGATAAGAATTGTTACCTAATTCAGGAATGAATAAGCTGATGAAAAGTTAGTTTTTGACGCCTTGAACAGGTTGTAAGGCCGGCATTGCACGGTAATATAGAAATATTATCATATTGTCATATAAAAAGAGACGAAGAGACGAAATCATATTGAATTATAAATAATTAGAATAAGTTAATTGATAACTATAGTCTGTCCAAGGAAAGAAGACCCTCTCTCAAGAGAATGACTCAAGCTCGGTCAATATTCGTTCAAAAATTATCAATTTTATCTCAAATTGAAGGAAACAATTTGATCTACTATTAAGACCACATTTATAATTCTTGAATTCGAAATACTGTTAATTCAAATTAGCATGGTGGTCATTCTATCAAATTATGCTCAAACTAATCTTTCAAACACTCTATTGTGTAAAATTAATGTATCACCTCAAAGTTGGCACCTCTCTTGAGAAATCGAGTTCCAGCATATTTAGACGATCTTCTAGCAATGAGGGTGATGTAAACGTTTCTTCCAAAAATGTTGACTGCTGATTGACTGACAAAGCCATGCATTATGTACAGGATCCAGTCTGGACGGAGAATATTTTCTATCTTGCTCAATAAATGAAGGTTCCAAACGAATCTACGATTTGGAATGCTTTGCACCGCGTACTCCACGATTTTTTTTATTTTCGTCTGTTTGGACCCAGCGTTACTTGATTGGCGCCTGAGAAAAACACACTTCAGATTTATAACTGTCTCAAAAGAATCAGTTGAATTAATAGCTAGAGGCAGCACACTAGAATAAATGCAATATTTTTGTAATAATGAAAAATATTCTAACAATAGCCCATAAAAAATTATATTTTTACTAACTTTGTCTGTTATCACAATTTTTTTATTGTTCAATCAATTTTAAAAAATATGTACCACAGTAGTTGTTCTATATGTCAATGGTTCTGATATAGCGCTAGTCTAAACTCATTGAACCACTTGATTTTTTCCCAAATTTCAGACACCTTTTTTCAGTTACTGTTGGTAGCCTTTAAACAGGTAGTTTTTTGTAATGCCTGAACTTTCAGGTAAATCAACTTCAAGTAAACTGGAGTGGTCAATCACGATCACTTTCAGACAAAGGACATACGCAGGCAATTAAAGACATGATTAGGAAGTAATAGAGGTCAAGACTGATAATATATGAGGGGAGACTTTCGTTAATTTATAAATGACTACAAGACTATGCAGAAATTTGGCTTCAATGAAAATTCGCAATAATTTGATAGAGCTTCATCTACAAAAAAGACTGAAACTTACTTATCATTCCTGACGTCTGAAGTGCTGTTATCAGATTCAGAAAATATGTCGATGTTTTCGGCATCTTCAACATGACCTTGAAAGGAAAATTACTTTTTTAAATATCAACTAAATAACATTTCAGGTTGATTTGATTCAAGAGGATGATTAGGAGATTCTGAAGGATAGTGTACCTTTTGAAAAATCTTGAATATTAATAATCTAAATCATTACAAAAATTAAATCATATTGAATTTCCTGTAGTGACTGAATGAATTTAATTAGTGGTGCTGGTGATGCTCAAATAAGTTTGAAACATGACTAAAACCAATAAGGTGAATTATGATAACGGAGATGGATAAATAACCAAGAAGCGATCAGCCTCTCCTATTCCCCACGAGAGTAAAATAAATTTTCTAAATGGTTCCAAGAGTTTGTGTCATCAAAAAAAGACTATAAAACAAATTAAGTTAATTAAATTAACCGTTATTCACAGAATTAAGTAATTTTATAGAATTTACTCATAAGAATTTCGATTTAAGATAGGAATTACACATCTACTAACGAGCTATAGACCCTTATATAGTTCATAGCTCCAGAATACTCAGAGCTCGAACTCGTACTGGCAATTGGCCTCTCGGTGAGGGTGATCTATCGGTGAACGTGATGTTAAGTCACGAACACTGTGGACTGCACTTGGATGGGTGACCGGTTCTGGCCAAGAACACATTGGCGAGGTGGAACTACCCGTAAGGGTCTCCCCACCAATAAAAGCCATAAGAATATATTTTTTTACTCAGAGCTGTAGGCTACTCCAATTTAGCTTATCAGCGACTTTTTGGCAATGACTCCAATGAGATATCACTTACTGGCATGTGAACTGCTTCTAAAACATCCACTGTACGGATCCAAATTTGTAGGTACAGACATGTTTACTTGAAGGGTCTGTGTTACGTCATAGCTGTAGCTGAAATAATGAATTTTTAATAAGAATAAAATTCTAAAATTCGACCAAATTCTTTTATCGAAATATTTTTCAAAGAGCATTAAGAAACGTTTTTAACAGTACGATTAAAAATATGATTCAAATTAATCTAAATCCGACTTTTCATTTTTGGTTATCATCTAACTGCAAAAAAACCATTATCTCAAAAAATTGTGATTTGCATCACCATTTTCGGGATTTTGTTTATGAGACATGAAGTTGTCACAAATTCATTTTCATCTCCTAAAAATGCATTGGTTTCTCCAACGATTAGTCAAAACATTTTGGAATGTCTATTATTCCAATGAATGATAATTATTGGTTAATGGATTATTTATTGCATAAATACAATAATTCGATAGTTTTATAAATATTGAAATTATTATGAATAATGAATTACGTAATTTTTAAATAATAGGCCTACATACCTAAAATAGAAATTACTGGAAAGATCAATACTCTGGAACATCTTTAGATATCGAGGCTCATCAGGGTGCGGAATTCTAACGGATTCATTGGGAATATAGATCATTGAAGTGTCTTCTATTTTATAAATTGTGTGCAATCCAATTACTGCCACTCTCCTTCGCTTTGTGACGACGATAAGATAGTACCCTTCAAGAAATCTTACAAAACCTGAAATAAACAAAAAATCAATAGACCACAAGAAGAAAAATAGACATGTTCATGCAGTATCTAATGTACCAAAGTTATTAGAATTAAAAATTATGAACAAAAATAAAGCACTGCTTCCAAAAAAAAACTTTTGGGAATCTAAATTGAAACTTTGTGGGAAGCGCATTCAAAGAATTTCCACCACCTTTATAAGAATAAGTTAAATTCAGCAATGAACAGTAGAGTAGTATTACTTATATGGCGAGTTTCTGTTTGTAACTCAACTTCATGAATTTTGGTTCAATTTAAAAACTATATAGAAATAAAATAAATTTTGGATTTGAAAAACGAACAGATTAATGCAATTATTTGAATTTGGCTCGAAATTGAATGGGGTAGGATTCTTGGGTTTGTTGAAAAATAGGCAGTCTATACAATTCGTGGAACAACATTTTCGTATCAACTCAACAGTAGAATATTTACCGACAATTCCAAAGGCAGAAACAGCTCTTGACGTGTTGGAGCGACTTCTTCCTCCTGGATCCAAAGTCTGCACAAGTTCCCACACTTGTTCCTGCGTATACTCCACTCCATCATCAGCTAGAACCAGCTCCAACGGTTCCATTCTATCAATATTCAGTACTCGGAACACACTCTGTGTGTTATTGGACGCAATTATACATAGTTTCTGAAAAAACTATGAGATTGAAATTTACAAATTTCTAACTAGATCGATTAGCCTATATACAAGCTATACAAGCCTCATACAGTCCAACTAACTAGTAATCTTACATCCAGTGAGATTGAAGGACTTGAAGGACTAGAAATATGACGAATAATTTTGGAGTGAGAAGGGGTTTTGGGTCCCCTGGACTGGAGAGTTCTGGCAGACACAATGTATTATTATAATAATACATTGTCTCTGGTTCTGGTCAACTAAAACATAACTTACATAAATATAGTACAAGAAAGTACTATAAAGTAAATCAAAAAGTGTAGTTACAGTAGTTCACAAAAGAACTGGGAATATACATGTCTTATTGTCTATGAGTTATAGCTTGTCTATACTATAAGTATAAGGTAATGAACTGCCCATAAATATAAAGTAGGTATAAATAAACCATAGCCTATAAATAGGCTAAAGTAAATGGAAATGAATCGTTTTGAGAAGTATTGTTATTGATAATGATCAATGTCTATATGATGCATAACCTTCAGGAAAATAATATGATGTGAAATAATTTTCAGATACTGGCTCAAACTAATTTATAACTTATTGGACAATTATCAATTTCATGTAGGCTAACTAATTTGAATATATGTTGATTGTATGCGATTTTTAAAATGTAATGACTCTGCTGTGATAGCAAGCGTATTTTCTGGCAATAAATTATTTGATTTGAAACCTTGGTAAATTTACTAACCTTGCTCTCCCCAAACTTCGCTAAGTTACTGATTTTGATTATTGAGACTATAGGCTAAGCTCAATAATGATAAAAATTAGTCATAGCTTGAAATTAGTCAAGCGGTTAGCTCTGTACGGTAATACTAATCATTTAATAAACATACCGTACCAGATTGACTGTAGCCACAGAGGAGGTAAATCCTCAGGATTTAGCTCTTCTGTGCTGTAGCAAAGATTTTTGAGAGGTCTGAGGTGGTAACCTAAATCCAGTCACCGTAATAAATAAATATATTATAAAATATTTTATAAAAATGCAAATACATAAGTTAAGTTACTTGAAATTCGTAGGTATCAATTCATATGGAGATACAATAATTTTCTCAAGTACTTACTGTTTTTGTTTCGTACAATGCTATTTTCTGGATAGAGCTAATGATTGGGTGCATGATAACATGCACATTTTCATTATTATCCATCTTCACTGATGATACTCAAGAATGTATTGATTCCTGTAATTTCTATTAGGGGAGTGATAACATTCAGTAGGCCTTCTCAATCATCTTACACTGTAATCTCCAAATTTATCAACAAAATAATGTAGGCTACTGGAAAACAACATCGAAAACAAACAAACTAAATATTTTAGCCAACAATAATAGTCTAGAAATAAATTCATAACACTCTTTAGAATGGAAACAAATTCAGATGAAGTCACTTTCCAGACTGTTCTTGCAAAAAATCAACATTTACTTCAATATTTCCATCATTCTTCTATAAGAAAAGTGCTAACAACGTAACAAAACAACATAACCTCAACAAGTAAAGTGACAAAGTTGTCCGGCGTCAGTTTGTGACGCCAAGTTTCTTAGGGTGTACGCCAGAAACTCCAAGAATCATTAGCTCCAAAACCAAACCACCACACAGTTTCAAAAACTCCAAGTTCACAAACTCCAAAACGAGATCGGGGCACGAACGATAAGGATACAGTATCATATACTCGTTTGATACTGTATCAAGTACTGAAATGATACTGTACCATCAATTTAAATGATACAGCCTTCTACAATGATACAATTCAGTATTTCAGTGATTTTCCCAAAGTATTCTCGTTAATATTATTGAGTCATAAAATAATTAATCATGAATAGCTGACGTCAGTTAGGCGGTTAGAGAATAACTGTTATTAATTCTCAGCTCTCTCAGGACAGTTGGCGGGCTGTCTGGGGTGATGAACTTTAAGAAAAGATAGCTTTTCATTTGTAAATTTTAATTAGGCTATTGTACCGTAGGCCTATGTCCCTTAAAGAATTTCAAATTTATTTATTTTTGGAAAGGAAACTTATTTCTTAATGAATAATTTCACATAACCTACATCTATCTCAGTTTTATTTAAAAATTAGGCTTATGATGACTCAACTCTCAACAATTTTTCATATATGACTAAGTTATGGATGCTCCAACGCAATAAATATAATCAATGTGACTTATTTAAAATGTTCTGAGAGCCAAAAAATTTCTGTGCATTTATAAAATACTTTCAACTCCATGAAGGATACTTTTATTTATTTTGTTTTTGAAACTATTATGAGTTTCAATTTATTATATTTGAAATTACTTTATTCATTTAAATAATAGCTACATTATATTCTCCTATTGTTGAATTTTAATTTTAATCAATAGTTTGTTGCTTATTGTCATTTCATCACGCATTTATCGTTCACAATTCAAATCTAACCAAGAATGAATTCATAAAGAATTTTTTTGAGTTATCCATTTCTTATTACATCACCAAATACTTACTTAAAAAATTTTTGTTTATTCTTTAATAAATATATTTGAAAAACTTCCATAAACCGACGTTTTTAAATCCGACTAAAAAGAAGAAAATAAATTTCTGGTTAACTTTGAATCTCTTTATGTAAGTTATTGAATTATAAATATTTTCATGAAACCTTATTGGTTTAGAATTCCTTGTAGCCTACGTGTTTTCTGTAATGGTTTGTGGTAGAGATTAGCAGATAAGATTGAAAATAGACAATTATGTCAAAAGATAATAAAAATATTCTCATTACTTTTAATGGTGGGGAGACCCTTACGGGTAGTTCCACCTCGCCAATGTGTACTTGGCCAAATACCGGTTACCCATCCAAGAGTAGTCCACAGTGTTTGTGACTTAACAATGTAGCTATGATTTGTAGCTAATCAAATGTGAGAACGCACATGAGAAACTCTCCGATAAAACAGTTGATTGAGAAATTATTTCAATTCTTTCAAATGGACCGACTCCTACTCTACATGGTTGTCAGTTTCAAGAACATAGTCTTTTTTAAAGGTGGCTATGCTCTAGCTCGTGTGGAAGTGGATGAAAATTAATTTATTTGAGCCACAGTTAATTTTGCAACCTGCTACAAATTCCTTGTACATACATGTTTTGTGTCAATAACTGAATATATACGGTAGTAATTTTCGTTACCGTATGTTAATATTGAAATCTGAATTTATGTTTGATTTCTGTTTAGTGGCAATGATTAAATTGAATAATACGTAGCCTGAATTAAGACTATCGATCAAATGCAAATCATATAGAAGAGTTTCCAGTGCTAAAAACTATCTAATATTAATATAAAAAATGATTCAAGGAAAATGAAATGGAAAATAGTTTTACACGTTTATTGGTCAAACAGTACCAAAGATTTTTCACCAGTGAAAATGTACAAGCAACTTAAAACAAATATCACAGTTATTTTTAAAATTAGTTTTTTAGTACATATTTACATTGCAATATTTTCAGTGGAATCAATAGGCACTTGCAGTGAATTCCTGATTCAGGAAGCCTATATTTTTATTTTTAATACCCAATATTATTGTACTGTATCCAAAATTATTACCAAATCTTATAGCATTAGTTAACGAATTTTAACCTATCTAGTGGTTTTTTGAAAATGTGTAAAATAGTTACTTATGTTGAAGTTCAAAGGGAAATATCCCGATTGATTGAACCTAGCTAACTACAAAATATTGTAAACATTCGAATTATTAGAAAAGCATTCTAGCAAACATTCCAATAAAGAAAAGATAGGAACACAAAGAGAGCAAGTGTCAGACTTTTACAACATTCATTGTTGTGAATCAGTTGTTGATAACATATTGTCATATAATTCAACTAGTAACATAAATTAACTTGATCCAAAAATTATCACTATTGATTTTTGGACAAACAAATTTTTACGTAAATTTCAAAAATGATGATATTGTAATTATCTAATGATTGCATTCACTATGAAGAGCAAAAGGCTGTTTTCAGTCTATCTGATATAAGGCTGCCTTCAAATTCAAAAGCCCGCCGTTTCCTGCGAATCATATGCCTTGGCGCAATGATTGGCCAATGGCAAAGCGGCGCGCCAAAGCCAGTCGAAGTGGAAGGTTTGAATAAAAATTTGGGTGCGTGACGGTTTTTCAGACGTATATTGATAACAATACCAACGAATTAAAAAAAAAATCATATAGGCCTAGTTGATGCCTATTAGTTGGGCAGTTGGAAAATTTTATTATGCTTAGCTGCAGTTAGGACAGTCCGAATCTGTCTTCGATAACGAATTAGTATAGCTGTGGTTACTTACGTTTTTGTATTCTCGCAGACAGCTCGCCAACTGTCCTGAGAGAGCTGAAAATTAATAACTGTCATTCGCCAACCGCCCAAGTAATTGGCGTCAGTTACTATTCACTATAGTATAGACTTCAATTTGAATGATTTCCCTATAGACTAACAAAGTTATAACAATTTTTCTTTTGAACTTTCATTCACAGCAAAAATCCATTCACATAGTACATTATAGACATTGATTGGGTGTTGGTCACAATGCTTTTCATTTTTGTTGAAACACATTAACTTGATTAAATTAATTCAGTGTCTTCAAACTTATTAAACTTTTTTAGAATGATTCTCCAATTCATAAATTTCATTTTGTTGGTGATATTTTCCATGGTACGTAACTATTATAGTTTGATTGCACAATTTTTTCATGAGAATGCTTATTTAGAAGAATAAAATGCTTATACTTGGGCTTATACTATATTGAGGAAGCACTCGTTGAATAATATTGAAACTGATGATAATGACTGTCATCACCTTTTTCTCTCAAGTATCTCTTCTACATTTTTCCACATAAGAAAACGCTGATATTGAGCTGTCTTACATAAAAATGATTCAGGAAGAATCTAATTGATACAAGACTTTCTCTTATTAAATGTTTCTTGAACATCATAACCTAGGAGTAAATGAATCACTGGATTTATAATGCTCTACACATCATCTTCTTTCTTCTTGATAAATTTCTCTATTTCTAAATTATTTTCTCATCTTTTCCACCTTAGTATTGGCGTAGATATACTAAGCTGTATACTGTATAGTTAGACTATGGTATTGGTTTTCAAACTATCTTAATACTACCCACCTATATCTTGATAGGAATGGAAGAAGCCTACATAGCCTAATTACGTGCAAAGGACAACAACACAATTTAAAACGGTTTGAATCTCAATTAGATATAATAATCGTAATAAAAGTTAAGAAGAGTCACAAGTGTTTTTTAGCTATCAAAATATGTTCTGGCGGACACAACACAGACATGATACTTCATGATATCCTCAAGAGTATGAGACACTGCCTCAAAACTTGAAAAATAATTAAAAATTAGAGTAATATTAGAAAATAATTGATTGATTGAATACCCTTTTCAGGGCGAATTTAGAGCTCCAGATTCCCTCTACGAGAGAGAGAGAAAATTAGATTATATCTCTGGTAGATTTTCAAAATTAAAATTTTCCTGTTTTGATGTTTGTATTTGATAATGTTTTGATATGAGCTTCAATTTCACATAGTAAACTTTCTTTACAATGTAGTTACATGTAACAGTAGGATGATGGTTCAGAAAAACTGGTACTCAGATATTACGTGAAAGTTGCTGAAAAAACTATTTTGATGATGGATTTTTGTGATTGTACAATCTAAAAATGTTAAATGAATGGAAGCAAACAATTTTTGGTATTCAATTATTGAATATGTGAAAACTATTGGGAGGGGTCTTTAGGGTTTGGAATGATAATTCAAAGTTCTGGTAAAGACAGCTCTGTATTCTCCGCCCTTAGATTTTGGGGCACAATAAAAAACTCTACTCTGAATACAATTCGTCATAAAACTATTGAAAATACAAGGTAAGAATTGAACTTAAGGACATATTTCTTCCAACTATGTGCAATATATTTTAATTTGAAGAGTGAAATAATCAATGACTTGTGAATATACTCTTTTTTCTATGTAACATCCAAACAATAAACAAGACCAGCTTGAACTTTTTGAATTACTTAGTCTGTATTGTACCATGTACGTACATTTTACAGTATAATTTAAAACATGAAGGTTCGTATTATATTGTTGACTGACATTTCCTATAGCATTGCATGTAAGCATTGAAGGAATAAAAGCATTCTTATTCTTATTCATATTCACTTTAACAAAAATTGAAATACAATTAAATAAATACTTGGCAACAATAATGAAAGATGCTATTTGACTTGAAAACTTGGATAAAAAGTATAGTTCATTTGATCCTTCTCAGTATGAAAGTGAAATAACTAACAATAACATTTATTCATCAAACAAAATATGAAAATTACATATCTTTCCCACTCAGAGGCAATGGATAGGCTAATTTTGCTTGTCCATTTCGAATACTGTGGTGGTGGTGGTGGTAGCTGCTGCTGAATGATTCTGCAAGAAAACAAAAATGAATTGGTACAACGTAAAAGACATAAAAACTTTCATAATTAATAAATGTTGATCAATATTCACTAGTATCATTGCAATAGGCCTACATAGTACCTTTTATGGAATTTGTGGAGCTGATATTAGTTTGATCAAATGTTTGATGCAACGTATGTTTCTTGTATAAAAAAAATAATTATTATTAAAGACGGTAATATTGATAATATTGAAGATGCCAAATCCCTTCTTATCAAGCTCAAAATGATCACAACACTTAATATCTTAGTAGATACTAGTGACTTTCACTTTGACAACAGAACTCACGATTTTTATGCTTGTTGGACGCGTTTCGTGGCACTGAGCCACATCTTCAGCATACAAGGAGTAACTAGATACTGAGGTCTTGCAGGTCTGAGAATTTGGGATATGTGGATAGTGGGTGGTGGGGGAAGGTGGGGAAAAAGAGTTGGGTTGGTGGAAGGGGATTAGAAGAGGTATGACAGGGTCTGGGGAAGGCTTTTGGGCGGGAAGATTCAAACTAAAATTCAAATGATGATATCAAATAGGGTGTGGGATTGGTATTGGAGTTGGTTATTTAGTATGTTGCTGGGCTGTGTTTTGTTGTGTTTGTAGATTTCGTATTCTTCTATTGTGTTGAGTCTATGTCCTTTTTTCATGATGTGCAGTATGTCCAGATTGTTTTTGATATCAGTGTATGTGTGGTTGGTGTCAAGAAGGTGGTCTGCATAGTGGGATTGGGTGTGAGAGTGGGATATTGCACGTATGTGATCATTGAATCTAGTTGTGAATGATCTGCCTGTCCGCCCTATATAAAAGCATGGACAGTCATTGCACTTAACTCTGTATACTCCTGATTGTTTGTAGATGTCTGATGGTGGGTGGTGAATGAGCTGTCTATGAGTGTGGTGTTCAGTTTTGAAGGCAACCTGGTAATTATGTCTTTTGAAAATGTTGGCGATTTTCAGTGATTGATTGGAATGATATGTCAATGAGATGAATTTTTTGTCAGTGTCCTTGTTGGTCAGTCTGTCAGTTTTCTGTTTGATTTTTTGATGGATTTTGTCAATGAATTGTGCCAAATTATATTATTTTCATTGATTTTATTTAAATATATAGAGTCTGGAATATTAGAATTTATAAATTGTAACTTAGTAGTTTCTGTTCCCATAGTCAGTTGGATATTTCCAGGCGCCAGTCTGCCGTACATTGTAATTCGATAATCCTGTTAATTCTCATTTTCAATAATACCTATTTATCTCAACTGGCGCCAATTCTCGAGATTAATCAGAATTATTCCAGACGTTTACTCATCGTAAAATTGTGACAAGCTACCGTGAGAAGTAGCATATATCTTAATAAGCATTAGGGAATTTTGCAATCCTTCTCATCTCCTGTCCTTATTCGAATCTAGTCCTCTCCTTGTCTAATGAGACATTGTGTGACGTCAGAGGTAATTAATTTAATGAGGAGGTAAAATTTGCTTGGGCAGAGCACCCAACTGTTGTGCTGGAAAGCCTCGGTCCGTTGGAAAAAATCGAGAGATGACTTGCAGGCCGCTCAGATAATAGTTTGTGAACTGATTATGTTAATTTATTAGAAGTACTTTTACATACAGTAATGAAGTTCTTGGTGTTTCATTTCTCACCTGGAAAATGGACAATAAATTAACTAGTTTGAGGATGTAATCCTCCTCTATCTTAAATAGTCAGTATTTTATTACAATAATGTAAATTATTTTTAAAAGCGGTTGACTGCCAAACCCATTTTCAAGTGTACTGTATCATGAAGTGAACTTCCACATTCCCATTTTGGGTGAGTTCTAATATTATTATAAACGTAATGATTGATCTTTTGTGAACTATCTGTTGTTTCTTATTTTATTTTCAGATATTTATGTAATTTATATTATGTCAGGTTATGTACTCATTTGATGATTCACTTTAGAGTCAATAAGTTTCACTTATTGAATTCACTTATGAATCATCAACTGAATACACCATCTTTCACTTTATGTTATTACTGTATCATTAATTAGATTGTAATATGTGTTATAGGAACTTGTATATGTGCAAGATTGCTGTGTAGCTGCAATCCATTTACTACCATGTTCAACGGGACTGGCAACTCCTTCCATTTGTGGACGGCAATGTTCAACATCTAGTACCGCTGTAGGGAGATTGGAAAACCCTGTGTCATTGGATTCTGCCGCCACCAGCCCGAGGTCCAAGGAGCAACACACCTTCATCATCTTCACCAATCAATCACCCCTTCAGACAACGGACTCGTCGACGGCGGATATAAAAAATGAGTAATTCAATCTCCCCTCAGCGATATTTTATGTAGCCCCTTGGTCTCTTAAAGACAGATGTATTTTTAATATTAACTTAATGATAACCATTCTCTTTTATTGTAAAGAAATAATGATAATTCAATATAACTTAATGGCAATCAACCGCGAACCAAAAGTTTCATCATTCCAAGACCCTCAATCACTAGACTAGACTAGAATTATTCATCAATCTAGACTTCCACCGACATCAGGAAACAGCACGCTTTTAACAATTTCTCTACTGCTCTGATAATCTATATTATCATAAAGGAGTTCAGCATAGAAAGTCTGAGAGTATCCGTTATTTTTGGCAATTTGTTTTATTGTCTGCAGTTCTATGTCATAGTCATCCTTGTCTAGTGGTATTCTGATGAGTCTGTGGATCATGGAGTTGTATGCTGCTTTCTTATGTTGTGGGGGGTGATTGGATGTTTGGTGGATTGTCATGTCTGTGGTTGTTGGTTTTCGGTAGATTTTGAATTTGTGAGTGTTTGTTTCAGTCCTGGTTATTGTCAAGTCAAGGTAATTAAGAGTTCTGTCAGTTTGAGTTTCCAAGGTAAAGTTCAGATTCTTGTGGATGTTATTTATGTTTTTCAGGAATAGTTCGGATTGTCTTTGGTTGCCTCTGTAGAGTGTGATGATGTCATCTGCATATTGATACCAGTATATTATTTTGTTGGAATGGGTGTTGTTGTGAAGGATGTATTTTTGTTCAATGTGGTGGAGGAATATTTTGGGAAGGATACTGGCTATGGGGGAGCCCATTGGTAGGCCTTCTTTCTGGGAGTAGAATTTTTCATTGTGGGTGAAATAGTTTTGTGAGGATATGAGTCTTGTGAGGTTGATTATTTCATGGATGTGGGTGTCTGGCGTTTTATTTTCAATCAGCATTTGATGAAGAATATTGATTGTTTCATCAATTGGGATAGAAGTGCATAGGTTGGTTATGTCAAAGGATAGGAGGAGGCAGTTGTTAGGAATTGTGATTTCTTTTATTTTATCTATCAGGTCAGTGCTGTTCTTGATAGAGGTGTGGTCTGTGAAGGTTATATTATTTCTTATTATTTTGTCCAGTGTTTTTGCAAGGAGGTGGCTGGGTGCAGAGGAATGGTTAACCATGGGTCTGATGGCAATATTTGATTTATGTAATTTAGGGAGAGCATTTAGTTTGGGAGCTTGAGGTTTGATTTGTTTGAGTTTTTTTGGCAGTGGAAATGATTTGACTAGTTGCATTTATGGCATCATTGATTTGTTTATTATATTTTGTGGTTGGATCTTTTTTGAGAGTTGTTATGTTGTTTTTTTGTAATAAAGTCATCTATTTTACAGTTTAGGTCATCATTTTCAATGATCACAGTGCTATTGCCTTTGTCAGCTTTGACTATGGTGACATTGTTGGTTTTTAGCTTGTTTTTTATTGATTTTATTGATCACTTTTCACGTGATTTTTCTATGTACAGTATTCAATTAAATCGTCCTAGACCAAAAATAATTACCTATAATTTTTTATCAAGAAAAGTTTTAATGAAAATAATTTTTTTCAGATGATGAGTAAAGCACTTTGGGAAATTCATCGAAAAACCAGCTATAAAATCGTCATGTATCACTTTTCACGTGGTTTTTCTTTGTACAGTATTTAATTAGATCGTCCTAGACCAAAAATAATTACCTTTAATTTTTTATCAGGAAAAGTTTCTATGAAAATAATTTTTTTCAGATGATGAGTAAAGCACTACGTACCATACCTTTCTACTGCATCAATAATCACACATGATTTTCTCAGGTGAATCTTGCGATCAGGCGATTAGACTCAATCATAATCATTAATGATTTTTATTGAAACACAGTTAAAAAAAAATCACTTTACTTAATGCAGTATGATGTTGACTGGTTAGGAATCCAGAATCTTTGTGGAGAAAATATTTGAAGTTAATCCAGTTGCAAATTTGAAATCTCCAAGTGAGAATGAACTGCCTGTAAAAATAATGATGAAATTAATTACACTTAGTCTATTCATTAGAAATAATGATTCATAAACGTACATTTACTTATTGTGGCTTGACACTTAAATTTCAAATAAATTAAATATTGAGCAAAATAAATTGAATATTGAGCAAGTATCTGCTGTACGAGTTGCATGAATTTTTACAAAATTATTCCACCTTTAATGCTAGAATCATAAGGCCTAATGCTAGAATCCACCAAGTAAATGTCAAAATCCACTTGGAATAAAACTTCAAGTTTTTCAAAAGACTTCTGCACCGTGCAGAAACTCTTGCATTTGAAGATAATCTATTGCCAGAACCCAATTTAACAGTGTATATTTTAAGCTCTTCACCAAGGAAGAAAATTACAGTAATAATAATCTTGCTAAAAGATTATAAAAAATTATTGCTAAGTTAGGTAAAGCTAGTAGCCTACTCATCGTAGTCAAGTACCAAGTATAATGTAGCCTATAATTTGTTAGACTAATTCAGCATTCAATTACTGTTTTATGCCTCTAACAAGAGAGAATGATCCCTGTTGCCAAATTTCAAAAGCTACAGATACAGCTCAAAAAGTTACAGAAAGTATTAGGTCTACTATAAAGCTCAAAAAGTTACAGATGAGTTTTAAATGCAGATTGATGAGAATATTGGGTTCTTAATATTAAACTAGAATAATATTGCTGAAAACTCACCAAAATGTTAATTCGTGGTCCTAAGTTAACTGGATATTAAACAGTAATAATCAATGAGATTCAACTACTAAACATAACACATAACATAACCTATTTTGTTATGGTATCAGATAATCTGATGTCTCTGATACAGCCTCTAGCAATAAAACAGCTCTGTATCATTCTGTATTTAAAATGCAACACAGTAAACGTCTCCAAAACATGCTGTATCTAGATCGAGAACTGATGTGCAACGGTGTAGCTAACTGTGTATCAGCCTGCAACGGGATTTTGGAGTTTGTGATTTTGGAGTTTTTGAAACACCTCAAGTCCAATTTCATCGGCAACCCAAATTAACATTGTGGAGTTTTTGATCCTTGGAGCTAATGAGGCACTCCCGTTTCTTATCTGCTTTGCATGATACCAAAGTGGGTCAACTCAACCCAATGTCTTGTGACGCACAAAGCAAAATGCGTGCTGGTAGATATCATGACAGTGTGAATAATATTTCAGTTATCTAAAGCCTACTGTACACAGGGTAAGTAAACAAAATCAAAATCATTTATTGTCATCACAAAAATACAATTTGTATAACAACATCAAGCATCAAGCACATATACAATTATAAAAATAATTAAAACATCAAATATCAATTATAAAACAGATTAGAATGGTAACTAACTTTATAATACATCTCTCTATAAATCAATAGCATTGTTATCACTTGTCAAGAATTCTACAAACTCCCTAACATGGTACACACATAGTTCACACAACGTATGCCTAATTATCCTTTTGAAATTTTCTGTTTCCATTGATTGTACTTCACTCGGTAATAAATTGTAAGTTCTTATTCCAAATTCATGAAAACTGTTAAGAGTCAATTGTAAATTACATTGTCTCCTATGAAGCAATGAATTTTGTTGGGTGTCGTGATTGTGAATATAATTGTTTGTCTGCATTTCATACATGGAACCTTTCACATATAATAAACTCTCAAGGATAAAAAGGGATGGTACAGTTAATATTTTTAGCTTTCTAAATAAAGGTTTACAGTGGACTCTATAGTGAACATTAAAAATAGACCTTACAGCTTGCTTTTGTAAGATCATAAGTCTCTTCATTTCCGTGGAGTGTCCCCAAACAACTATTCCATATGACAAGTGACTCTGAATGTGTGCAAAGTAAATAGTCAGTAGAACATCAACATTGCCAAAAGGTCTAAATTTCCTTATAATGAATATACCCCTGGCAACTTTTTTACTGATATTTTCAATGTGCATGTTCCACTTCACATTTGACTCCAATGTAACACCCAAAAACTTTACACCCTCATTTTCTGAACAATTAGACAAAGAAAAATCCATTGTTTGAGTCTTTGTAATATTCAGACTAAGTGAGTTGGCTGCTGTCCAGTCTTCTATTATTATATTAGCATTGTCTATAAAAGTTTTGGCTAAATTGCCACATTTATTTTTTACCTGTATTGCCAAATCATCTGCGTACATGTATGTCTTTACTCTATTGTCTCCTACAGCTAAAGGTAAGTCATTTACATAGATTATAAACAATGTGGGTCCTAAGATGGATCCCTGAGGTACCCCTGATTTGAGAGGTAAATATGTTGAGAAGGATCCATTAAAATATACTGACTGGTGCCTTCCTGACAAATATTCTCTAAAAAGTTGCACAGCAAACTCATCAAAGCCATAATATTTCAGCTTATATAATAAAATATCAGAAAATATAAATATAATATATATAAAAATATAAATAAAATATGAGAAATAGTGTCAAATGCTCTACTCATATCATACCAGCACCCTATGACCTTATCTGTACTATCTAAGGCATCCACACAAGCCTTCATGAAATTACGCAGTATTGGTCCCTCTTTTGCATCTAAACCCATACTGATCGTTTGAAAAAAGCTCTTCATCCTCAAAATATTTCACTACTCTAGTATTGAGCAATTTTTCAAAAACCTTAGCAATAATTGGTATGATTGATACTGGTTGATAGTTACTGCAATCAGATTTAATACCTTTCTTATGCAGTGGAATAACTTTTGACAGTTTCAAGCAAACAGGAATGACACCCTTATTAGCACATTGATTGAACAAATAAGACAATACCTCCACAATATATGGTGCTGCAAGTTTCAATATAGCAGAATTCAAACAATACACATCCAAACTCATGCTATTACTGAGAGAGAAAATAGCATTATATACCTCTTCAACACTGAAATTGCCAACTGAAAAGACAGAGTTTATATTACGTTGTCTAGCATGAACACATTTATTCAAATAATATGGCATATCATGTCTTGATTGTTGAATGTTTAGTTTTGTTGACTCTACATTATCAAGGAAACATCTATTAAATATATCACTTGTGAGATCAGTTACCTGTGGTGCCGATGTCCTATCATTCACATTCAAATTTTCTTTAATAACCAACCAACCCACATAGCACACAAAGTATCCGATACATATTAAGTACATATCAATGTAACCCTTAAAGTATGTATTACAAAATATGTACCTCAAACGTATCTGATACTTATTATTTAAGGGAGAATTGATACGTATCTCCCAATACTTTCCAATACATATCAGATACATATTTGCTAAACCTACCCCCAATGCATTAGTAACTGTGTCTCTGCTTGTGTGCTCTTTCAGAACTGAAATTTTCTGTTGTGAGAAGTGATGAAATGTAAGCTGATATGATTGTGGAGACAAAACCAGAATAGTACTTTTAAAAGGATGAAAATTGTTTATTTAAATGTGATATTATAATATATTACTTATTATATAAATCTGTGTTTCATTTATGAATTGATTTGAATATGATCCAATGCTAAGTAGCTATTGATTGCATTCAGTATTTTGATATTAAGTTTCTTATGATCTTTTTATGTCTTTCCAAATGGGATTAACTGGATTATTATGATTTTATTTCAACAATATTACAAATATCAATATCATCATTTGATAATATTTATATCATTGATCAACAAAGTATTTTGGCAATTCTTTTTGCTTAGTTACATATTAGATGTATATCCAAGACATGAGGGTGATACATATCGGATATGTATAATCAATACCTAAATAATATGTATCTCAAAAGTGGACATTTTCACGTATCAGATACATATCAGATACGTACTAGATACGTAAATTTATGTATCCGATACATACTGTAAGTATTGATGGAACTTATCTAATACGTATCTGATATGTTCATGTGCTATGTGGGAAATAGCACATGATTTATTCTTTGTCTGCAAAACTTTATTACAATAATAATCCCGTTTTGCTTTATACACCTCATACTTATACCTAGATCTCAATATATTATATTGTTCACTATGGTAAGTTTGATGTTAAGTTTCTTATTATCTTTTTATGTCTTTCCAAATACCTGTGTACTTAAACAGACCATACATATTCAAACATTCTTCTTTGAGAGCTGATAAATTATCAGTGTACCAATTAGACTTATTTTCCCCTTTAAAATTTGAGCATTTAAAGGTTTTAACAGGGAAAACTGTGTCAACTATACTCAAAAATCTGTTCAAAAAGAATTCAAATTTCTCACTAATATCAACTGTTGCATATACATCCAACCAATTTACTTTGCTCAGTAAAAGAGTGAAATATTTTTTATTACCGCTATTATTAATTGGACGTATGATTTGAGAAACGCTATTATTCTGATTCAGATCGTTTTTGCCAGACAAAGTGAATAAACCAACCAATGAGTGATGATCTGATACTAAGGTCGGTATAACCAGGGCCATATTTCTAAATAGGCTAAGTAGGCTGCAGCCTAGAGCGGCAAATTTTTAAGGCGGCAAATTAGGAAAAAAATCAAAATTTATAAAATAATTTCAAAAAATAAATTACATTTTCTCTACAATTTCTAAATTTATTTTGAAAAACATGACCTACCAGTAATTCTTAGAACGTAGTTGCCTATTATTTTAATGCATTACAAAATTGGTTTGATCTCTGAATACACTAAAAGTACGGTGCAATTAGAATTAAACTCAACATTCAAAGAGAAAGGACGATTCCTATGCCAACTTATTCTATACAGCCCCTTTTGTATGATAAAATGTGATTTCAGGGGTTTTTGAAGTTGTAAGGGGTTTTTTTTAAATTGCTACATGAACCACTGAACATAGAAGTGTGAATTTATTCTCAAATTAAAGAAAAATGAATTTCGGCAAGAGGGATTTCGAAATAAGGATGCAAGTGTTTCTAATTCAAAGTCACTAGCTTTCAAAATATCGGAATAATTCCTGTGAAAAAATATGGAGTTTTCAAAAAAATGTAACTTGGAAACAGTTGATGATACAGAGTAGTAATTAGTCTCAATTTCTTCCAAACTTCGTTCTCTAGAAAAAGCATGCATGGAATTTGTTCGTCCGACGCTTGGTTTGGCTACAATTCACAAAAAACTGAAATTTTTCACCTTTTACCCCTCTCCACCAAAAACCCGACGCTTGAATGGGTGTAACCTTTTACCAAACAATAAAGGGGTACAAGGGGATAAAGGGGTACAAGTTGGCATCCTTCCTCTTTGTATTTATGACAATTGTATGTACCTATGACTTGCTTATTGCTCATGTAGCCTGACGGCCAATTAAACTAATCTTGAATCTTGAATCTTTGGATGTTGAGTTTTGGTATTTTTTTGAACTAATTGCACCGTACTATGAAGTCCACAAGATATTTCTTACTACATGCCCATCTATATAAATATATCTCACCATCTTACTACTGATATGGCCCTGACTGCCGCTTACCCACATATCCCCCATAACGACTCAGAAATAAGCAAAGTATAAGTCTCAAGGAGGCGGCAAATTTACATTTAGCCTATAGGCGGCATACTCTTAAATCCGGCCCTGGGTATAACAGAAACAGATCTAATTCTATCTTCATTTATGGACGTAGCCATATTATCTATACGTGTTCCTCTGTCAATGAATATCCTGCTTGTTCTAGTTACATCAAACACTGTCAAATTAAGATTGAAGCTATTCAGTAAGTTCACAAAAATAGACCTATGTACATCATTCACGAGTAAATCAACATTGAAATCTCCATTGAGAAGAATGGATGCATTTGATGTATTTTTTTTGTAATAGAGTGTTACAGGTTTCCACTATAATAAAAGACTTGAGGCAATTTATACTGATTAACTTTATTAATTACACTACTATAACACACTAGAAAAAGATAAACTATAACAGAATAGAAGATAGCACAAGAGTTTATAACGTTTCACAATACAAATTCTACTAAGATTAACACTGCACTGAATTAAGAAATGAGAACAGTCTTTATCACTAAGAAGAAATATGAACCGACTAATAAACAGAATGAATATAGCTATTGAGTGTCTATTTACAACAGCTGGTCTGTCACACAATACAGCTGACACAATCTTTGAACGCTTGAATAGGAACTGACTCTCTGCAAACATTCCTGTCTCTTTATAAAAGGGTATGAAATTGCTAGAGAGTGCTAGAAATGAATAGAGAGTTCTAGTAAATGCTGGTGGGCCCGTAATTACTTCCAGAGACTTCCAGACAGTGTTGTTTGTTTACAAAACAATGCAACCACTTGTTGACACAAAGCCTCCCATCCCCGTCTGCCCAGCACTTGGCGCCACAGTTCCAAGGTCATCACACACTGTCGGATTCCATAACACTGCCCCCTCCTTAAAACTGTTCTGTCCAAGAACAGTCCAGATCCATCCTGGAAGTGCAAACAGTAGAAGCCGGCACCAATGGATTGACTTGTGTAACCGCCCATGGGTTGAAGACACAACAGGTGACGTTGATTCCAGTGTCCTTGAAAATTCTTCCAATCATTGGTCTCACAATATTCCAGTCCAATCCGTCATAGCCACAGCCCAGTCTTGGGATTCCAAGCTGCTTCACTCCCAGGAATTGAAGGTGAGTTCGTAGATGCATCAGACTTTGCCACAAAGCCTGATATGTTGACTCCTGCTGGGGTTGGTCTTTTGTCACCAAATAGAACAGATGTTGATTCTGATCCTGAAGATGAAGTGCTTTCCCCACAGCCGGATTCTGGAGATTCAATTTCTGGATCTTCCAAACTTTGTCCTGAATACTGTAGCAATTCCTCTTGAAGCTCCTACATTCCTAGCAATGCAATGTGCCAAGGCATAGCTCTTTGGTAGGGTGAATAAGTCCTGGTGACTGATGGCAACATTTCCTTCTTCTAGTGACATCCTTAGGTTGGCCATGAATCTTTCAAAATCAGAGATGGCAGGATGAAGAGCCTTCACCTCTTGAATTCCCCTTGCAGCATTGTCTCCATGATAAGGCGCCAGTCAGTTGAAATGAACAATACGTGGAGTACCTCTTGGTTTCTTGATCCTGTAGATCACATTGGTGATCCTTGTGACCACCTCATAAGGTCCATCCCAGGAGGTTTGCAACTTGGGAGAGTATCCACAACGTCGTTGAGGATTGTACAACCATACTATGTCACCAGCCTGGTATCCTCCATGGTTGGCCTTAATGTCATAGCGCTGCTTCATCATGTCACTGGTGACCTGGATGTTTGTGCGGACGGTTGCATGAATCTCATCCATCTGCTTCTGGAGCTTGCTGGTGTAGTCTTCTTGTTCCAAGTCCTCCCCAGGTTTGCATCCACACTCCAAGTCACAGGGTAGTCGTATATCTCGCCCAAACACTATTCTTGCTGGAGTCATCCTTGTAGTCTCATTAACTGCACTTCGGTATGCCATCAGGAAGAAATGCAGGTGTTGGTCCCAGTCCCGTTGATGTCCAGATACCACCTTTGATAGGTATTTTCCCATAGTCCTGTTCATTTGCTCAACCATTCCATCTGATTGGGGGTGCAGTGGTGTTGTCCTGGTCTTGTTGATTCCCAACACTTCACACATCCAAGAAAATACAGCAGATTCAAAGTTTCTTCCTTGGTCTGAACTCCAATGGTATGCCAAAACGACTGAAGAACTCCTTCACCAATACATCAGCTACAGTAACTGCCTCTTGATTTGGCAAGGCATAGGCTTCTACCCATTTGCTGAAGTAATCCATAGCAACCAGGATGTATTTATTCCCACTGGTGGATTCATGAACGATCGACAGTTTTGATTGTGAGTTGATTAGTTTGTGCTATCCACCCCTTCCTCCTCTCCTAGAGTAGGCAAGATAACCTCTCCCTCACCCCTCCTTTATCCTCCCCGTTTATCTTCTAATCCGGCACTCGAGGAGCGTGCCCGAGAAGTCAAGACGTTTCGTTCCGTTTCTCCTGTTCCTGGCGTTCAAGTTGGACGCAATATATTACTTCGTTCCGTTCCGTGATACATATGTTGTTAAACATACACATGCAGCAGGATATCAGCAGTAAATTCTACATATTCTACAGTCCACTATTCTCGTCAGTCCAAGGTTAGTACAAATTATTTCACTCACTTTCAGGGCTCTCGACGTTCGTTGAGTTTTTAATCTTAACTGTACCCCAATCCACCGGTTTGGGGACAGGACGGGATTACCACATGGTCCTCCGGGCCGGATATGTTCTATTTCCAAGAAATTTATTTTTTAATTTTAAATTTCAATTCGTTTAAAGTAGAGTTACTTGTTGATACATGCACTGATACCCATGTTGAATCCAGTTACAAGGTTCCTTTCCTTATCTCCTTGTTTATCTAATCTGTTACTTAGTAACAATGGCAAGCCCAGCAGCTTTGCTAACTATTCGTGTGAAAAAGAAAGAAACTTTGTTTAGCCGTGTTCAACAAGCTTATGACTTGTTGAAGGACATCAATGACACTAAAGTTCAATCTCAATTTCTGATAAGGAGTATATCTATTGAAAATACTGTGAAAGAATATTCTGCATTATTAGATGAAATCAATGAATTATCTATTCAAGTTGACCCTACTAAAGAACCTGAATATCAATCACTTACCGTTATCAATTATCATGTGCAATAATAAATGCTCGTGATAAATTGAATCAAATGAAAAATGAGAAACCGAAGGAGAAAACTGAACCTTCACCCTCAACTTCTCATGCACCCCGTTTGAATATGATATTACCTCCAACTGAAATAAAATCTTTTGATGGTTCTGATATTTCAGACTGGCCTAGATTCAAGAATATTTTTTCATCATTGATTGTGGATGATAAATATTATTCTCCCGTTCATAAATCTCATATTTTGCATAATTTGTTGAAAGGCGAAGCAGCCAGAGTAGTGAAATCTTTTCAAATAATTAGTGATTTTGAGTTGGCATGGAAAACTCTATGCAAGCGTTACGAGAGTGATAGGGTGTTAGCTAACCACTACGTGAATGAGATTTTGAAAAGTAGTTCAGTCCCATTTAAACCCTCACTACAATCGCTTCAAGATTTTCTCGTTAAAGTAGGTGATAGTATTACAACTCTGAAGTCGTTGAAAGTTCCCGATTTGGCTGATTATATTTTGTACTCATTAGCTATTCGTCAGTTAGACAAAATATCACGTGAATCGTTTGAGCTCGAGGTAGCTGATAAGAGCTTTCCTTCTTGTCAACAGTTGATTGATTTCGTGAATAAGAGAGTTAGATCTTATCAATTATCTGCATCTGATGTGCCGTCTATCAATGAACAAAAATCCATCGAAAACCCGAAAAATAAGTCGTCTCAGAAAAAGGTTGTCTTATCTACTCAGGCTGATAACAGCGTTCGAAATAAAAGTAACTTGGTTACTAGTGAATTGAATGATAGTGCTGAAATAAAATGCTCGTTTTGCAACTCAATGAATCATTCGTTGTTCAAATGTCCTGCGTTCTTGAAAAGAGATCCAAAAGCTAGGAATGAATTTATTAAATCATTGAGAGTCTGTTTCAATTGTTTCTCTAAATTTCACGCTGTTAATCAATGCAAGTCTAAATCGATGTGCTATTGTGGTCGTATGCATAATAAATTGCTTCATTATCCTCGTAGTAGTGATAATAGCCGTTCGAATTCTCCCGTTCGTAATCAGAAGTCTACTGATAACAACTCTAAAGTTGCTTTGAAATCGAAATCCGTTGATTCGATTACTCAAACTGATAGTGCTATGAATGTTGTTGAGAATTCAAATTCTTCTAAGCATTGTGGTATCACTGATAATGTTATTGATAAATCATCCATTGTTAGTTTCATTCCTAAAACGAGTGTTGTTTTGGGTACTGCTCAAGCACTTATAAGAAATTCATCTGGGTCGTTTATTGGTGTTCGTTTAATGATTGATTCTGGTAGTACTGCTAATTTCATAACAAAAGATCTTGTTATGAAACTTGGTTTATCGGTCCATGATTGTCATCAAAATTTCTCCGGTTTGAATTCCTCGAGTGTAGGGAATTCTTCTGGTGTTGTGAAATGTTTGTTGAAACCTAAGGGTTCAAGTCACCCCCGTTTAGAAGCTGAGGCTTACGTGATTGATAAAATAGTTGGTTCATTGCCTCCTATTTATCTCAGTTCAAAAGTTCAAAATGAGTTGAAAAAATTCAACCTTGCTGATCCTGTGTTCTATGAACAACGTTCCGTTGATCTCCTATTGGGATGCCAATTATTCAACAAAATATTACGTCATCATAGTAAAGTCTCTTCTAGTGAAGACTGTTCGTTTTGCGTAATTCCTACCGTGTTTGGTGACATTATTTTGGGTGAATTTCCCAATCATTCCGTTCTTCTCAATCAGTCATTGACTGCATTAATGACGTGGCCCACCTCTGAGAACTCGTTGAATAATTTGGTTCATAAGTTTTGGGAAAGTGAGGAAATTCCCAATCATAAATTTCCTAGTCCTGATGATGAGTTTGTGAAAAACATTTTGTTGAAACTCACACGCGTGATGCTGAAGGTAGATATGTTGTTCGTCTTCCTTTCAAAGTTGATAATAATCAACTCAAGTTTCATGAATCTCATGATGTTGCGTTGAATCGTTTTCTGTCGTTGGAGCGTCGTATGCAGCGTGATGCTCGTTTGAAATCTGATTGTGTATCTTTCATGGAGGAGTATCTTCTTTTAGATCACATGGAAGTTGCTAAAAACCGGGTAAATATTTCATCCCTTATTTTTGCGTATTCAATCCGTCATCACCTACAACAAAGGTTCGTGTTGTATTTGATGGGTCTGCTAAAAAGAGTCACATCTCGTTGAATCAAGTTCTTCATTCTGGTCCAAAGTTATTGAATGACATATGTGATGTGTTAACTAGATTCAGACTTCACTCATTCGTATTCACGTGTGATGTTACGAAAATGTATCGTGCTATTCTCGTTGATGAAGAAGATCGTTCCTTCCTTCACATATTGTTTCGTAAAAATCCTTCTGATGATATTGTCGTTTATGAGCTTAAAACAATCACATATGGTTTGAAACCGTCTGGTTTTCTTGCTCAACGTGCTCTTATTCAATTGGCGAAAGATGAAGGAGATAAATTTCCGTTGGCAGCAGCAGCTATTCGTGATGATATTTATCATGACAATTTTCTCACCGGTGCTAATTCGTTGGAAGAGATATGTGAAATAAAATCACAACTTTGTGATCTTCTAAATTGTGCTCATATCAAGTTGAATAAATGGAGCAGTAATTCTCCTGAGTTCTTGGATCTGATTCGTTCTGAAAACACTCAAGTACCACTTCATATCAGTGATGAGCCTAATTCAAATGTGAAAGTTCTTGGCATAATGTGGAACCCAACTACTGATTGTTTTCATATTAAAGTCTCCGTTCCAGAGTTTCAGAAGAAAAACTCCAAGCGCACTGTTCTGTCCGTTATCGCGCGTCTGTATGACCCTCTCGGCTTCATAGCTCCAGTAATATTCAAAATGAAATGTTTTCTACAAGAGCTGTGGAAGTTAGACATTGATTGGGATACGTCGATTCCTGTTGATTACAATGAATGCTGGAATGAGCTGATGAGAGAGCTTCCTGCTCTAAGTTCAATTTCAATTCCTCGATGCGTTTATGGCGATGCTTTATCTTGTCAAATACTTGGTTTTTCCGATGCATCTCAGAAAGGAATCTGTGCGTGTATCTTCTTGAGAGTTGTGTCGTCAGAATCTACCGTGAAATGCTTCCTGTTGAAAGCGAAAACTAAAGTTGCGTCGTTGAAAACTCTATCTATTCCTCGATTAGAGCTTCAAGCCGCGTTATTGCTTTCAAGATTGTATGTTTCAGTCATCCCTTCACTGGAAAAATCAATCTTCAATCTACGTTTCTGTTCAGTGACTCAACTATTGTTCTATCTTGGTTGCATTTACCTCCTTACAAGTTGCAAACGTTTGTTGCAAACCGTGTTGTGAGAATATTAGAGTTGACTAATATTTCAGATTGGAATCACATTGGTACTGGTTTCAATATTGCCGACGTTGGTTCAAGAGGTATTTCTCCTCAAAACTTGTGCAATTTACAAGATTGGTTCAATGCTCCAACGTGGTGTTCTAATCCGTTGTCATGTTGGCCGTTGTCATCTATGACTTACCCTGCTACTGAAAATCTTCCTGATGTGAAACAAAATAAAGGTGTTGTTTTGAATATCACTGAAGAGTCTGCTGTTATTCAGATAACACGTTTCTCCTCATACATGAAGTTGTTGCGTTCCTGTGCTTATGCTTCACGCTTCGTGAATAACTGTAAAGCATCAATTGGTGGTGTCTCTCGTAAATCAGGTGCACTTAGTGTCCAAGAGTTGAAATGTGCTCAAATGTGTTGTGTTAAAATTGTTCAAAAGTGTCATTTCAATCGTGAGCTCAACCTATTGAGAGAGAGCAAAACCTTGTGATAAGAGTTTCCAAAAATTGTCTGTATTCTTGGATTGTGATGGTGTGATTCGTGTTGGTGGCAGATTGGTAAATAGTGCTCTAGGATATGAAGCCAAGCATCCTTGTTTGATTCATAAAGATAGTCATTTTACTAAACTTCTCATTGAGTATTATCATATTTCTCACCTTCATGCTGGACCAAGAATAGTGCGTGCTCTTATCCAGCGTTATTTTTGGATTATTGGAGCTCACAGTGTCATCAGAAATGTGATCTTCAATTGTACTCGTTGTCGTTTATTCAATGCAACTCCTGTTGCTCCCGTCATGGGTGATCTTCCCAGCTCTCGTGTTGTCCCTAGTGCTCCCTTTTTGAAGGCTGCGGTCGATCTAGCTGGTCCGTTCACTGTTAAAGAGAGTATTCGGCCCAAAGCTCGTACATACAAGGCATACTTTGCACTATTTGTCTGTCTGGCAACAAAAGCTTGTCACATTGAGATGCTTACAAGTCTTTCATCTGAAGAGTTTATTAACACTCTCCATCGTTTTGTTTCTAGGCGTGGATTGCCTAAAGAAATATTTTGTGATCAAGGGACGAATTTCAAAGGTGCTGCACGACAATTGAAGGAAATTGTTGAATTTCTCAGGTCGTTGGAAAATCAATCCAACGTTTGTGATGCGATGTCGTCTAAAGGCATCCAGTTTCGTTTCAATATTCCTCATGCTCCGTTCATGAATGGAATATGTGAGTCCAATATTAAAAATGTGAAATTTCATTTGTTTCGTGAAGTGGGAAATTCTGTCCTCACTATTGTCGAGTTTTCCACTCTGTTGGTGAAAATTGAGGCGATTCTCAATTCTAGACCGTTGTATGCGCTCTCTTCATCTCCTGATGACTACGAGGCGCTGACTCCCGGACATTTCCTTGTTCATCGCCCTCTGTTAGCGGTTCCTGAAATTGATGTGAGTGATGTCAACGAGCACAGACTGTCTCGTTGGGAAAAGGTTAATCGTTTTACTCAGCGATTGTGGAAGAGGTGGGAGAGTGAATATCTCCACACTCTTCAACAGAAAAATAAATGGTTTGAGAGTGATACAAACCTACAGGTAGGGCAGTTAGTATGGATTAAAGAGGACAATTCATCACCCTTATCATACCCGTTAGGTAGAGTCACCCAAATCATAAGTGATGCTAAGGGTGTTGTGCGCTCAGCTCACGTGAAAACTAACTCTGGTGAGTATGTTAGGCCAGTTAGGAAACTTGCCCCCATACTTCCCAATTAGTTTAACCAACACCTCAAGTTTTCCGTTTTCCTTTCCTATTCCTTTTTCCCTTCGTTTTTCCTTTTCTACCGTTCAGTGCATGTTGTTTTGTTTTTTCTTTTATTTTAAAATTTTAGTTTTTCTTGAGTTTATGTTCTTGGAAATGGGGCATTCCAAGGCGGGCGGAGATGGTGGATTCATGAACGATCGACAGTTTTGATTGTGAGTTGATTAGTTTGTGCTATCCACCCCTTCCTCCTCTCCTAGAGTAGGCAAGATAACCTCTCTCCCTCACCCTCCTTTTATCCTCCCGTTTATCTTCAAATCCGGCACTTCGAGGAGCGTGCCCGAGAAGTCAAGACGTTTCGTTCCGTTTCTCCTGTTCCGTGGCGTTCAAGTTGGACGCAATATATTTCGTTCCGTTCCGTGATACATATGTTGTTAAACATACACATGCAGACAGGATATCAGCAGTAAATTCTACATATTCTACAGTCCACTATTCTCGTCAGTCCAAGGTTAGTACAAATTATTTCACTCACTTTCAGGGCTCTCGACGTTCGTTGAGTTTTTAATCTTAACTGTACCCCAATCCACCGGTTTGGGGACAGGACGGGATTACCACCCACCATCAGTAATTGGGAATGGCCCAGCTATGTCAATGGCTATGCGTTCAAATGGAGCACCTACATTGTATTTCTGCATAGGGGCTCTCTTTCTAGGCATAGGGCCATTGGCAGATGCACATACTGCACAATTCTGGCACCAGTTCTTGACATCCTCTTTTGAGTTTGGCCAGTAGAACCTCTCTCGTACCTTTTCCAGGGTCTTATGCACTCCAAAATGCCCACCAGAGACTCCATCATGTAGCTGTTTTAATGCTTCAGGAACTCTTTTCCTTGGTAATGATTTGCAGTCTTTTCTGATTGCCAGCAGCATTCTCCACCACCCTCTTCAAGATTCCCCCATCTTCCACAATTGACTCCCATTGTGCCCAGAGGGTCTTAACATGTGGTGATAACGGTGCTACTTCCAGCCAGCTAGGTTTTCCTTGAGTAGAACGCTTCCAAGCCCACAGGTGTTTCAAATCAGGATCCTCTTCCTGGTCCTTCAGCATTTCATCTCCTCCCCAGTAGTCTGTAGCTACAGTTATCCTGTTAGCAACTGCTTCCTTCCCTTCCTGGCATGAGCAGTGCTTGCAGTCCTGGTCACAGGGTCTTCTAGAGAGAGCATCAGCATTCTGATGACTTTTTCCAGCTCGGTGGATGGATTTGAAGTCATATTCTTGCAGGTGTTGAATCCATCTGGCAACTTGTCCCTCTGGAGATTTGAATCGTAGAAGCCATGTCAGGGATGCATGATCAGTTCGTAACAGGAAGTGACGCCCATACAGGTACTTATGGAAGTGGCTGATTGACTTCATTACCGCCAACAGTTCTCTCCTTGTGACACAGTAGTTGCGCTCAGGTTTTGAAAAGACTTTGCTAAAGTATCCAATAACCTTCTCCTCTCCATCTTGTTCCTGTGAGAGTACTCCACCAATAGCTGTGTTGCTGGCATCAGTATCCAGGATGAACTTGCCTTCTGATTTGGGATAAACCAGAATAGGTGCTTGGCTGAGAACCTCCTTCAGTGTGTCAAATGCCTGCTGACAGTCTTTATCCCAGATGAAGGTGCGCCTCTCCTCTGTCAAATTTGTTAGTGGCTTGGCTATCCCAGAGAAACCCATCACAAATCACCAATAATATGCACAAAGGCCAAGAAAACTTTGTACTTCCGATTTGTCCTTAGGCACAGGCCAGTTTGTAATAGCTGATACTTTCTCAGGATCCATGGACACTCCCTTGTCAGAAACCACATGTCCTAGGTAATTCACTTGTCTTTTGAACAGGTTGCACTTCTTAGGATTCAGTTTCAAGTTTGCCTGCCTCAGCCTCTGAAATACTTCCTTCAGGTTCTTCATGTGATTTTGGAAAGACTTGCCCAAAACAATAATGTCATCCAGGTAAACCAAACATGTTTCCCATGAGAGTCCCCTCAACACACTTTCCATTAGTCTCTCAAAAGTGGCTGGAGCATTACACAAACCAAAAGGCATCACAGTAAACTGCCAGAGTCCTTCCCCAATTGAAAATGCTGTCTTCTCCTTTGCTTTGTCTTCCAGTCCAACTTGCCAGTATCCACTTTTCAAATCCAGAGTTGAAAACAACTTGCAACCTTCCAGGCTATCCAGTGTGTCATCAATACGGGGTAGAGGGTAACTGTCCTTCTTGGTGACATCATTCAGAAGACGGTAGTCCATGCAAAACCGAAGTGTGTCATCCTTCTTCTTCACAAGCACCACTGGTGATGTCCAAGGGCTATTTGATGATTCAATGATTCCTTCACTCTCCATCTCCTTGATGATTTTTCTGGCTTCTTCTCGTTTAGCAAATGGAAGTCTTTGGGGGTTCTGGCGAATGGGTTTGGCATCTCCTGTGTCTATTGTGTGTTGGACAATGTTGGTCCTTCCTTTCGTTCCTTCTCCAATGTCAAAGATATCTTGGTAGGAGGTTATTAAATCCTTCACATCCTTTTTCTGGTCCTGGTTCAAGTCCTGACAAGATTCCTCTACAAAGTTCTGTAGTTTCTCAGGAAGTTTCTTCTTCCTTAACTGTGTTGATTGTACTTGATGGACCACTGCTGTTACAGGTGAACAATGTCCCAGCACACTGCCCCTTTTCAAGGTGACTCCATACCTATTCACATTCATCAAGCGGACAGGGAACACTGAGCTAGTGAGAAACAAAGTTCTGGCCACTAGAACACCATGTCCAAGCTCCTCTTCAAGAACTACTGGTTCTAATATTGCATTCATTCCTTCAGTAATGTCTTTTGTTGTCCTTGCTTGGGTCACAATCTGGCTCCTCCCCTGTAGCAGTTCTCAACCTCCAGGTTGTTGGTGATATGCCTTGTCGATCAGTCACTGTGCTATAGTTTATTATTGTCATAGTGGCTCCAGTGTCAATTAGTAGTCTTCGAGTTGATCCATTGACTTTTCCATGTATGTAGAGACTTTTTGGTTTATCTGACAACATTGCAACAACTGCTCCTGAACCTGGGGCCTCTTGCCTACAGGTCGATGGTAGCCCCTTTTCATCAACCCTTTTTAGTTTTCCTGCTTCTTGTCAGACATTGACTTCTTTGGGCATTTGTTTCGTAGATGACCTCTCTCTCCACAGCCCCAACACCTTATCTCCTTCTTTGCAGTCTTAAATTTTTCCAAAATCCTCTTCATTATTTCCTCCACCAACTCCTCATGGCTATCTTCCCCTGATACTGAGCGAACACGTGCATGGCTCCTCACTGATTGTGTCACAGCTTCAAATTCCAAGGCCTGAGTTGATGCCTCACTGAGTGTTTGAGGACAAGCCAGTTTCACAGCTCGTTGGGTTTCTGGCTCACGTAGACCATCCAGGAATCTATCAACTGCCATACTCTCCTTCATTTCATCATCCCCTGATGCTGGGTAGGCAATCCTCACCAAGCGAGCTATGTCAGCTTCAAATTCCTGAAGCAACTCATTTGGCTTCTGGATTCTGTTCCTCAATTCTGAACGGTGTAGTTGATACATGTGTCGGTGGCCAAATCTCATTTCCATGCGCTTCAACAGTTCACCAATGTTACGTCTGTCAGACTTTGGAATTGTCTGGAGTACTGACAGTGCATCTCCCCGAAGTGATAGGCACAAATTATCAGCCTTTGCTTCTGGTGTCCATCCATATCTGTCGGCATACACATCTAACAAGGTACGGTAATCTTCCCATGGAGTCTTTCCATCAAATGTTGGTAGTCCACCATGATAATTTGTCATGGTAATAGGCACATTGCATTCATTTACTGAAGTATCCTTCTCAATTTGATAAGCATTATCATCCACTTTCAAGGCTGCTCTTGTCCCACTAGTGTCATTATTTTGCAGCTCTTTAATCTTCTTATCAAATTTATCCTCCATGCTTTTAAGTTTTGTTTCAAATTTATCTTCCAAAATTTTACTATTCTCTTGTAGTTTCCCCTCAAATGTTTCTTTCAAAGATTCAAATTTACTCTCCAATGATGTTTTATTTTCTTCTATTTTACTCTCCAAATTTGTCAAAGCTGACTTATTTTCTTCCATTTTACTTTCAACCAATTGAAATTTACTCTCCAAGGATGTTTTATTTTCTTCCATTTTACTCTCCAATGTACTCACCAGAGCTACCGAATCTGTTTCAAACAAAAAGGTATCTGGGTCCTGACCCTCGGCCAGCAGTGCTTCCCGGAGTCTATCTTGTAGGATAGATTTTACCCCATTTGTTTCCAGTTCTCGCTCCTCAAGCTCTTGCTTCAGTTGGTTTACTTTTAAACTAGTGAGCTTCACACCTTTCCCTGCCATTTCAGTTCACTTTCCACAAATATTACACAGTTCACAAATATGTACAGAAGAGTAACATTCACTCTTAGAATAGAGTTCACACACAAGATGTTCACACTTGAAGATCACAGTTCACTCACTTGAAGATAAAGTTCACACACGAAAATAAAGTTCACACACAAAGATAACGGTTTAATCAATTGAAAATAATAGTTCACTTCACAACAGTACAAGTTTATAGAATTGCCTCAATCAATAGCTACATCCAAACTTCTGACACCAATTGTTACGGGCTTCCACTATAATAAAAGACTTGAGGCAATTTATACTGATTAACTTTATTAATTACACTACTATAACACACTAGAATAAGATAAACTATAACAGAATAGAAGATAGCACAAGAGTTTATAACGTTTCACAATACAAATTCTACTAAGATTAACACTGCACTGAATTAAGAAATGAGAACAGTCTTTATCACTAAGAAGAAATATGAACCGACTAATAAACAGAATGAATATAGCTATTGAGTGTCTATTTACAACAGCTGGTCTGTCACACAATACAGCTGACACAATCTTTGAACGCTTGAATAGGAACTGACTCTCTGCAAACATTCCTGTCTCTTTATAAAAGGGTATGAAATTGCTAGAGAGTGCTAGAAATGAATAGAGAGTTCTAGTAAATGCTGGTGGGCCCGTAATTACTTCCAGAGACTTCCAGACAGTGTTGTTTGTTTACAAAACAATGCAACCACTTGTTGACACAAAGCCTCCCATCCCTGTCTGCCCAGCACTTGGCGCCACAGTTCCAAGGTCATCAGACACTGTCGGATTCCATAACAAGAGTATTCAAAATACAGCAAAGTGATTCAATAAAATTATCAAAATTACCCCTGTCTGGTATTCTATAAACTTCAAGACAAATCACATTCCACTTCAAAACAAGAACCCCAGCAACTTCACATATACTGGCTATTGACATGTCTTTCAAATATGTAAGCTCACTGTATTGAAGATCATCTCTTACAAAAATAGCCGTACCACCTCTACGTCCCAAGGGTCTACTGAATGCACTAGCCAATCTATAACCAGCAAGACAAACATTCTCAATCTCACATGCATCTAACCAGTGTTCACAAATTCCTACTATGTTGATATTATGTTCTCTAACCAGACAATTTAATTCATCAGTTTTGTTTATGACACCTTGTACATTCCAATGTAGTATAGCAAAATCAGACTGTGAAATATGTGAATTTGGATCTACCAGCTCTTTTATTAGAAACAAATTTTTTGGATTCAGAGCATGACAAACTTAAAGGACAGGATTCATCCCTAAAAAATAATCTGTATGATAATCGACAGGAATTGTGTCAGGTAATATTTCCTTCTTATGAGCTAACTCACTTACCACGTCGATAATCCTATCACACACATATATTTTTCCCAGAGAATTCAAATGGAGTCCTTGTGACGTATGGAATCTTCTACCCAAGTTGCTAATATCCACAAACGAAACATTACTGAAATGTTTGCACAAACTTAAGTTTTCTTTGTTTGCCCTCCGAATTTCCTTGTTGACTGCAGACCAGCATGGAAGATCATGCCTATGAGGCACAGAAAACACAATCACTTTCCCAGCCCTCCGGTGTTGAAGATCCCTCAGCTTATTTCTGAGAGCCGAGTGTAGTTCTTCTCTCTCATTGCAGGCTATGTCATTTGTGCCGGCCATGTACACATTGATATCCTTATCGCTCAGTCGGCAAGTAACAAGGTTAGTACATCTACAAGGTGGACCCGCGTCCACAAGAGTCCAGCATTCTACTTTTTATGCTGGATCACGTAAAAATTCATTCCTTACATATTTATGCTCTTTATTAATATTATTTGATGTAGAATTCTCAAATCAGCATACCGTGTAGTGTGCGCACGCCAGTATTAGGCTTATTACTTACCGATACTACTTTCCCTGTGTACTGCAGGGGGTTAAGGGTTTTTGCTTTTCTCAGCATAGGTAGCCTATCAAAAAAATCACAATCTATTTATTTGAACTTTGATTCAATTTAAATTTCTAGGACCTCTGCCTGGCTTAACTGGGACCCCTAAAACAGAAGGGCTCTGCCTGTCACTTAAGAAAAGGCGCATCCTTTGGAGGAGGGGTTAGTAAGGGGGGTGTACTAGAAAAATAAGGAGTACCACAGAGAAGAAAAGAGTTTCTCCTCTGTGGCAGAGCATACACTTCAACTAGTTCCTGTTCACATCCCAGCACTGCGCTGACGTTGAATAGTATAAGCTTATTATCTGAACTTTATAGGAGGAGGAAGAGCAGGTCTTTTACATTATTGCGGGAATTTTTTAAATGACGCTGTCAGTCAAGTAGTTTGTAGGCAACCTGAGTGTATTTGAGATTGCAGTATAGGCCTTATAGTAGACCGGACCAGCTTAATAGAGAAATATCTGGTACCTAGCTTTGCTCTGAAGCTGCGGCCAAACTGTTGAATTACATAAATAATTATGTTATTGTAAAAAATCAAGGAACCTCCTTGAAAAAAATATAATATAATTATGTTTTGAATTCAATTCAAAATTGATATGATCACCTCTCACAATTTTTTATCATGAACATGTGTTATAGACTTGAATGTAACTCCATTTAATCCAGCTGGATAGTTTTGGTCAGCAAATGATAACAGCCATTATACACAGTTATCCCTTAGTTGGGATTATGCCTGAATGAGAAATATTTAATCATTTTATTAATCCTGCCAGAAAGTTTTCCCGGACATGAGACCTGGTGCAATCTTATTTTTCCATCACAGTTACATTACATTTCAAATTTCAAGAGAATCGTTAGAGCCGTTTTCTAGATCCGTGGTTTCACATACAAACATACATACCAGTACAGAAATTACTCGCTCAATATAATAGGATAGAGCTATGAATATATTCTGATCAGCTGGCCCAATTACTACCTGGCTACTAGTTAGTACCGTATCACTAATCACATAATCAGTAATTGGAACAGACAAAATCGCTCAATATTTGGCACCAGCTTTACCAAGCGCAGGTGCTTTATTTCTTTTTTGCCACACTGGTATGGAATGATCTGTTTTACATGCATCATATGGAGGCCGAAAACGCTCGTTTTCAGGCGAGGTTGCCAGCAACTCGCTGGGAAAATGCCTTTTTCGGCCCTAGGGCGGTAAAATAACCTTGAATGTAAGCTGACTGAAGGTCATTGTCAATTTAAGGGTTGGTCGATCAATAAGTAGCCTCCCGGTTTGATTGGATCAAACGTCAGCTGTTTCATGAGTCAATGTCAACTTATTGGTATTACAATGTAAAGGTAGTCTCTCATCTGTTATTTTGATTGGTGAGATCCCTTGTCAAGAGAACTGAACTAAATGTTAAAAGTTTCCACATCAATCAGTAGTTGAACAATAAAGGAAAACCGCTTCAATAACTGATACTTCAACTTTGATAAGATTAAAATTGTTTGTATTGATTAACTATTGAATAATGATGAACGTGAAATCCATGTTTGAACAAAATTATTGTTGTCAGACTTTATGCTACTTTGTCTAGCAAGGTCTATAGAAGAAGGTCGGGACACGTGTGCCACATTGAGTCTTAATACAGGTGGTATATTCAAACTTTTTCAAAGCTTAAACATCTGCTCATGAAATTTGCTTATTCTGCCCAAAAATTACACTTTCATTCAAAGTCACTACAGCTGTGATTAATACTCAATAAGACTAGCTTTGAAGTTTTGAATCTACTGCCCGTTCTAAGACTCAATATGGCACCCGTGTCCCGACCTTGTCATCTAGCAGGTTAGCCAGTGCCATCTAGCGGGTGATAATGCAACTAGATTGGCTAACTGATTTCTGTTAGCCAATATCAGTCGAAAATTAGCAACTTTGAATTGATATTGTACAATTTAGGATGATTGTACAAAAATTATCTTGGGCTTAAACGTTTCTGGACTAAGAAAATCGAATACACTAATAGTTATAAAGTAATATTCAGTCAGTAAATCAATAAACTATTGACGCGAAGTTTCAATAGCAAGCAGATCGTACCTACTCCAAATTCAGTATAGGCGAAGATAGCATAATAAGGTTACTGGTCTAGCTGTTCTTGGAACTGATTAACTAATTTTTTATTTTGTTTTCTTCGCATTGATGTTGTGTGCCGAAAAATAAAGTTCGACACCACGGGTCGAAAATGTAATATTCTGTCTCTCAATCTTTTCTAGTCCTTGGCCTACGCCCTCGGACTTGAAACCCGATTTCGAGCCGGTAAACACACATTTTCGGCCCTAGGTACGAAATATACTATTATCTGCAAGTGCATAATAAGGTTATTAGCTTTTATCTGCGCCAGTTCAGGTCACATTATTTTAAACTAAGCGTTTCGTTGTTTGGCTCGTCATAACCTGGATTTCCAAAAAACAAAAGGTGAAGTTGATACGGTACCAATTTTTTTACAATTTGGTGCAATTAAGACGGTTGAGCTATTTATTATAATTAGTAATTCAATATTATTTAGCTTGTTACTCACAGTCACATAATAGTGTAGAATTCAATTTATCCTGGGTAGATATAAAATCTATATATTACCATTTCAAAGCAGCTAAAATATTATTGCAGCTTTTGTAAAGATTCAATTATTTACTTAGTAAAAACAGAGAAATACTTCTTTCATGTAATGCTTATACGCTTATAATAATAATAATATTGCTGTGAAGATCATTCGATCATCTCGAATGAAGATAAATAATCAGGAAATTGACATTCAAACTGAAAAAAATAAGTTCAATTATAACACATTTATGTGTTATTTATTTTCTATTTCATCTGACCTATAGGATCATAAATAGAAATATGCCTGAAGAGGTGAAGGAGGCAGACGTATGCAGTTTGGCGGTGTACAGGAAAACGGCTGATATAGGTGGATGTACCGTTTTTTCTGAGGGTGAAGCCTAAAGTTTTTACTCTCATGCATCAATGTATCTGATCAAAGTCCATAATTCTTTGCTTCGAGGAAGAAACCCGTGAGTTGATCAAGTTAGAAGAGTTTTTAATATCACATTACCTTTTTTATACTGTCTTAGCTAGAAAAGACATTGTCGGATTGATGAAAAACAAATCAACATGATATTTTTCATATTTTATTTTTCAATACATCAATAATATTACTACACAACATATTTTTGGGTTGTTCCATTTTAAAATATATTCATAATTTTTCTTGTGTTATCATGAAACGAAAGAGAAAATCATAAGAAATGCCTAATACAATTCTTATTTGCCAAATGAGTTTTATTTGTCTTGCCAAATGAAATATAAAAATATCCTCTTTATAGTATATTTTCAATATTTTTCCAAATACTTAATTTTGGCTTAAAATATCCAATTTTATAATGTTGTACTTGAGTCATCAATAATGGTTTTCACAAGACCTTGTAAGCAAACCAGATAATATTATTTTGTTGAACATTCGATTGTAAACATAAACAGTTCCAGAACGATGAATTTATACCTTAACAGGATAGATTTCTACACAAGTAGTCCTATGCTGTGGAACAAAACTCACACTCATACTTAGCTACAGACACACTTTGGGCAACACCTGTAACATAAATAACTAATCGATTTGCCATATTCTGCACGGTCAAATGAGTTACAGGAGCTTAAAAAATATGACTATCAATACACATCATTAGTTATCAAATCTTAAGCAGTTTGACATGCAGTAGATAGATAGTGTAAAAATCAATAACTTCGTGAAATCAAATTTCTCGATCAAACACGTTTTTACAATGTTTTTGAGTTATTTTGGACATAGAATAATATTATCTCTCAAAACCTTAGTAAATATTTGGTTCAAAGGAACAAAATTATATTTTCAGGCAAGATATTCTGTTTGAATATTTGCTCAACGTATACATGTTTAACTGAACACAAAAGGTGTAAGATAAGACAACAAAGTGTGTTTGTTGTCAATTCAAAAAATAAATTATTAAAAAGATATTTCAATTTTTTGTATTTCAACAAATTCTAATATATCATTACAGATATGGCAATGAAACAAAAAAAGTAGGAGAACACAGTCAAACAAACACCAAGTGTTACACCTAGGAAAATGTTCAGAGGAGAGAGGTTCGAATGCTTATTATTAACTGTATCATGGCGGATAAATATTATGTGCTCTAAGTAATATTGATACTATTGAAATATTATTTAAACTATTACTGTAAATCAAAAATGTTAAGCTAAATAATATAGTTACTGTCAGACAGCGATTATTAAAACAGTTTATAACAGTCTGATACTTGTGCAGTTCTGTCACTAAACACAATTTTGTTGTAAAATATCATGCCAAATTCCTATATTGTGCGAATTTTCCTTTTCCATCAAAATTATTCTCAATTTCCCACACGAACTTCTTATATATCATAGAAATTCAACAAGTCGAAATAAAATTTTACCATTTTTGTCAAGATATCATTTCATCTTTGCGCTGATATTTTGTATCAAAATTTTATATTTATTTCATTGATGGACTACTCATTAATACCATCTATATGCCTAGAAATTTTTCCTGCACAAGATCTCAGGCTGCCATTTGAACTATCAATAGGTAAATGATCAATATTCAGAATTGGAAGAATTAGAAGGCTTCTCGTTTGCAGCTATGACAGGTGATGAATTGAGAAAACTATTTGAAGAATATACTTCATGTCCAGGGACTTCAAGAAGATTGCACTGTCATGTAGCTAACGACCGTATGTGAAGTAGGAATCATAGGTCTATAGCATACATGTAAATTTAAAAAGCAGTATAGTACCAAAAATTGTCAGGAGAATTGCTTCTTGTTCAAAGTTACGTAAAGACTCGTTTCTATTAAATATTCCGTATAAAATTTTCAATTGGTTATTAGTTATTTAAAACATAAATTTAATCTTGAGGAGCTTCATAGTTGGAATTGATTGAAGATTCTTCTATCTCATTCTAAATAAAACAATTTCAAATTTCAAAAAAGTACCTAAATATAAGCAATTGATAAAAGCTTATTCCCAATTTCCATTGAGCAATAGAATCTTGAATTATATTTCTAAATAGAATTGGGATGCTTTGATGATTTTCACCTGAATTTGATAATTATTTATTTTTATGAAACTCGTACCTACATGATCCAAGTGTGATGCTAAATTTATTCATTCAGCAATGTCATTAATTTTTATTTTTCATGAAACATTATGGAATTCTTTCCAATTTAACGAGTAAATTCGAATCAATCTAAAGTGCATTTTTAATTTCAAGTTAAATTTCGATTGATGGTAGAGTTTTGTCAAGTGCCAGCTATAATGTGAAGCTATAGCCAAGGAATCGAGTGTTTAAAATGGAAAAACTAATTTTATCAGCGGATTTCACAAATCCTTGTAGGTTTGAAAAAATAATTCTCAAGATCACCTGCCAAAACTGGGTGTTATGAACAATTGAACTACACTGTACAGCTCTCAAGAGAGCAAATCCTTAATAATTGAAGTAGGGAACTAGAACAAGAAATTGAAGAATAACAGTACCTAGGGAATAACAAGCAAGATCTAATAACAGACAACAAAAAAGTAGATTTTAAGGAGGTATCATACTTGAGGTATAGGCTAAAGTATATTGCATCTATTAAAAGTAGCTACTAGTATATGAGTGGTAATGAGGAATAAGAACCTATACGATCAACAGAAAGGTATTAAATTGTCAACAAGTAGTAACCTGGTAACATCTTGACATTTACAGCTAGAGGAAAGATACCCCATAAAACATAACAAGAATTGATTTAAAAGTTGAATAATAATAATTGTCTTTAACACTAGAGTTTAATAGGAAGCAACACACTCATTTCTATATAATACATGTGATAGATATGCAAACAATGCAAGGGAAATTTTCGGATTGCAAACAGAAATTCAACATGAGTAAGAAGCCTAAAAATTCTTCCAATAATGAATATCCAACTTACGGTACTTATCATCTATATAGTTCAAAATACATCATTGAGATTGATGTTATGGTATGTTATTTTACTGTAAAACATTACTGTATCTTACTTAGGACCCGGCTGAAAAGCTCAGAGTCTGATTACACTGTATACAAACTAATTAATGAGAAAAACTGTTAACTTGTATATTGTATAAGAGAAAACACAACATATCAGAATGACACATAACAGCATGGTGTGTCTTACTGTTACTGCAATAACGGCTTGTTTCAAAAGGTTTGAGGAAGGAAGATCGAAAGTATTTCGATCTGAAATGGGAAGAGTTGAAATAGATCATTATGCAGCAATAAGCATGAAATATCACCCTCTTGGAGACTTCAGAATATTGTGTGTGACACAATCCTGTGCAAGGAGAGAGAGAGGGATGATATTTCTGCATTTACTGCATACCGTACAGACAAAGAAATGTTTCTGGCTGACTTGGAATTTTGTTCATGATATATCAGTCAAAAGAGTAATTTTTCAAATGAGAGACCATGAAAAATTCAATTCTCATGGGAATTGGAGTGTCTCTCGAAAATGTGTAAATTTGTAGTCCAAATAGAATGTTCTCAACAATTTATTTAATGTAAAATTCATACGGTTTCAAGTCAGCTAGAGAAGGGTTGGTGGGAGGTAGAAGAAAGGTTGAAGGAGAGGAATGAAGCTCTGAGGCTACATCTATTCACAAGCAGAGTAAATTGGAGTAATAGTAGATTATTATAGAAGAGCATAATATGAAGCATATAACAACTAAACATAATCTTGATTACTGTTGATGTGACACCAGAAACTAAAAACAACACCTTAATAATATTTACTTTAAATATTAAATAATGTTAAACATTGTTGTGACACAAAAATCTATTTAAAATGTAATTATGATTGAGTATAATAAATCAAAAACCAGTTGATTAGGCGACGTCGCGGGCTGAATGCGCACGAGCGTGCCTAGCTATTGCATGTAATATTGATATAATACGTATTTTGCAAGATACCAGTGCTTTTTGAGAGAGAATGCTAAATTTAGCTGGCACTAAGCCGGCTTACATGCAAAATATAGTAGCTGGCATTACATAATAGTACTAACCATTATGTGTGATATTTAAATACCAATAAGCCATGTAGAGGTGTTGAAGCAGAATGCTGCTAATGGCTGTTAGTTGTTATTGATGCTGTTTGTGAATTACATAATAGTATCGACTATTAATGTATTGACGGCAAGCATTGATCGTACTGAGACCAAAGTATCATTGCATTTATTTGAGTGGTGGCACACACAGCAGTGGTTGCTGCGCGTGTTTGGTCTATTGCAGTTATTGATTGATCGGTTATTCCAGTTCATTATTGTTGAGAGTTGGCTATTGACTATTGTAGCTCAATAGCTGCTGATTTAATATTAGTTATTTGTAGTGTGGTACAGGGCGGCCAGCCTGTGACGCGCCCTGTATTGGGCTATTGCTGTAAAACATAGTTTTTTTATTTGTTGTATTATGGTACATGTCAGTGATGACTGATCATGTATTGGGCTATTGTACGGGCTATGGTACATTTGTAGAACAATATAATACAATGAGAGCATGTAGTACATAATAGTGTCATACTATTCATGTAATCATCTACATAATAGTGTCATACTATATATGTAATATCGGGCTGAGGAAGTCATCGGTACATAATAGTGTCACGACTATTTATGTTTGTTCAGGCTATTGTACTGTCTTTGGCAAAATTATTGTAATTGTAATTATCGTTTTATTCTTGTGAGTATTGTACGTAATAGTGTATGCATATTACGTATTGGTCTATTGCATGGTGGCATCAGAAAAGTTGTAACAGAGGCACCCCAGATTCTGGTGAACTGAGGTGTTTGGGCTATTGCAAATGTCTGTCTCCAATAGGTTTGCATATGGTACATAGCAGTGTAAACATGCTATGTATTGGGCTATTGTAGCGGTGGCAAATTTCAACTTTACAAATAGTGTAATACTATTCTGCACGGATTATTGTTTTGGAAATGCAGAAAGGATGTTGCGAAAAAATTAAGCTTCATTTGTTTATTGATTAATGTTTTATGTGTATGCAGATGAGAATGTTCAATCAAGACACACGTCTGTCTTTATGTGTCAAGAAAGGGGAGAAAAGCAAAGAATAGGAGAGTTAAGTGCTATTTGACTATGAATCAGTAACAGAAAACTTAATAAGTTGTGTATTTTTGTCCGTGAGAATTTTTATGTGGAAATTAATTGAGTTGAGTTTTCAATCGAAAAACAATGGAATTTTGTTATTTGGCCATTTATGAGTGGTTTCAAGATACAGTAAAAAGTTATCAAGTTATCGACTTGTCAAGTTCAATATGGCGTTCGTCCCGCTGAACCTCTAAACAAAACAGTCTTGGTTGACCCTTTTCCAATTCAAGACTCTCTTTGATTTGTGAGCGTCAAGCATGGAAACGTTTGGTCGTTTCAAGAGCAATATCTGTTCGATTTCAATAGTTTTTCTCTTTCAAAATATAAATCTGTAATAATTCAACTATATTATCTGACAAATATATGATCATTTTTTATGAATATTCCAACATGCATAAACTTTTGATTATAAAAATTAGTATAAATGAATCTATCATCTTGTTACAAATAATAATATTACAATATAATGAAAAACATTATGGTAGAATGGCCGACACTTAAATTAATACTTAAATACCTTATTTCAATAAAATATAACAAAATGATATTTTCTCTCATCAACGTTGATAATAATAATTATAATAATGATTTCTCAATATCCATCGAATACATTATGAAGAAACAAAACTGGAATATTGATTTTATAAAGAAAAATATAATACAGAAATTATTATAGGATTTGTTCCTCGAAAAATAATAAAATTTTTCTTATAATAACAGAATGTAAGCTAGAGAAATAATGGATTTCATTTTTACATATTGCACTTATATTACTGACCAGAACATATTCGTTTAAAGTTTCAGCTTATTAGTGAGTAGTTCATCAGAATCAAAAGTTCAATGCAACTAATCACACCTGACCCCCCTCATTAAAGTAGCATTACTTCGCTTTGTTAAATTTGGACACAATAATAATTATCATAATACCTAGTCCAACAATTCTATTCTGGATAGAGAAAATTCGAGTTATTGTAGATGAAATATTCTCATATAAAATTTTTACAGATAAAAACTGTATTGTTCATACGTAAAAAATATGGAAAAATAAGATAATTCAATGTGAGTTGCGCATCAGAAATTTAAAAGCTCATCGGGTCATTGAAATTTGAAATGTTTGGATCGGATACAAGTTTACTTAATGATCTATAACAGCAATACGCCTGATTACAGATACGTACTACGTTGGATTAGTGGTTGAAATATTTTTGGAATAACTTTTGACAGAATAGCTCGAGCTGTAATGAGACATCACCCAGTTCTCTTCATCCCTGTAAGCAGAGCACAGTTTTCCTCTATCAATATCTTGAATATAAGATGAGCTTATTTATTTTTATAAGAGGAGGAGAGAATTTATTGTTATTTCAATGACCATCAGCAGGATGTAATTGCAGCTGTAGCTGAATAGCCATTAAAATTCTGCTGAAAGAATAGGACCAATGCTCCACAAGTTTGTCTCATCTGACAGGAGAGGTGTGATTTAGCTGCGATTTGAATCTTTTGTTCTTATTCGTGTAAATCCAGTGTACATTTAATGTTTAGTCCGTGTTATTTGAAGGAGGAGCTGTGTATGTACAGCTCCTCAGTACTGAGTATACTATTGTATTTTTGTTATGACAATAATTATTTACAATATCTGTAAGGCCCTAAAATGTAATTATATAACTGTTTACACAAGGAATTGGAGAATTAAACCTAATTAAACTTGTTGCGGTGATCCTATAGCTATTAAATCTTTATACAGAAAACCAGTTTTGCTATTGAATATACACGGACATGGATGAATTAGTGATCCACGGAAGTTCAACACACATCATCATACGGTACGGTACAATATAATTAGTAGATGCTTATGTATAATTCAAAACCGGCTCATCTATTGCAAAGGAAACGTTTTCTAAAACAATTCAATACACATTAATGAAGATTACTGTTGCTGCTCTGATAATATTAATAGATATACACGTATCATGGTAAGGAAATCAAGAAAAATATTTACAATGGATAAATGACAGAATTTCATCGAAATTAAAAAATTGATCATCGTCCTAAATGTGTTGAACTTAACCATAACATCACTTCTGTATGTACAAGTACAAAGCAATCTGTGCAAATTCACCAAAAGATTTTCATGGAATTTTATTTCTAAGTATTGTCGTTCAGTAAATAAGAAATATATTTGACTAAAATAATGATTTGAAGAGTTTTTCATGAAAGATAAAGTTCATGGTCATCAAAGAACATGATACATTGAGCTATTTTTGTATGGGAATTGGACACTCACTCTTACAATTCAACATTCACACCAAACCAAATTAATAAATTGACCAAAACAACATTCGCAAATGAAAAATTGAATTCAGGAGAATGTACAGAAAATATTACAGTGATAAGAGTCCATAAAGTTGATTTGTAATATAATCTTAATTAAATGGGACAGTATTATCATTATTCCTTCAATTTCGAATCAATTGAATCAACACTCCCTTGAGAGGAAAGCCACTTGTCTAAAAGTTTTCATCGAAATGCTCAATTAGTTTATTACTTGTGAATTGTATTTAATAATAAACACAATATTTAAATTAAACTCAACAAAACAAACTCAAATATAAAAAATATCACAGCCGACACAACATCACTGAGAGAAAGAAAACAAGAAAAATGGAAATAATTAAAAACGCTTGACGAACTACATTAATGTCTAACATCATTCACTCTGTTTTATGCCCGATCGAATAATGAAATAAACTAGTAATAAATTAAATGAGAGAACATTAATTTTCAAGAAACCTTATAATAGGAAAAATATCGATAACAAAACAGTTATATTTACAATGAAAATATTAAGGGTGATAATTATTTTAGAGGCATTCTCAATTCACTGAATATATTTCTGCACTAAAATTAAAAGAGGCGAGGGCGAAAAAAGATAGGAACAAATTGTATTATTCTGATCCTGGATTGCACTAGGTTTACATTAATATATACTCAGAATAAATAGGATTGTAATGCAATGTATTATTCGCAATTTGATTCCATCGAGAACTCATTTTTGAGGATAATTTTTTCTGTAATGAATATTGTCAACATCATGGTTTTCCTACTCCTTAGCGAAAACTAACCAGCCAAACAAAATTTCCATCATTCCAAACATTAAAGATTATGTAACAAGTCTTAAAACACTATAAATTTCTATGAATAATAATTGCAAACCCCATATCTTATGTAAAAATAAAATAACACTAAATTATCTCAGTCGTGTAATTCATTTTGTTATTTCATTTGAAATAGTAAAATATAAAATAACGGAATATTATCTCGTCTCAATAGTAGTTATTTTAGCACTAACTTGATTGGAAACAAAAAGATTTATCGTAACAACATTCGATCGCTAACGTACGCTTATCAACAAATATTCGTTATACAGATTTGCAGTTGTTCATTCACTCACGATATCATTCAAACCAACATTCATACATTATATTTTTTTGTTCTCTCACAGATATGTCATCCATACCAAAACCATTTTTTTCTAGTCGTTGGTACTAAATTTCATTGTTTCAAAAATACACTAACATACTATCATTAAAAATCACCATTATCATAATGGTGATAATAATAAAAATGTTTAATTTCAATAATTAAATTTTCTTTAAAGGTGATTGATACAGATGTTATAATAAATTCTCATGTACAATTCTCTTTTTTTATATATATATGTATATTATCAACAATATCATCATACAACACATTTTAGTTGAAATCTTTCAGATTGGAACAATTCATTTTGCAATACCAAATCCTAAGCATAGCTAGTTGGAATTTTAAAAAATTATATAAAAAGAGGAACTTTTGTTGACACAGTTTTGTGATTTTGATTAAGACCAGAATTGTATTATTCCAAGAAACCTATAGTCAATAAATCTGTAAATTGATTTCCAACTAGACTTAAATTCCATTTTCTTAGCCTAAATATAAATAATGCCCGAATATAGGATTTTGAATTTATCAGCTCAAGATGAAGTGTAGCAAAATGTGTACTATCTTATAATTCAATTTGAAACTGCAACTGAGTCACACAAATCCATCTTAGCTTCCAATTGAAAAACAAATTGAAGAGTTGGTAATGCTCTCCATATTATTGATCTTTTCAGGTCGTAAAATTTCGATTTTAATAATGTTATTTGGAGAGAAAATAACTCTTATCATTGAAAAACCATCCAACATTTTATGTTATATGATGGTTTTGGATTATATCGGATGGAACCCGGTCAAAGTTTAAAGCTCATGTAAGGTTGATTGAATTCATGACATAAAAATTACAAATTTCTTATTACTGTTCAAGAAACATTCATATTCTAATCTCTATTTCCCATGATTTGTGAGTGTGTTTGATTTTTATAAGGGTGATTTATATTTTTAGTTTCACACAAATTAGTAAGTGGGATGAGTATGACTGAATTCCAGTTCCAAATTACAAAGATTTCTTCTAAACTCCTAACAGAATATATATATGTATTATCACCCATCCCCGAGATAATTTAATGGAACTACCGATACGAGAATCGCCTTTCAACACACATCATTACAATTACTAATACATACCAGGCAGCGTTTGACAATAAACGATATAAAAAGACACATACCACATGGAACAATGAGTTACATGTGTAATTGGTGATTTCGAGACAGTAGTTTATCTCAGGAGATTGTAGTAATTACATTATAATATAGTTATTATTAATGTTATAAGTTACTGTAACTGTACAAACGTATTACAATTACATCTACTATTTTACATTAATTAGGCTATGAGTGATACTATACAGAGACATTTGTGAGCCACTGGCCCAAACTGATGACGATGCTTGCAACTCGAAGATGAATGTGATCAGTGATCGATTGTAACGCTGTGTTACAGTGGCTGAGAGTGTACTTTGCTGCAGTACACTTTCTATTGAGAGTGATTCCTCCATGCAGAGGATGTGTATTTATGTGTTCGGGGTGGGTTATGGGAGTTGTGGTACTTTGGTGAGTACCGAGCAATCAGACCGGCTGACCAGTTAGTTGCACTGTGAACACAAGTGCGAACTGGGCTGCAAACATGCAAGTCGGTGGATTACTGCACACTGATTCATTCAAACATGGCGAGAGCGTGAACAGACACCGAGTGGAGCCAGTGGTAGGTTGAGTATATGGTTTTTGATTAACTGATTAATAAGTGTAAGTAGCGCGAGTCACGTTAGATAGAGTCCAAGAAGTGCTGCAGAGAATCGTGACTGCCGCCGGCGGCGCTATTTCAGAAGTAGGTGAACCCTCATGGGTGGTGCTGCTGCTGCTGTTGTTGCTGCTGCAGTGAGTGGTGTGGCGAGGAGAGGGTGAGGCCGAGGGCGCGCGGGTCGCCGCCGCTGAGGCGAAGCGCCTGTTCGATGCGTTGTTCCTGCATGCGCAGCGCCTCACTTAGGTCGGCTGGCACCTGGTTTTGGTGATGGTAGTTGTGCATGCTGGAGCCGCCCTGCATGCTCTGGTGTTGTGCCTGTGCGGCGGCTGCGGCTGCTCGCAGTGCCGAGTTGTCGTTGCCGGCCGACGCGGCTGCCGCTGATGTGGACGCCGACACTACAGCCTGTGTGACGGCCAGCCGCAGTGCGGCTTCGGCCTGTGAGCGCAGCAGTGCCTCTTGCATGCGCAGCGCACTGGTTGGTGACGGCGAGTTCTGCGGTGTTTGCAGCCCGGCTGCCTGGTGGTTGGCTGCCATCGACTGGTGGTTGGCTGCTGCCATGGACGCGTCCACCACCATCGACTGCATGGACGCCGCTCGCACGGCTGCGTTCATCAGTGCCGCTGTCATGTTGTCTGTGTTCACCGAATTCGAGTTCACTGGACCATTGCTACAACATGAATAATAAACTACCTGATTCACGTATTCACTATTAACTTCCAACTAATAATACTATGTTCAATTGAAATCAATAGATACAATTCGAATACTGTTGAATACATAAGGTATTCATACAATCAATTCCTACCAAGTCTACCAATTGTCATGGAGACTTGGTCAAAATTAAAGCCACTCCAAAAATATTAGTACCTAGTCAATACAGAGAGCTGACTGTATAAATAAAAAAATGCCTTCTCAAAAACACTAAAAACTCTTTTGAATGACATTCTACGATTTCTAAATTAAAAAAAAATAGCTTCATTCCATCTTTGAGCTAATGTAACGGTATCAACCGTCCCCTCTATTTTGAAATACCGTACTCTGTCACATCTCCTTTTGAACAAGTAGCTGAACAAAAAAGCAAGTCCATTTCAGTTGATTACGGGTATAGGAACAGTAGTTTTAATTCTCCATGAATCGATAGAATTATAGAAGAAGAAAAGTGTGAGAAAATCACAAATCTTTCTCTCTGGAAGAAAGAGATGGAGAGGGCTTTGGTAGGTTTTACATGGATTCATAGGCTAATGGTCTAATGTTAATGAGGTGTAGTGGTGTAATGGAGAGGATATTGCTAGAAGTTTTACATGGAATGATAGAATTACGACATAATTATTATATTGGTAGTATATTAATAGTCTGCTCTACAGTATGTAAATAGGAGGTGTAGGCTACCTGTGAACATTGACTTGTTGATTCTGCTGATGGGATTGGCCAGTCATGCGCATGGCGGCGGCCATGGCTTGCACGACGGAGGCGGCTGACGGCGAGGAGGCCGGTGACTCGTTTCCGTGCTGGTTCTGTTGCTGCTGACTTTGCACGATCAGTGCCTGCGCCGCCCTCTGCAGTTCCTCGGCGTTGTACTGCTGGCTCTGCTGGTTCAGGTAGTGGTGACCGTTGCTGCCTCCTTTAAACATCAACATATCATTCATTCTCTATTGTGTTTGTTAAGAATGATTGATGGATTTTTATGGAGAAATGATTGTGGACAGACCAATAATTGAACATTAGAAGACTTCATGAAAGTCGAAAGTCACTCGAAATGGAAATTGCAATGAATAAAATAATGATCCACTTGATCAAGTATTGTTCTGCAGCAATTCAGTGACAAATGTGAGTGATAATTATAAGTAGTGACAAATATATTACAAATATGATATAATCATTGACCAATATATTCAGTTACAAAAACTGATTAAGCCTCCTGACTATTTACTACCTCCAATCATGAAGTTGATCTTTCAAAGGAAACTAGAAAAATTGAGATTCTCAAGTTTCATGAGTCCATTCATGGAGTGATTTTTTTTCAATTAGCTTAGCTACTGCGTTGTTATCGTCTTTGAATTGCATTTGATTGAGTGTATTACCGTTGAGAGACAGGTTGAGAGAGGACGGAGTGCCAGACCGTCCAGCCATGAGCTCGGCGAGCTTGGCAGTGGCGGTGTTGTTGTTGTTATTGTTGTTGTGAAGCAGGAGCGAAGCGCCCTGCTCGGAGCCGGTGCTGGAGAGCCGCCCCTCGCCGCCCCCGTTGCTCGAGCTGTCCGAGTGAGCCGAGGGAGACGCGCACATCGACGACTGACCGCCGCCGCCAAGACCTGCCATAAAAAACTCAATTAGCCAACTCTTCACAAGTGCAAAGTTACTGTAAGAAAAATGCTAATCTACAATGAAGTTGAACTGTATAGATCCAAAGATAAATGAATATTCCTAGTGAGCATTCAGGGTTGATGCTAATTTTTATTAAAAATTCAAATCCAATAGGTGAAAATTTAATTTAATCAATGAACAGAATTATTTTTAACATTATACAATCAACGCAAGAGGAAATATATAAATATCTATGGAAACACAATAATATGAAAAAAAGAAAAAGAATTTTATAAGTGTGCTAAAGAAAAGAAGAGTAGGAACAATACCTTGTCAACTATGGTTTCCAAATTTTCCATAGAAAGGAAAGAAACAGCAAACGAGATAAAAGCGGAATGATACTTAATCTTCCAATGAAGTTATCTCAAAGATAGAGAATATGAGTCTTCAGTATTTTATTCCAAAGCAATGGAATTATTAAGACATTTATTATACAGATCAAATTACGTGAAACGAATACCATTTCCATTACAAAGAATTGCTTGCCAAGAATATTGTGAAGTGATATTTATTCCTTCTTAGGGAACTTGGTTGAAAATATTTTTCACCAATAAATCTCTCCAATTGCTTTACAAAGAACATGATCTTAAATCTGATCATTGATTAAGATTTCGAATATGGATTCTATTGATTCGTCAAGGTACTTTGATAGTTTTGGATACAGTGTCACACAACACTGTCCCTTCAAGATCAGTATTCAAGGTGAGAGATCAAAAATAAGAAAGTCTATAGAATACAAATGAATATAATTTCACTATACCAATAAATTATTCCAAATACCAATACAATCTTAGAAGATGAATTATTGTTAATAGTAGCCTACAGATTTTGCGCAAGGATTCACTATCAAAGGTGCAAAATTTGATTGTAATCAAACAGTGGAATAGATCCAAATGAATATAATTCCACTATAACAATACACTATTCTAAATACTAATATAATCTAAGGAGTGAATGAATTGTTGTTACTAGTACCGTAGTTACCTAGCGCGGGCATGGAAGCCGCGGCTGCCGCTAGAATGGAATTGTGTGACAGTTCTGCCCTCTCGCGGCGTTCGGCTGCCGCCCTGCTCAGCACGTACTGCGCCGCGAACTGATGTTTCGGGTCCATCCTCATGTGTTCCATGTGACTCAGCAGTCCTGCAACACCAAACAATTGATTAAAATAATACATTTCATTTCTATCAATAATAATAATATCATGTTACAGTGTTATTCTCAAGCTTGGAAATCAAACGCATACTTCTACAATTAGTATGGCCATTGATGATAATTTATCTAGTTTATTGTAATCTACTTCATATAAATTGTAAGGATAAATAAAATGAAAAATCAAATTCCCTTTTTAAAGAAACTTTTGAAATATAGCTACTTTTTAAAAATAGCCCAAGTTAAAAGTTTAATTTTTAAATTGTAATGACTAAAACATATTATTCCACTTATCATTCTCGCTAACCAGTTCTCCACCCATTATACAAAGTATAGGAATTTCCCTTGAAATTCGCATAGTTCCATGAGGAATGCTAGGTATATTATCTACATAAGAATTTTAAATTGCAATAAAAAATTAGTTACTTTATTCGGGGCCGCATTCTGTTAATTGCACTCAGCTTAAGACCATGCTGTACTGTACTGAAATAAGAAGAGCTTGTGAGCTTAAGCCTCATTCGGAAAATGGGGATAGTCAATCAGCTTTCACTTGAGTCATACTTGAGTCGAGGAAAGCAGGTGTCAGTAATATTGAAATAGTTGTACGATTAATTGTTCTTGGAACGCTACAATAGAACATTTATGTAATAATAATCTGTTAGAACGTGGTTAACAACTTTATTAATCAGCCTTCATTTAAGTCTATAAATATCATGAGTTGTTTATTCAACGACTCGCTGAAAAATGCCCAGCCTTTAATTCAAATTTGTCAGCATTCTGCCGTGAATGCCATGAAATCTCAATATTTCTTGCACATAATATCATCTTTCAGTCCTTCATTCCAATCACGGAAGCAGAAAGTAGACAACAAATCTGAACAGTACCACACAGGAGCTGAATCAGCTTCTAAATTAACAGATTCAGCTCCTCTGTGACAGTACATAGTACATGAGAGATGTTGTCTGTGAAAAGTAACTCTTCACGGACTATAGCCTACTATTGATGGAACAGTTCGCCAGTGGATGAGAAACTTCGTTTGCAGGAGCAGGAGTAATATCGGTGACCCGCTAAACAAATAAAATGAGTGCGGAAACACATCTTCCAACTAACTTTTCTAGTAATGTAGAATTGAAAAGAACTCGATACTCTCTAGATATCTCTTCAATTTGTTCGGAAAACTTATTTACTCAAACATTTAATGAGGGCCCTGGCTTATAAAGATTCACAGCTTGTTTTTCTGATGAAAAACAAGTGATTGGGATTGTAGATTCACCAATAAAACTCTCGATTTACAATGTTCCAAATTTTGGAAAGGATCAGCTGTTGAATCAACGATCAGCCAAAACTCACTAGAAGACCCTAACATTCGAATCCAAAATGGCCACGATGGTTCGAGTGGAATAGGAAATCCCATGTATACTTTATTCTTTCTTTACAATTGCGACTTGGTTTCCAACTATTTTAAGCAAAGGATGAATGAGTGATGATGAATGATGAAGGTTTAAGATGTAGGTTATATGTCTATGTAAATTGGTTCAGACGAAAAATTCACGATATCGCTGTTCAAACTCGAATCATCGCGGCCATTTTACAAGGCTAGGGTCTTCTGACTTGGTTTGTTTACGATTTTCTTTGTAGGTTATGATAATATTTTGGCGACAAAAATGATTCCTGTTCGGATCTAACTATGAAAATAATGATTGATATTTATTATTAAATATATTCATAATAATAAATCAATTTATATATCAAAATCATTAAATTAGGAGCAAAGTTTTGGTTTTAAAGGAATAGCATTGGACTATTCCAATATTCTATTTACTTGAGGTAAGTTCGTTTCATGTCATTTCTTTAATCAGCTGAAACTGTAGAATTTGCTTTTTATTGGAAACGTTTATGAGACAGAAACGCCCATAAAATCCACGAATTATGAGTAATGTGGATTGTAAAATGTTTATAAGCCTGGGCCGAGATCTTTACTTTGAAATGGTGAATTTTTGTACCTGTTTCATGAGTGAAAACCGCCTGACAGACAGAGCACGGCCACATCCTCAACTGGGAAGCGATTTGTGATGCTTCCGGATGACAAGCGAGATGTTTTCGTAAGCTGCCTTCGTTCACGTAGTGCTTTCCGCAGACCGGACACGGATGATTCGCTGTTCGTCTCTTCGCCAGGTATGGTCCGGTTCCCAAATCTAGAACAAAAGATAGACATCGTTTGAGATCTCAATGGGAATATGGCGAAAATATCATTTAGTTTAGCGAGTGAAAATATGAGGTCATTCAATAATCCGTTTCCATTTAGAAAAATTTGGGAATGTAATATTTCTCAGGCAAAATAGGAAACGTACCCATAAAAATTAATCGATATCAAATATTTTCAAGTGGAAAGGGAAACGGATTAATAAGTCAAATATTAATGATTATTAGTATTGAATAAACTGAAAAATATCTAGAAGTAAGCAAGCATTAAGTTTCTACCTTATGAAAAAGTATTAGAAAAACATCAATGACATTTAAATTTTCCAATGTAAATTTGTCAATATCTTTTTTATTCTGTATTTAAAATTATTGTGATCAAATCAACTAGGCTTCTTGATTGTTATTCAACACCTCAAATCCAATTCTCCTTTTTGAATGTATTTCTTTTTGAGTTGGAATCTAGTTCAAAATTAGCCATCATCATAATTCAGCTTCACATGAATAACCACCAAAACTGAGGTGAACAAGAATGCATAGCATACTTTAGTTTTGTAGGCGGTAAGCTGCAAACATGGAATCGAGAATGATAATACAGCCTTTGACGTTGTATGTGACACGATCATTTATAAATGGCTATAATTATGTAATGTGTTATTCGGGGATCGCGAAAGCCCCCTATGCACTTCTCTCTTGTGATCATATACAAGGTTCAAAGCATGATGTGACTAGTGGTAGGTTTTTGGAATTAGTTGGTGGGCAAAAAGGGGTGGGATCGAAATCGGCAGAGAGGGGTAACTGGTCAGTATCAGTATATTTGTGGCGTTGTTTTCGGCAGCGAGCAGTGTCACTGGCTGACAGGTGCACACATTCATCTCGCCTTGTTAATAAAATAGTGGGAATCCATTAAAATCGGCTGCGCTCTGCTCATGTCCCCGGATTACTGTGACGTTTGTCATTAATTATTATTGTCTGATTGGCCGATTCCGAACCACCGCTGCATGCGCCTTTTTGAAGGCCTCGCCAATAGTGTGCATATGCCCGAATTATCCGCTCTGCCATATTGTTTCACAATCCACTCGCTAGAATGCATTCCTGAATCATGGCTCGATCTCTACGCCCCACCCAATGAACAGTTTGGAAAAATTAAAAATCAAAATATGTAATTTCCTATGAACAAAAGTATTATGATTGATGTTTTCTTCCCTAGAGCAATTCTCCATGCGAAATATTTTTCATCGATTAATAAGTTTGCTTAGTAAATGAGATTCCCCAAGTATTTTTCACGATGGAATGGAAAGTATTTGTATTATTGTACTGCAGTGGATGTGGGAAGATTGTATTTCAGCTATTTAAGTTTTCAGAGGCGAACTTCTCAAAGGAATGAGGTTGGAGTACAGAATTGTTTTCACCTACTATTCCATTGAGTTCGCATTTCTTATGCTTGGAAGAGAATGATAATCGCTCTTGCATCCCTTTTCGTGCTTTGTGGTTCCTGATTGAAAGTTCGCTAAAAGAAATCTGATGAGCATTCATCCAACTTTTACGTTCGAGTCTTTTGTCACTGGCTAACTGACCAGTGCTCATTGATAACAACTACGAGTATACAAAAGTATACTAATTTACTGATCATTCGTTCATAAATTATTCTTCCCCGACCAAAGAAATTCTTTATCTCAAATTGATTGAACAGGGATCGAATATTCAAAATACTTGTAAAGTAGAATTAGTCCACTCCTAGTCTTACAGCCTTTATTATATATTGTGTTACTGTTTTCTGATACATAGAGATCTGATCTCATTTCTGTTATCCCGCCTGAACTCTGTATCGTATGAATCATGACAATTTTATTCTTATAACTACCATTATATTTTTAAGATAAATCCAGAACATTGAGTAATTCAGATCTTACAAATATTTTTTTTTTACTTGAGGAATTGTTTGAATCTGTAAAATTAATAGGTGAATATACTCACTGTAACTCTGTTGGCTGCTTTGTAGAGCAGGCAATTGCGACATGTTGTCACCACCTGAAATTTAAAAAGTGAACATTTCAAAAATTTACAAAAAATCTATGCAAGGATAAAAATTACCTTGAAATTCACATTGAAATCTTCTTGAAATTGTATCTCGATTGACTAGAGCCAAGTTTAAATATGGAATATCAATAAAAAATCTTGTTCCATTTGACTTCAACGTTCAGATAAGCATGCTGGCTACCAGAAATAGCTTTCGTGTTGGGTTGAAATAATATGGTGAATATATGAGTTTACAACAATCGTTTGAACTTTCTGATTTGATTATTGATCGATACCTTTTAATTGACTAGCTATATCCATGTAAAGCCTCTACAATCTACAAAGCGTCTTTTTCATTTCTCAACTCAACATAAACAAAACTTTTTTTGATGTAATAGGCTACAATATGAATTGTATCATTTAGAATTATGATAATCACATTCAAACATGTTGATTCCTTACAAGTGTGACTGAAAATCATTTTTCAGCGTTGTAAATAAACTGAAATTCTTGATTGCTGTACAGAACTAGTTCAAATAGTGATTGTTAGATTAGGCTAATTCACTATTACAGAGAATTATTGAATAACACTTTTTCCGAAGTGTTAGACTTTAGACTGAATTGGTTCTATTTCCTACGATAAAAGATATTACACAGTAATAAGACAACTATAATAATAGTTGAAGTATGATCATAGCCTATGTGATTGATAGTGGACTATTGATAGGGCTAATATATGCAGGCTACATAAGATTAAAGATGTATGACTTAGAACTATAACAGTCTAATGTTTAAGGTATAAGGATAAAATTGAGATTGATTGCTGGTTTGCAGTCTACTCTTTAACAATGATAAGTGGAGTTTGTTGAAATTATTGGAAGAATGTTTGTTTTGAAGCTTACTTTAAAACATTTATAATAGCCTAGTATGAAGTACTTACTGGTGATGGCGGCCGGGTTGAGATCTTTGTGTGCGACTTTCATGTGCTCGATGAGACTCTCGCCGCCGATGAAGAACTTGTGGCAGATGCGGCAGGACGTGGCGTTCGGGCCGCCGAGCAACGCAGCGTGCTGCTGCAACACATCCACACGCAGCTCAGCTTCCTGTTAATGTTAACCACAGCATGTTAAAGACACTGACAACAACTGCACAACCTAACTCACCCACTACCTACCACCCCGGTGCTGCGCATCAACAATTACCCAATAATCACTTCTACTGATTTAACCTTTCATACTTTGAGATTTCCATCTTTGTTATTAGAAGGAGAATAGTGAATGATTTGATTGTTTTCAGGTCCAGCTTTTGTGATTCCTTCCATAAAAATCTAAACTGAATTGAAAATAAGTAAATAATATAGTTATTATTAAAAAGAAACACTATAAAACGTAAAATTTGTATATTAAGAGCTTCCTTTAATATGAAGCTATGATTCTGTTAAAGACGCTATGTTGTAATTATTCATGTAGTCGGTGTCTGTAATCAAAGCCTACGCTTTATTCGTGGTTGAAGCTGGATTTGAATTGACTGAGTTTATGAAGTTTTTTCTTCTTTTGAGGTTGATTACAATGATTCATTCCTTTTGAACGAAATTCATTCATTTAGGCTATGTATTTGATCAAATGTATTGAGTTCAGGTAAAACTTTCGGTTTCTAGTTCACTGCTGGCCGATTGAATTGAATTTATTGTTATGGTATCGATTAAACACAACGTTTAAAAATAATTCACGAGTTGGTTTTTTTCCAACAACTCTATTCATTCATATGGTATATGAAATTGAAGTTTGTTTTGTTTGTTATTAACTAAATTTGTATAACTAAAATTTGATTTTTAGCGGATGAAGTTTATTGGTATTATAACCAAATAGCCTATGCCATGAATCTACGTTATCACATTGAAATGAAACTGTATTGATCTATACTAAGAAATTTTCCGAGCTCAAGTGTTGAAGGAATCAGATGTAAGAATTATTGCGAAAATCGTTATGCACTGCTAGAACTATCATTCTTTCAATATTTATCCAGCAAGAATTCTGAACAAGATTTGGAGATTTATGTCTGCGGCAAATTTTGATAAAATTTCTTTAATATTCGACGTGAAGAGCAGCGATTCGATGTGGTGCTCGAAGATTGACGAACTTCACTAACTTCAAATACTATGAGAGTAATTTTTACTGGAAACGTTGTCTAGATATTCAAATAGAACTATTCAAGTTTAGTTTCACTATGATTGGTTTTGCATTTCAGAGGCTAGCTTAGAGAAGAAATAGTAAATCTCAAATGAGGGATCGGGAATAAATAGAGAATTGAGGGCTGAAAATAAGTTGAAATAAAATTTTTTGTGGTCATGGTTTTGAATTTCGAATTCTCTGTGTATTTACAAACATTATTAGGGTTAACAGCATTGTTATATTATACTTTTTAAACAAGTTGAATGCTTATTGTCCAAATGAGTTGAATTCATAGTTGATAAGAAACTTTAAATAGTTTGAATTATCGTTGCTGACGAAAATGCAACTAGAGAGGTCTGACAGTAACAGGAAATCCTGTATCAAGAGTTTAGATATCCACGAGGGAACGTCTGGTCATCATAGAAATCAATACTTGCATGCTATTACTTTGATTCAACAGGATTGATGGACTTGAATGTTCAATCTCGCTTCATACCACTCTCATAGTATAAATCGGATTTGCAGTGAAAATGAGACAACAAACTCATTCGAAGGCTAGTTGAAGTAAATTGAAAGTTCTAGAAGAAAATTTAATCATCCAATATTGAGTCGATGGATCATCTAGAATCATGAACAATACAACACGAATTATTTCATACATAGGTGGGGGGAGGGGAAGGGAAAACTATTCAAAATTGATTGAATATTTAAAATATATTTATACAGGTACCTCCAGCAACTTTATATCTCTTCCTCTTGGAGTTTCTTCGAAAAAACTAGAATACTGGATGAACTACTATTAAAATATTTCAATTCTCAAATGATTCTACTCGTGATTTTAGAGGATTTTTAAGGTAACAGAGGTAGCCTATACGGATCTTATAGATTTTAGGTGTTGGGATAAAATGTACGGAAGTAGCTTTTTGAAAGTAAAAGAATCGTTAACTATCACTAGCCATACAAATTTCTGAACAGAAAATGACTGGCCAAGAGGTTGAACCATTTTAAAAACCATTCAACGGTGTAATGATTACGAAATAGCTCTGATAAATGTCATTTTCCAATATTTAATCGTTAACGTCATTGTTTTCGTGCATACAGATAATACATGAAAATCTTTTCTTTCTATCGAGTTTTTAACGAAAATGATCTTTCGGCATGGAATGGGAGTGTGATGGCGCGGCTGTACGTTTAATGGCAAGTGCAAATGCGGAGGCGATATGTAAATTGAGCGGAGCAATTTTGGAGCGGACTGTACGAGCGGACTGCACATCACACAACGCACTCGTCTCGTGACTGCATAAAAACGAACAGGGCTAATACAAGTTTTCTTGAGGTAGGACAAGATTTGTACAAGGAAAAAAGAGGCAAAGGAGAAAAAACGAAAGAAGAATGAGGCAACGACCCAGAGAGGCGTCTGTTTAATCGAATGGCCTGGGCGGGCGGGGGGTGGGTGAAGTACAGCATAAAAAGCATGTAGCAGATGAAGAAGTGGAAAAAGACGCAAAAATAGAAGACAATGCAGAAAGAATCCGGTTTAAGCGAGTTGATCCCCCTTCGCGTCGCGGCCCAGACTGACTCCTCCGCGCGCGCGATCGCTTGCTATACTATTCCATCCTCGAGGAGCAGCAGCAGCAGCAGCAGCAACAGCAGCAGCAGAGGCAGCGGTCAAGCCCTGGGTGGCTAGCCTAGCCGCTGCGCCGCTGGCCGCCCAACCGATATGAGGCCTCAGCTGCAAAAATGATTCCGACTAATGATGGTTGCAATGCAACGGCAAATCACCTATGCTGATTGGATGCCTCTCTCAGACAATACCGTTCCTGTTTCTGATTGAATAAATAGGCGATTCTCAATAAACAACACAAATTTGAAAACCCAATCCGTGAATCTTTGGTTCCAAACTCTCAACAAGAATTGATTTTTAAGATTTGTCATTGCAAACATCTTTATATCTTGAGTCTTAGAAAGTTGCTGTGCGGCGAGAGAGTTGTGTAACGGGGAACAGCTATCCTGTAGGCTTCGATTGAATGATGATATTAATATTACTCGAAAACGAATTAGAAATATTAAAAGTGGGAGTTACACTTATGTGTAATTATTGTATGTGTAACATGCTGACACATTGCATTTACTAAGCTTTTATAGGGTCCAGTTAGATTGTGATATTACAGGTGAACTTAGATGAGAATAGTGAACTTTATAATTTCATAATGTTTTGAAATTCGACTCCGCGCTCCTCAAATTGGAATCATAAATTATAGATAAAAACTATGGCAAGCCGCCTATCCCACTTATATTTTCCATAGTTGGATTGGGTAATTGAAATAAGATATTAGTCACCAATGAAATGAGTGTAACTCTGAAAATAATGTATTGAGACAATGAATAGAAAATAAAAATAGATTATATTCTATCTCTTTGGACTTCACAGAGCTATTCTCAAGGTAATGATTGATTATTTTCTAGGTACAGAATAATGATGCAATTGTTTTTGACATGAGTGATTCAGTGAAAGAAATGAATGCGTTATTTGGAAAAAGTGTTGCAAGGTAACTTTAACGGTATTGTGGAAGAGTGTTGTTTGGGGGTGCGATAGCTCCCACCTTGGTCAAAGGATGCGGCCAAGCGGCACTGGCCAGTTATGAAGGGGGGCACACGACTGCTCTCTAGAAAAAATCCGCCCCCGGAGGACGAGCGTGGGGCGGCTAGGGAGGCGGCAGGCAGGTAGCGGCGCACCGGAGAGAAAAAATGCAACGTCATGAGCAAGATAGCTACCATTCGCCAAGAGGCGGCAAACGTCGACCAATAGCCTGATTTTTTTTCCTGGCAGCCCCACCCCAGCGCCGCTTTTTTCCAACACATGCGTCTGGGGGTTGGGTTGCTCACACGAACGAGTCAGGATTAGAAGCAGCGGCTATAAAAAAATCCTCATGAGGGTGGGTAGTTCGGAATTGCATTCAGCCCCATGTGTAGGCCTATAAGCCGTTGTCACGCGCTTCTAGCCCTACAACTACTCATCTATTAATACTCCATCCCTCCTACCCCTCAACAACAACAAAGTCTAGCATTTTTTATCATTTTTATTTTTCCTATCCAACTATTCTCTATCTCTTCCTGTTCCTCAATCCATCTCTCTCATTCCCAATCTTCCCTCAACCATTCGCCTGTTCTATTTTTTTAAACACTCCCCTAGCTTTTTTCGGCTCTTACTAGGACCTGGTGGAAAGAGGAAGGGTGATCTAGAGGGTTCATAACTGTTATTTATTGTCCTTGTACTTAGTCATCATGATGCCCACCCCTTCCAAGCACTTGGTGTACCCACCCCCTCCACTTCCTATTTCGGACGAGCCGAAATCAATATCGGACCCACGCCGCCCGCCTGTCACTAAACAACATCTTAGCACTCGTCATATCCAAAAAGTCATCTTATGCACTCATTTTCATATTGAAACCCATTATACATAGAATAACCTATTCCTTCTTATCTATGTTGGAGATTCTAAATTGGAGACCTCATATTATTTTTGAAAATCATCACAACATCAAAGACTACGCATGCAAGCTAAATTTTCAGTGAATTTAAAACTCTAATATTAAAAGAAGGTCTAAATGGTAATCGGATAGAAACTTCTAAAGGAAATAAGTGCTATATTCGATTTATAATTTCATTGCTCCATTTTGATATATGAATACTTAATTGTTCGTTTTGCTACTTTTTAGATAAGCTTGAATATCTACTTAATTGTCTTTTCAGGTAGAATTTTAGTCTTTGTCTTTTCTAAAAGATAAATAGGAGTGGAGAAATAGTTGAAGATTTTGAGATGTAACATTATTTTTCATTACATGAAAAATGAGTTTCAAACGAATGCAAAATACTATGAGCTATTCGATTGGACAATCGATGTTGCTACATGGGATTTTCTAATGGTATAGAGGCTATACGTAGAAGCCTTTCTGTTGAGAGCTGAGCTAAACATGCATAAAAAGGTAGAAAACTCTCAGTGGAGAGAAAAATCAATGTGTCCTGAGGGAAGACAGTCCTTTCAAGTTAATAGGCCACTGATTACACTGACGCGCAGCATATGCTTCGTTTTACATTCAAAGGGATAAGGCAGCAGTCTATTTTTCCCGTTAAATAAGCGTAAGGGTCACCGGTAACTGTAAATTACTGGACGAGTGTTGCAAGTAAACTCAAAAGGTGGAAATAAGTGGTTGAAAAATAGAAACCCCTTTAAAGCATGTAATGATCAGATCATCAAGCCATCCAACTCACACCCTTCTTAGTCGATGCAGTATGCTGCTTTTTAGCTCGACAAATAAATGTCTTTTACTCCACAAATAACGGAGTGAAAATCTACTTCATTTTCGTACTCTATAAGGCTTATACTTGGATTGAAAATTTCGCATCAAATAAAGCTACTCTTCACTTCACAAATAGAAATTACTTTAAAACATGCTGAATGTTGAACTAGATTCTCTTCTTACATAAAAACCTCATCAAATTTGTAGTTTTGGTATAAAAAATTAATTAAGTTATCAAAATGATATATCGAGATATTAATTTGGTGACATATAATCTTTAATTTTATGCTTCTAGTCGTTCGATATATTTTTTGAAACCGTGGTTCATTCTTTGGGGAACTGAATATGCATAGAATTGACAATTTGACAAGTCACATCCACGTCTGCATGCTCTCCAAATATTGAATTTTGATGGCACATCTACATATTAGTTTAGTTCAAGGGAATCTGGGATTATATAGATTATTTTGTGTACTTCATCTAGTTTCTTATTCAGTTTATCAAGTGATAACTGTATTACAAACATGAAATGAGTGTGAGAGGTTGATTTGCGACGATTGTTGAGAAATAGCACTGATAATATAGCCTTGCCAGAATTTTATAGACAAGAAAGACAAACTTCATAAATTAAGTTGGGAAGTATACTACTTGAATTATTGTGAAAATCAATAATACAAAATGTTTTGGTACCTGACGTTTGTCGTGTCTCTCATGAAGCATCTGAGAAAGAAAAATTTGTTGTAGTGAGAATCGTTATTGTAAACTTTCACACTCAAAAAAGAAAAAATACTAAAAACAGGCATTCACAATGCAATCAGGTAGATGCAAGTGGTGGGAAAGGAATCATACAAATATTAAGTTCAGCATGCAATTCAAGTTAATTAATTTTTTTCTATCCAGGTCAATGTTGAATACTCTACTTGAGATTTCAAATAGCATAGTTTTCTTGGTTTATCAAAGATGGGATTGCAACATGAATCATATCACGCTAATTCATATGATTCTCTTTGCTGCCTTGCCTTTATTAAATGAAGCCATCCAGCTTTTCTCTTCTCAAGAAATAGGAAGGGAACTACTGATAAATACAACAATAGTTTAATAAGATAAAATACTGACTGTATCATGATAACTCAATACTTTGATTGACAAGGAGTTCTTCTTGGAAAAAGATTTGCTCATTCTATTATCAATTTATCAAGGCGTTGGTGGCAATGAAAAACTCATTTGAAGAAATTTGTTTCAGAATATTTCATATTTTTCTGCATCAAGAGTATATTACCATTGAGCTTGAATAAATATTAACTAAATTGGTTTCATTGAGTCAGTCAAACATATTAATTTCTATTCAGGAAGAGATGATGGAGATAAATTGGAAACTATACATGAAACTTAGAGAATTTAATTTTAGTTTGACTGTTGACATGTCTACGTGTAGGCCGAAAATAAGCTTCAGGGATGTCATAACGATCAGATAATAATATCAAGAGTATCAACGATGAACTATGCATTCGCATTTATTTCACCGCTCTTATCGTTTATATTCTCGATGCGCTACTATGCTATACACGTTTCGATTTTTTCATTATTCCCCATCCCTATTCATAACTAACAATCCCTTTCAACCCTTTCATCTATAGCGCTTCTTTTTTATCTCTCCCTTACTTTTAATAAGTCATGAGTCAGATGGGGAGATCCAGTATTGCAACTGAGATGCGCTGTTTCCTATTCATTTGCACCAGAAAGACAGGAAAGCAACAAGCATCTGATAATGGATACTGATCACCAGAACAAAAAGGCCTAGCTTTGAATTTCGCAGCCTAACTAGACACACTGAAACACTTTAACATGAAGCAGTATCCGAAAAATCAATAAATCACATTGTTGATTGCAGTGCATTTATGTGCAGTTGGTTTATTTTTAATCGGTGACCAATAAGGGTCAGGTAGCCTAATAAAGAAATAGCATTCTCAGTTGTAATGACTTCAAAACGTTTCGAGTTCAGAACGAACATTTTTAATATAGGCTCAAAGTTTACCATTGGATGAATAGATTATTTAATATACATTTTTCATATTTACTTAAATCGTGACTGGAAAAATTATTCATCTACTAAAATATAGACCTGTAATAATTATTCGGAGAGTAATGTTTCTTGAATATTATTTTTCCTTCTACAAGAAGGTGGAAAGTTTTCAATTCTCAAAATAACTAATCACTGAGAGAATACTCTCAGATCTGATTGAGCATGAATCTGAAGCTCATCATTATTTAAAGTGAGTGGAGGTGGAAACAGAGTTTGTTTCCAGTGAAGCAGGAATAATACTTATAAGCTATCCTTTATGCTTTCAGCTGCTTCAAGGAAGCTGTAAAATGATTAAAAAAATCGGAATGGAAAAAGCTGTTTGTCGCTGTCGAGAAGATGCTCGATGGGGTGACGGATGATGAAGGGGTTGAGTGGCGGAGAGGGTAGGGAAAGACGGATATCTTCTGCAGATTAAACAGTAATATAAGGGGCATCTGGGCGCTATGCTGCGCTGGAGCTAATGCGATAAAAACTCAGAGATACACCTGTGAAATAGAAAATTTTGCATTTCTTTACTTCGTTATACTTTTGCAGGGGCGCGGCAATGAGGAAAAGTGAATCATCTTCCGAGTCAGGAAAGTAAGGAACTGCTCAGAGGGAAGTGGAATTCTAGAAAATGTACATTTTCTTCCTCAAACGATAAAAAGTTGTCTGCTAATGGCCACCTAACACCTTTTTAATTCACAATTTCCCTAATTTAGCAAGAAACAAGCTTGAGCGAGGGTGGCCGGTAGCACTCATGCTAAGGAATTCGCAAACACCAAATCGAAAAAAGCCTGTTTTCATAATTAATTTCTTTCCTCCCACTCAGAATTAATCTAAAAATTATAATCTCTCTCACTTCAACTCAAGGGTCAAGTGGTGATGAACTAGTGTAATTCTCTAAGATTAGTTCTCCACTACTCTCCCTATAATAATTGGAAGTATTCCCTGCTATGATTCCACTTTGAGCCTACACTAAATGCTTGTAAGTTTACTCCTTTCTTATTGAAATTTATCAGAAATAGAACTAAATATTTGAACATTCAAATTTGGTTCAAATACTCATATTCTGGTATTGGAAATAGTATTTATCATCACTCAATTCTAAAATGCTCGATATTTCTGCATTGTATGTGCATTTCTAGAACCGAATTTGAGCATTGATATCCGTAATAGGGAGACTTAGGCCTCATTAATACCACCTTATTACCGGGACCACTATAATTGATTCTCTTGATATGGATATGACTACCTTCAATTTCCTATACGATCTAGCGCTCTCGCTAAGATGTCCATCAATCAAACATTCAAGCATCTTGAGGCTTCAAGCTCATCTTCCAATGATCAATCTTGATGTGTTTAGGGTTGTTAATCAATCATTGACATGAGGTACGGTTATATTGGGATAACAATATTGGGCTGGACTATTATTGGATCAACTATTGATTTGAATTATCAATACAATACTTCACTGATCAAGAGTTGAAAGAATGGAAGGATTGATTTAGACTCGAATATTAATTTTTTTTACATTTCTATCAACCCAGATAACTGCCCACTAGCTATGTAACCTAATTGAAAACACATCCAACTCAGAAACTACTTATCAATGTAATGTCAGCTCTAACCAAGTAATTGGCCAGTGATCAGGACACTTGTTTATTGCTGATTTAGATGAGTAACTCGTCCATCAGCGTAGTTGGCCATAAAAATGGAGTTGCTCGAAGCAAGAGCAGCAGTAATATTGTTAATTGCAAGTGAGGGCATCGACAATCGTAGTTCAAAGTCGACCGCAGACGTTACTGTTGGAGCCGAGCCACATTGCAAGATTGATACACATTTGTAACGGTATACGGTATACAGTACGTTACGTAGGACGCTATTAGAGTCTTGATTACTGCAAGGAGACGTACTTCTTCCACGTTCAACAATACTGAGCACTGTGGTCAATAACTAGTCTCATAATAATGGGATAGTGCCCGGCGTCCGGGAAAGTGAAAGTACTTTATCGATTCTTATATCGATCGATCTTTATCGATATCTTTCTCATATGGGTTGATCGACCCTATCCGGGGGAGGGAGTGAGCCATGCAACCAAGTAACAAGCTGTGGGATTGGCTGGGAGCAAGAGTGATTACTCAGAACATGACGCTAGAAGAAAACCTCGGAGGGCTAGTCCTTTGAAACCATGCAGCTGCTCCTAGGAAATGATTATTATTTCTAGGCGAAGAAATTGGCACATGCATGCTAAAAAAAGCGATTCGCCATAAATTTCAGGACAATTTGGCAAGATTAACGATATATTGCCCGTCCCCGAAGGGAAACAGTTGGCTAGCTTCTTCAACGAAACCCTTGCTGAATGAGAATGAACAACACGATTTATCGCGAGTGGAATCTCATAAGATCCGATGAAGACATTACAAACTTTCGGATGTTTCATGTTACATTAGAGCTATATGGCTCTAGGACGATAACCTGTTCGTTACAGGTGGACGGCAACCTTATAAAAAAATAATAATAAAAAATTAGTTTTATAGATGACTATTGAGAAAGATCTTTCAATTATGTATAGAAAATTTTGAAACCCGGTTCAATTTTGATCGAAAATTTTTGAAATTGATTCTGTGTTGGAATTTGTTGTGAGTAATAAGACTGTATAGTTGTGCATATGATCTTGATCTTATCTAGATCAAGCATAGAATAGAAAAGGCGATAAGAAGATTGATTGATAAAACTATGGATGACTTTCTCATGTAAATTATTATTGTAATTTGACATTATATTCAACACTCTTGAATGATCATTTTTCAAGTCATGTTGATAATATTTGAAAGAGTAGACTTTAGAAAGCAGTTGAGTAGTGTAGTTATTGAAGGATATTCACTATTCAGTACTCAATAACCTAACCTAAAAGTTTCATCTCGATAAATTTTTTTTTGAAAATGATTGAATATAATCAAACAGAAATACAACAATCCAAACAAACCAGAAAAAAGCCACACAAGTTCTATTCTAATATCCAAAACACAGAAGCAAAGTAATCAAGACAGTTTCATGCAAACGAACAGTGCTATTTTGATTCAATCTATTAATTTCAATTCATTATTAATAAAATTTTGAAGACTCCTACAAACTAGGATTGTGAATGGTTTTTTTAAATAATATTAATATTATATTTCATCTCAATCAAGCTTTGAATTGAATGTCGGCAACTGTAAAAGTCCGTAAGATGTACAAGAATATCAAGAATTTACTTTTTTTTGAAGCTTTTATGAACTTTGGATTAAAGATCCAATATATATATATATATATATATATATATATATATATATATATATATATTTCAAGTTAGGTATTCAAATTGTTGAGTCCATTATAAATAAATGATCTAAGCTCTTGATTTTGGGAATTTGTAATAGTTTTAAAAAATTGTAGAGGGCTGAAGACATAATTATTCATAATCAATTTATCATTTTAAATTCAATTCAATTTTTATCAATTTAAATTTAGATGGAAAGGGTTCATGTAGATTTCCCCCACAGCTTGAGATTTCCTCGAATATATGAGGAATCCAATATTTAATAATTTCAATAATAATTCAATGAAATAATCCAATAATCATAAATAAATAATTCAATCGTAGTGGATCAAACCCTGTCATAAAACTCAACTTATTTGGAATCTATAGAACTAGAGAACAATTTTTCTATTTCTCTTATAGACCTAAGAGATAGGTCTCTTATGACCTATCTTGAAATGCGTTTTTTGGTAATTTGTTGTTTGCCATAGGTTTCTTCAGACCTTGCAAACGAGAATAAAATAAATCGATCTCGGAATGTTTTTTCATCGTTTTTTCAATAGAGTGAATCTCAGTGTGAGCATTGAAATAAGAAGGGTGGATAAAATCGAAAATAGGAGATTAGATTGAAAGTTGGGTTATTGAAGAATTGGGAGGAACTGAAGAAGGGAGCGGGTTGTTGGCTCTTATCGGAGGAACTAATCAAATCCGTAATATGTTGCATCAGTGGAGCGTTATTTCTTGCTTTTCACGCTATGGCGTCCATCACAAAAATCGCATGATACTGTTTTATGAATCAAGCTAAGTAGCTGGCCATGGGCTGAGGAAGAAGTCTCCTGAGGCTTAAATACTTCGTTACGTGTTCTTTCATTCTTATCAACCCCTTCTTTTCTCTATTTTCTCTCTGCAATATCGAAGCTTTCCAACGAAAAAGCATGATAGTGGAATACTCAGTCATAAGCACATTGAGAACCAAATTCCTTACTTCATTCCCATCATGCATAATTTCTCGATTATACTTTAATTTATCATGTTCATAAGCATATTAGTGGTCATTTCTACGTTTATTCACTCATAAATATTCTAGCTAGATCAACATTCTTCATCTTCTTCATTCTTCAACCTCCATCATTACTCAAAAAATGATTTTGAATTGAACAAGAGTATGTTTTCAAGCATTTTTCATTTTTTTAGAATAATTTCTTCAACTAAATATTTTTTTCCAATATTGGACATAATTGATTAAGCTACGACAGAGGAGAACAATTTAAAATGGATTGATAACACATTTTCTGATCTTCAATAGATCACATTTGAATTGTTGTGATATGAGTATTGTCTAACTAATAAAATCCTGATTTCAAATTATTTTTCAAATTGTATTGCGAGCCGTGTAAGTGGTCTACGGTAATAGGGAGGCTCTTGAGACTGATTAGCGTTTCCACGATATTTCACGGTAGCTTAAGGTTTGTTGGCCTACCAGTGACAAGTGAAGAGAGATAGCAAGGGAAAGAGATTATGAAAAGAAATGAAGAAATGAGAAGAGGCTAGCTAATAGCGTGAGGATGAGCCGTATCGCGTGCGAGCGAATTGGTTAATTAGTTCATGAATGGATTGTTTCTTCATGAAGCGATGAAACGAAAGGACATTGATGAGTTTCCGATGTATTCCGGCCAAATCTAATTTCTTCCAGGCAGTATTCTTTCGTGACGCAGCCTTACTTCTGTTTCAATCCAGCCCAACCATCTACTCCACTTTTTATCCTCCTTATATTTAGTTGATTTGTGTCTCAAGAGAACAGAAAAAAGAGAACATTGCTTATAACCATGGAAAACAAAATGACAAAATAGGTTTCTCCACCCTATTCAGTTTTGAATTCCTCAACCAACTCCAATAAAACCTGGGCTATCAAAGATAATTCTAAAAACGAATCGTGTCTTTTTCCAGTTTTTCTCTTTATTTATTTATCCTTGCACACCGTGTCTCTGTATCGATGTGCGTGTCTGGCGACCATTCAATCACGATTTCATTATTATATATCCGAACAATAAGAGAGAAGGGATCGAAATGGGAGGGCGAAGAAAGGCAATCGCCTTTCCTGCGACAAATCTAAACGCCAATAAAAATTGTCTCTTTCTGCGTGACACATACAACCACCAAAGGCTGACCTTATAGAAAAAATTCCTGGCGCCTGTATTGAAAAAGTAGATGGAGCTAAGTGTGACACATTTCTATCATTTGTTATTATTACACGTGCATTATTATCAAGAAAAATTAGTGAAAAATCACTGAAAAAAAAGAATAGGATAACATCATTATCCGGTTGACGAAAATTAGAAGTATTGAATGAATAGGGAGGTCTGCTTTCAGTCATGATCATGTAAGCATCAATGAGCACCAATATATTGTATGAAAATGGCTTATCTGTGCGAACATTTATCTTTAATATTCATATTAAAGATCTTTAATATTCATATTTATCATATTTCATATTTAATATTCAATATTCATTTTAATATTTAATATTCATTTAACATGGACCACAACCACAGTACACGCAGAAGGAATATCGATCTGGCTGTTCCCAGGATGGCAACGACAGCCGCCCAGAGGACAGTCACATATCTAGGACCAAAGCTTCATAACATACTTCCAATACATATTAAAGAAATAGTACCGGTTAACATTTTTAAAGCAAAAACAAAAAATTGGCTCATTGAAAATAGAATAAATTTTAGAGAAAACCTTATTGGAAATTAGAGTAGCATCGTTCAGGAAATAATTTCTTTTTTGTCCTTTATTACTAATCAAATGTAAAAATTAGTCCATAAATATTATTATATTAATTAATTATTTAAATTATTTTTATAACTCCAACGCCGTGTAAAGCAAAGTATTTGTGGTTTCCCAACACATATTTTATATAGTGGGGGCCACGAAAAAATATATCTTTTTTGCAATAAAGTCTAAATTGTTACTTAAATTCACATCATGAAATCTTACCTGTATATTGTTAATTTCTTACTAATAAACTCCTCTGGAAGAATTGTTTTTCTTTCAGAGAAATTATTATTATTATTATTATTATTATTATTATTATTATTATTATTATTATTATTATTATTATTATTATTATTATTATTATATTGCTTTGTCATTGACTAATGGATGATACGTGAGGAAACCTGTATCATTAGAAGCTATTGATTAAAAATATGAAAAATAATTCTTTAGATTTCCTTTAACGATATGATTAGTCGAGTTGAGCTATAGATGCTCATCACATGCCCTCTATCTAGCATAGAATGTCAATGTCAATGTCAATGCTGAATGCTGATCCCTAGTTGTGCTAAGGAAGAATGCAATGTCCGTAGTTCGTCAACATAGCTGAGTTAAAGTTCACTGGACAATAATGGATCTGAAATAGTGCTAGGAGCCAGCAGTGCACGTGTGAGCCAAAACAGAACAGATATTGGGAAGTTGACACAGCACAGCATGTTGCTCATTCTTATAATTGAGCCTTACAGAGTTGAAATTCGCCAGAAACGGAGCGTACTCAAAAATTCCTTGAGCGAGGCTGAATGTTCTGCAACGACTACAACCTTTTGCAATTATGATCGCATCTCATTGCGTCATTTGTGGCATTGGTGCTTATTATAGCCGTAAACCCGAGAGTGTGATAGTGGCAAAATTTAAACAGTGTATTTCCTATTAAATTTTCGCTACCTCAATTCTTGTTGCAATGTACTCGTATGCTGCTTTTGTAGTTGCGCAACTGACAATTTTGCACATCGAATAGCTTGGTCACTGTTTATATTTAGCACCTGGTGTTTGTGAATATTTGTCGCATACTGGAAGAACAAGGCATTGTTATTGGAGAGCAGGAACCATGTAAACTTCCTTCCGAATTCCAAATCATAATAAATAATAGACGTGTTTTCAGAGAGAAAAGGAGTAGGCCTATGGTAGGTATTCCAACCAAAATAACTTGATCTATTTCTTCTTGTTCAGCTTATTAACACATGTCACAGCCTCAATATAGCTTATTCCAGAGCTTCAATCCGTTTTTTAGAGCTTAGGAAAGCTAAGCACAATTTAATGATTAATCAAATATCGATTGATTTATGGGAAATAACAGTGATCGATCATAACTGAATATTTAAAATCATTATTGATTCACCTATGTGATCATCAGACTTAACTAAATGAGTTATGAAAAAAGCTAATAAGTTTTCAATGAAAAAGTTATTAAAATTGAAACTTATTGATTAAAACAACAAGGCGATTTCCAAAATTTCAGAACTGCAGACTGAAATCTTGCCAGTAATAGTCTAAATACCATAAGCTTTAAAATTTCCCAGTTATGAAATATAACACAACAAATTGTAGAGAGAAATAATAATTAGCCTATGCCATTTCGAAACACGGGCAAACTCTTTTCTGTGAATTTTAAAATAAAATTCGCTCACGTTTTGCGATGATTCATAGATAAATTATATGGATGAATTATGGTAGTCAAAGGGAGTGTTTGGAAATGTGTTGAACGTAGCAGACAACAGAAACGATGAGTACAAGTTATTCCAGTAGAAATATTTCGATATGTCGTTTATGTTGAAATAATTTTCCAGATTCTCTATCTACATCTAAATTTTGCTTTCCTAACTTGAGCAATTTTTTGTATAAAATTTTCATTTATGAGTTAAAGAGTGATTCTCCATTAAATTCATTGGTTCGATTGAATCAATTTCTTTCTCATTTAAGTATCGTCCTCCATAATCGTGATAAGAATAGCCTATAAGATTAGGCTAGAACTGTCATTTCATTTACATTTAACGTGTCAAATTTTTGAAATATCTATCGAGTAAAGAAGTGACTAATGAGGGTAGGAAATAGGACTAGGGATAATGTTTGTTCATCAAACATTAATCTTACAGCGGTAACGGCTGTTCATGTTGTGGTTATACAGAAAACACCATGAATTACAGTTTCCTTTGGGACACTAATTATATACATGTTTCTCAACCCTTTACTCATTGACTTACATTCGTTTTGTTTTTCGTTTTGCTTTCTCTCTCTCTCTCCATTAATAGTATGTTTTCTCTCTTCTTCCAATCATTTTTCTAAACTTAATCAGGAGATCTGACGACAGGTGGACTGGGGGCCGGTGATCGGTTGTTGCCATTACTATTCATTCGTATTCGAGCGAGATCACAGATATCGGTGCGCCGAAGAAGGGCATCCAAGTGTCGACAAGCTTTGAATAAACTATTTCCGTTTCCAGTCTGAAACCGAACTCTCTTTCTTTTTCTCTTATTGCTGACCTCTCTGCTCAACACCTTTTTATCTTCAAAAGAAATCGCGTCCGACATGTTATACACGCCTAAATAATCTTATCGACAGGCCTTTCCTGCACTCCGGCCGCAGTTACGCGTCGGCGTTCTGTTTCTTTGCTTTCCAAATTATATCTTTCCGAACTCGTATTTCTAGTGATTTAATCATGCTCATAACAACCGATGTCTATCGAGAATCAGCTCATAAAATTTCTGCTTTTTATGAAACTCTTCGAAGCATGAATGAAGTCGGCGTCTCTTTCATTTCATTATCAGTAGGCTATATGCCTATATTGTACCATGATTGTTGCATTAAATTAATTGTCAAACTTCCTAAATAGAAGTAATCATATGAATGCAAATTGTATCTACTGTACCCAATTTTCAAAATGAAGTGTGACTTTAATTAGATAGTATGTGTTAGAAATGACCTGAACTGAATTCTCAATACATTAATAAATTATTTCGATTTAGTTGATAAGTACTGAAGAATGAGGGGTTTGAGAGGTTTGAACATGCAACTAAATTCTTTTCGTTCCCCTCTTGAGTAGGAAGTTGCTCTTGACTTAAATGAGAATTGATAAATCTCAAATTTAGATGCTTAGGCTAATCAAATAAGATTTAATATTTCAAATAAAGTATTGTAATGCAAAGCAATCTATCAAAAATCTACAAAATGGGCCAACATACTTTTCTGCAAGAAAAGTAGGAAGTAGAAATAAAAAATACTGAATATGAATTCATGCTATTCAATAATAAAATAATATTATGAAGCTTGCATGAATTAGCAGATGCATTTAAAATCTAAGAGCTATAAATATTGTAAAATTATATAAAATATAGCTATAATGAATAAATCCGAATATATCTGAGATATGGGGAAAACCCTGAAATGATAGTCTATAGGCTGATTGAAAAACATCAATCATATTGATGGCGATGACTTATCCTTCATTAACTTTGGAATTTGATTGGTAATTTTAAAAAGAGAATCCAAGTCCAAATTATTGATAAATATACTTTTTGAACAGATTCATCTCGATAAATCTCGTGAACAGATGAACGTTAATTGGGCAGCAATTTATTGCGCGAGAAAGAATTGGGTCGAGTTAGTTAACGGAGAGGCTAGTCAGACTATAAATCCAGGAGAAGAATTAAGCTGTGAATAGTTTTTCAGTGGTGGTGTACATCGCTTTGGAGGGGCTGCCAGGCAAGGCCGATCCTCAGATAACACCGCGGCTCATACTTCTTTTTTTTGGATTCGCACGCAATTCCTTGCTTTTATTTATGCACGCCCATTACAATATCACAGAAATATCGCAAGTGTGGAACGCACCACTGTTAGTAGGGGTCAAATAATGCTCCAGAAAAGCGTATTTTCACGCTCTTGTTTGATGCTGTACAGCCAATTGCCAGAAGCATCACGCACCACTGTAAATATCTGCATCTGCAACCAGCATTGCAATACGTCGTTTGCTCACTACCCAATGAACAATGAAAAATCGAGCCATTCCGATTCTCATAAATTTCCAGACTAATTCGTTTCTGGTTAAAACCAACAGATACAAGGCTAGCTATAATGCTCTGATTTGCAACTTGATATGCGTATCATTGAAAGAGAGAAAAAGTGATGAGGTATTATGTTAATATCCATATCTGAGGTTTCCTATTTAATCTAAGTACATTACTTATACAGCATAAGTATTTACAGATTTGTTTAAAGAAGAGTTTTGATTGAAGTTGATATGTACATAATTTAAGTAATCATGGTCCTTACTCTTGAGCCAGTCAAGTCCTGTTTATTAATGTCGGGGGTGAATATTTTATTGTAAACGACTTCGAGCTTTTTTCATTATATGTCATGGAGTGACATTTGAAATTTGATTATATAATTTGAGTGGGCTATTTTAAATCATTGTAGTACTAGGAATTTTCTTATCAAGTCATTTTCTGTCACCGTTGGGAAATTTCGCTGTAGTATTGAGATAGCTATTATTCTATTCACTATTAGAAACACAAGTGCAGTTGTCAACAGTGTCATAAAGGACACAGAATAAGAGTTATTACAAGTATTAAGATTCAAATAAAGAACAATAGGAAATCAGTTCATGCAACACATTAGTAGTTGTGGAAGGAATCTTTTCATCACACGTCAAGATGTCAAAATCACGATCAGAAGGATCGCAGTCTGAATGACTTCTTCAACAAATACCACAAGTAATGGTTTGCTTAAGTTATCATCCATTCATAGTTGATGATCAAAGTTAAAGTATCAATCGGAAGACGAATTACAATCATCCTACACACAATCTACAGTAAATTTGAAAACTTTATTCTAGGTAAATGAAATTTTCTACTCACCCAGGAAACACACTGAAACAAATTTACGAGCTTTATTTATTCATTTCATAAATTTTTCTGACAAACTTCTCAACTATTTGTTGTGAAGAATGACTCAAACATATATACACACAATAATTATAATAATAACTTTATTCTATACTTATTCAGAAAAACTTTATTCTAATCAAAGTTTAATAAATGAATTGAACTGATAATCGAACTATTACAATTGAATTATTATATCTCGTGAATTTATAAGATAACACAGTTCTAAGATAAAAATATCAATTTAAATAGCAATTAAAAGCAACTATTCTTGAAAAAAATGTAGAAGAACCCAAATGTGTACTGTTCTCCAGCTTTCAAACTTCCCGAAAAATTTTTGATATTTGGTAGGAGTATTTCATTTTGAATTAAAAGGATATCTTTTATCAATTGGCGTGGTGGTTACTTGTATTGTTTTTCAGTCAAAAATATTCTATCACTTCTACAATATTATAACTATTAAACCAGCAAACAACAAAGTAATAAATTATCTTGGTGATGTAGATTTCGCATCAGGATAAAGTGTAATATCAATTGTATAACAAGGAATTTAATTAAAAAAGGTTAATCCAATTAGAGAGAAAAGTTTCACTACGATAGTAAGAGGAATTTTCCAGAAATTTGTTTTAGAATTCAATGCTTGAGATATTCTAGATAGTCGAATAATTCAAGGTTTTTTGAACTTTCAAGCTCATTTATAGATCCTTATTAGAAAATTGAAATAGGTTGAAATGGTTGACAAATAGCTGACAAATATAAAAGAATTCATAAAAAGCTTTAAATTATATTAAAAGTTTTACCGTCAAGGGTCTCAACAGATATAATGAGGGATAGAGTGCACAAGCAAACCAAGTTATTGTTTCGAATCACTGGTCTTTTTTCATAAACTCTCTACATTGATACGAGAGTTGACCGGTGTTTGGGTCGAGAGGATTAATTTCAGCGAATACAGAAAAAGGGATAATGAATTTGAAAAAGTTGTTTCAATGTTTTTTGAAAGGAAAGTGAGAGCGTTTTGGGAGATGTTGGGAGAAGACAGTGAAGGGGTGGTTCAGAGCACTCGAAACGGAGAGACATACAGCACAGCGCTTTTCCCTTTTTTCGAGTGAAGAAGTTTTCCAGCAATTATTTAGTGGTTCGTTCTGGTGGTAACTTGATGGCCCAACAAAAACTGAAAAGCAGGGAGAAGGAAAGAAAGAAGAGTGGAAGATGGAGAAGAAGTGAAAGGAGGAAAGCAATGAGAAGAAAAAGAAAAGGAAGAGCAGTAGAACGCTCACGACGAACGGCTATCACCCCGATAAAAAATCATCGAAAGGGTTGAACGCCAAAAGGGGAAGAAAATATACGGTCATGACAGCGCTGGAGGAAGGAAGAAGAGTGAGGGGGGATTCGGTGTGGGAAGAAGTAACCCCGCAATGAATGAATCAACCGAAACCGCTTCTTAGCACACTCACGCATCCACTGCCACATAAATACAACATTCATCTCTGCAATAAAATGTTCGCTAATTATCTTCTGAGGAATCTTGATCTGTTTTCTTTACACTAAAAACAAGTTTTTCTACAAAATATTTTGTTTATGCACACCTTAATGATTGCTATGTTACTATTTTCGGTCCCACAAAAAACGGAGAATATTTTAATGAAAACGTTTTTTATTAGTTTCAAGTGAGCAAGTGAGTGTACTAGAGGAAGTAGTGGGAGTATACGAGGAATAGACAAACTCAATTTAACGCATTTTGCTACAAACAGTTATTCTAGCAAACTATGATTTCATAGTGTTGAATGTGGTGGCTACCGGGCTATTTCCTCACAGCATGTGTATTGTGCTTGTTTTCTATGAAAACAAACAAATAAACTATCATGGACCAAAACAGTTCCTACAATAAACAAATAGGGAGACCGTGGAAACCGAGAAGTGTCATCACAGTGGTTTGTAATCACAAGCAGAATTTGAATAAATTAGAATTGAAGGAATAAACTCAACTGATGAGAGGGAACCAAAAGCGATAAGGTTAGCACTTGAATAATTTGTCCCTAAATATTCGCTTTGTGTTCTGAGTCCATTTCAAAAACATTACCTTCCTAGCTATTGTGTTATGAAACAATAATAATTGTTCTACATTCGACATTTTATGATTATTATTTATATTTGAAGTAAGTAGTAATCTATGTCAACATAATATGAACCAACAGGAACTTAGCTCCTGACATAACACTCGCCCAAAAACGAGAGAATTCAGCAGTTTTTAACACTCCCATTCAATATTGTATGCTGGAGCAAGAGAGACTAATATTATCATAATTACTCAATAATTCTACATAGAATATTACAACAGGCTTCCAAGCCCAAAACTGTTCCTCTTACCAGAGTTTACAATCTTCTTCTTTACAATTTATCATGATACGTTTATCAATATTTTATTTGTAAACATTCTTGGACACTTGAATGAGTACAACCAAAGTACAGAAACTATGGTGATTGAATACTATTTTCCATGGAGAGGGTATTCACTACCCGTGAAGGTATTGTTACTTTATTAACGAATCATCCACATCTTATAATCATTCTCAAGATGGCGTGAACAGGAAAAAGATACTGAACCCAAAACAAAATTAAGAACAAGCTAAAAATGTGGGTCACGACTATATTAGTGGTTACAATTAATTGATAGAGGGCTTTATTAATATTATTGACATGATGGGCGAATGTTAATCGAGATAACAATGAACAGACGGGGGCCGAGCCGAACTGTGTAGACGGCTGTCGATTGAGGAAACAAAACAGGCAAATAATAACATCAAGAGTGACTAGAAAGTAGGCCAGCAGAAGGTGGCCGTATTTATCTAGCATCGTCTTCCGCACCCTTGCTTACCATTATTAATATAATGATCGCAGATGCACCACCGAACGAGGTGAAAAAAACTCACGAGGGTGGGCGATTGATAAAGGGTTGAGAAAGAATTGGATCGACACTCGGCACACACAGTTACCCCGTTCTGTGGGCGTGCGGTCGGCGTTTTTTCACGTCAAACACAACCAGCGCTATCAAATGCGTCTGCAAGTGGTTTTTAGGGGACTTTTTTCTGGGTTACAATGCTATCGACCACATTAATTCCATCAACCACGAATGTGTTGAAATTGAATTAGATGGTTAAGGCTTTTTCCGCAGATTAATTTATCAGCATCTACACCTAAGGTTATTTGTAGCTTGGTTTGTGCTAGCTGGATCAAACTCTACATTCTTGTTCTATATCAAAGAGACTGTTTAACTCCGTTTAATGTACATTAAATTTCAAAGAGATTGGCTAACTCTGTTTAATAATCCTCAAAAATAATTTGGGATTGCTCTTATTATGAGAGAAAATCTGCATTCGTTTTCCCTATCTATCTTTTTTTTACTGGAAATAGTCTTAAATCTTCTACAAAGATCAGCTTCGGGCAACTGAGAAGATAAGTTAAAGATATTTATTAAGAGAGCAACCTGATATGAATTGAAAATACAGCAGAATGGTGATTTTTTCCAAGTAAGAATGATGAGATGAGTATGAAAAAATGATTTATTCAAGGAAGGAGACCGAGATGAACCAGGGAATACCATATTAAAAGCTCTTCTCAAGGCAGGGAAACAAGATAAATCAAGAAATTTAATGACGAAATTAGAAACTATTACAAGGAGGAGACTGCATGCAATGCATCAGGAAAACAACAAAATTGAAGCTATTTTCAATAGAGGAGACTGATGCCGGGTTTTTCCAAGCACACTCAAAGTTGAGGGACCCTCAAGTTTCGATGAACAGCTGAAATTTTCTATGATAAGTATAGGAAATGTAGTAAAGTGTAGTAAACTTGAGGGTCCCTCAAATTTGAGTGTGCTTGGAAAAACCGGGCATAAGACGAATAATTAAAGAAGATTTTTGCACGGAAGGAAACACAAAAATAAAGATATTAGCAAGGGTGGAAATAGGGATAGATTAGGGGAAATAGAAATAGTTGCAAGGTGTGAGACAAAGATGAATCAGGAAACGAGAAAAACAAAAGTTATTTTGCAAAGGAGAATGTTGTTGAAAATCAGGAATACGCTAAATATACGAGTATTTTTGTTTTTGATTTTTTTGCAAGGGAGAAATTTGAGATAAATTTATTTCGTAAACAAGAAAATAGAATGTGTTGAAGGAATGATTAGGGTATTGTGATGTTCAGGATGTATATTTTAATTTGAAATTGGATCAGAGATAAACAATAAGATATAAGTTTTTCGTAAGAGAGGAAATATAGAATGTGTTGAAGGGTAATAGGTGTCCGTGTCAGGTTGTGTAACTTACCTTTGTTGTGTGAGTGCGTAGACTGGATTCAGTGGCGAATCCCTTGCCGCAGATAGTGCAGTGGAAGGGCCTGTTCTTGGCGCGCTCCACTTGGGCGTCGTGGTTGCGGAGGTGTTGCTGCAGATTCGACAGCTGGATGAACGCGCGGCCGCACTCCGCCAAGTGACACCGGTAGGGCCGCTCACCTACAACAAATTAAAATTTAAATTGAGAATTTTTGAGATCATTGAGATGCATTCACGTACAACACATAACAACAAATTCTGTGTTACTGCCTTTTAATTAAAATATGTCGAGATCATTGCAAAAAATTTATGCATAACACATGATAGATCATGAGAAATGGATAAAATGTATCCAAAAGAAATGTATCGCGAGTTAATAATTATAAAATAGTAAACGTGCGATAATACTATCAAGAGCATCCAAATTATATGTATTTTTGAATAATTTTCTGACCAACTTTCATTAATTCTATGCATTCAATTTTCTGGTATCTCAGGAGAAATTTACTAACAAATAAAGTTTCCACTTATTCGACCATGCCTTGTTTGCTTCTTAGTCCTTTTCGTTTTGTTTTGTTCATCCTTCGAATGTCAAAGGAATAATCATGAATCAGTAAGTAGTGATAAGGATAGGCTACCTTTAGTTGGAGCATCGACTTTGGTAACTATATCATGATGTTGGAAAGTATTCTAGTTGCATGATTAGTTGGTAGATATTTTCAACAATGCGGGGTAGAAAGCACATGGAAAGAAGCGCGGATGACGACCCCGCCCCTCCCTTCACCACCTGCTAATCCGGAAAAAGTTAGGAGCGCAGTTCGGTTGCAATGTAGCTGTCAGCATCAGCATTGCAATTTCCAACTTTGAAATTCAGCATCACGGGAATTTCGCATAACATAGGGAGTTTCATCTAGGATTTCTCTACTGTTTTATGTTGAATTGTATGTATTTTATAGATTATGGTGCGCACGCAGTAAAGTGCACACACACTCACACTAGGGCGGGAAACCTATGCTATCGATTGAGCCACGGCCCAATCGGGGACACAGACCATAGGTGACGTCACAGCATTGTTGCCACATTAGGGGAATTTATTGAACTAGTGGGAATTTCTCTTGCACCTGATCTCGCCGTGTCGAAATAGTGAGGTGACTAGGTGACTAATATTCGGGCCCAAGCTCTGAATCCTAGGCGATGGGCCTTTGCCGAACCCGGCCATACATTACTTCAACCCCTCCGGCTCCCCCCACCACGTCCAACCTTATGATAAGCTGCAGCTCGGCAATATTTCATAAACAGGAGTTGCATCTAGCCCTAGCTGCATTCTATTCCGCAGGCAAACTCAACTAAACAACAGGCTCTCGCTATTTATTAGAAAGCGGATGACAGTTGCACTTCTCTCTGTTGTGCTATTGGCCACTCTTGTTAAGGGACAAGTATCTTTCCAAGCGTCAAATTGTATAACTGGAGTAGAAATAGCCAAATCCAGCAGTGTTAGTGTAATAAATGATTCATATTAACACGCCAATTCTATGTTCATTATTATGTGACTTATTCAAAGGAAATTTACATTTATCTTTTATTAATATGATGGAACATTGTTTTAAAATTATTAGCAGTCTAACATCCATTGAAACTATACAGGGTGTTTCAGGAGGAATGTGCAATACTTCGCAGGCTGATTCCTTACACCAAGTAGACAAAAAAGTACCGTGGGATCAACCCCCAAAAACGCTTTGTTACCGAGATAACAATGGCGGAAAATTGAGATTTTTCAAAATATATTAATTTTTCTAATTTTTTAGAGGCTTTAGTAAGGTTCCAAAATAATCAATTCCTATGTCAAATTAGCTGAGGAATTCAATAAAACCAGTTCCAAGTTTGTAACTCTAACGGTTAATGAGATAATTGGAAAAATATGTTATTTATTTAGAAAACTCCATTTTTCAACAATAAGGGCTATAACTGGATAAGGAATCATAAAATTGAATTTTTTATCAATGGAAGTTAGAGAGAGTCGGAGTATAAAGAAAAAGTTAAATGGCGGCGATCATGTAAATCTTACTCAAATCTCAGAAATAGCGATTAAAAATCGCAAAATCGCTAATAAACACGAAATTTATCACTTGTGATTTACACAATTACCGCTATTTAACTTTTTCTTCAGAATCCGACTCTCTTCAACTTCCATTTATGAAAAATCCAGTTTTATAATTCCTCATCCAGTTATAACCAGTTATAAACACTTTATGTTTTTTAAATAATTTTTCTTGTTTTTCATCTACATTTATTTTTTTTTATTTTTTTATCTTACTCTTATTATTATTAATCATTATATATCCTTACTTTAAATTCTCATTTTTAATTTTTAAATTATATTGCATTGTATAATTTGATTTTGTAAAGGAGACATTTTTGGGGTGACCCCCGTTGTCTCCATTGTTGTTGAATGAATAAATAAATAAATAAATAAATAAATAAATAAATAAATAAATAAATAAATAAATAAATAAATAAATAAATAAATAAATAAATAAATAAATAAATAACCCTTATTGTTGAAAAATGGCGTTTTCTTGCATATTTTTCCAATTATCTCAATAACCGTTGTCGTTACAAACTTGGAACTGGTATCATTGAATTTCTCAGCTAATTTTACATAGAAATTGATTATTTTAGAACCTTACTAAAGCCTCTAAAAAAATTGAAAAATTAATATATTTTGAAAAATCTCAATTTTCCGCCATTGTTATCTCGGTAACAAAGCGTTTTTGGGGACTGGTTCCATGGAACTTTTTCGTCTACTTGGTGTGAGGAATGAGCCTGAGAAGTATTGCACATTCCTCCTGAAACATCCTGTATAAGTACTCAAGCTTGATTATGGGATTAATTTCATGATTAAAAACTTTCTTGTATCGATTCATTCATATCACTGATTCATCATTACATGGTTCAAAAGTCTAATTAAAATTTTATATTTCACAATTGAGAGTAGTCGTTTATTCAACAGGAGGATACGAAATAGCTGCATGTATATGCAAAGCCATTCAAAGGATAGAATCAACTGCCTGGTTTTTTTATAGAGTAATGATATTATTTTTTCAGAATAGGCCTATTACAATATTGAAATTCAATATCAGAATGATCGGCATTCGTGCAATGGTGAATCGTATTGTGAAACCTTTCACAGTTGTAAAAATGCAACTCTTGAAAGCGTTTTATCGGCAATTCCAGGAGATTGATGTGAGGGATATCCGAGGGTATCTGGGGAGTTGGAGAGGGTTGCAGACTGAATGAGTACAAACGACACAGACAGGAAAAAATATCTGCTGCTCTTTTACTGTCCACAAAATTTGTTCCTCTTACAATCTCGTTTTTTCTAAATGATTGCCAGTTCATGTAAGCATTGATGATTGCTGTTGTTTATTGTCTGAACGCAACATGAATAGAGGTGGGCTGTAATAAAAAGCGACGTTTTTCAAGTCCCGGCTACAAAAGGCGATAGAAATATGGATGTTGTAATGAAGTCAGTGCGGCGGGACGAGGGGTAGGTGCTTGATTTATCGTGTAGCAGTTCATTCCGAATCAGGAAAAATGTGAGTTAGTTTTTCCGAGTGATGTCGATGCACTGACACACAACAAATGTGGCAGGTGAAGTCAGCGCGAAAAATGCGCTGCGAGAAAAACAGAACAGTTGTGCAGCGATGCGTTCATAAATAATTTAAACGCGCTTTTACTGTATAATTGTCAACTTTCCCGCTTTTGGGACAATGATAAAAACGAGCAGAGAGCAAAAATGGAACGAAAAATTACTGTTACAGTGGAGGAGATTTTTGTGACATTAAATAGATCATGCAGCGTGACGGCAGGAAAAGCATGATTTCATTCACCACTCCTCCTCTTCCACGCCCGCCAAAACATTCACCCAAATAAAAAAGTAGTTTAAGAAAGGGGCGTGACAAAAATAACGCAAAAAGCAGCTCAACCAACCATAACTCATGTAAATTATAGTGCTGAGTCCATTTTCTCTATTCTCAAACAATTCAATAGGCTCAGCCTATAAAAATAAGTGCTCATCATTGTATTTTATGCTGACAGCACTCTATGATTTCTATATTAATGTGAGAACTGAATGAATAATATCTTGATCGAAAGGTAAGCATCAAGGCAAATGATTGTACAAAAATATGATTCCAAAATAATGAAACCGGAATGATTCTAGTCCAGTTCACATCCGCTTGAAGTAAATGAAAAATGGAGTACAGATCTGATAAAGAATATAGAAACAATGGCTCTCAGGCACTTGTAAAACAACTAGACAACTCTTGAATAGAACAATCAAAACTTTTTCATCTTTTAAAAGTGAAAATGTCAGTTGATTCAATTTGAACAATCCAAAACGAAGGATGGAGAGATTATTGAAGATTATGCAAGATAGTTTAGTAGATTGGAATTAGATTAAGTTATTTTCTAGCCAATAGGCACAGAGAACCTGGAAAAAGTTGCCATGAGATTTGCAATTGAAAGAGAAACTGTTCAATCGGTATTGATAAGGCGGAAGGAAAAATTGAGGAGAAGTTTTGTAATTGTGGAATAAATGTTTCCGATAAGTTATAAACTTGAATGAATATTTGTTAATAGGTCATGAGTGTGAAACAGTGATTTTAAATATTATAAATAAACGTAAATTAATATGATAAACAAACTACCACTTGGAATTGAAATAATTGACCTGTGGCACACCACCTGAAACCTGACTGGTTTACTGCAGGGGCAGGATGCAATTCATAGCCTAATAAAGGGTAAAAAATTGAATAATTTTTTTAAAGCGAGAGTTGCAGTTTGTGAGAATGAGGAATATTGCCACCATAGATGGTGCAAGTGTGAGTTGAAGCGGCAGACAGAAGTGATCGGTAAATTACACAGCGTCTTCTTCGAACGAGACATGCCAGTGTGTCAGCCGCTGTCCGAAAATTGGCTAATTTGCAGTCTGCATGGATTTTTCAAGTGAAGTTGATAAGCGTCTTGTTTGCTAGCAGCAAGGTGGTCCTGCCGGGTAATTGCAAACATCGGTCGACAACTGCAAACAACTTCGCTTGTTGTCAGCGCATCCGAGCAAGTACTGCCTAAATCAACCTATACGACACGCTCTCCACTCCACCCTCCACTCTCCTGCGTTGCATCTGCTACTTCTACTTCTCCACCTTCACTTATTTTCTCTGCTTTTTTCTCATCAATCCTATTGCTCTGTTTGTGTTGCACCTAACTTTTTATTATTCAGCTCAGCCTCTGAGGGGATTACATTCTTAACAGCTGCACTGTCTATCCTTCACTCCACCACCCTTACTTCACTTTTTCTTTCAAAAACTGTTGATTTTCTTCTCCAACAAGTCTAAAGCCTAACAATATTTTTTACATGAAAAGACAAGGTAAGGTTAACTACCACAAATCCACCTTCACAACTACTCAACATATGATTTTCAACTTGGTTTGTCTTTTGTAAGAGTATTGTTGAAATATGTTATTGACACTGGCGGCTCGTGCCCACGAAACAGGTGAAGTGCTGTATAGTGAAAGATAACTAACTTATTGATAATACGTATCTGTTGCCTTAGAGGCATATTTCTTGGATAATCGTCTGTTCTGATTCAGTCGTGTTATACGTTGAAATTCATAATGATTCAATCAGAATCAAAATATTTGTCGGTCGAACAATCTGCCAGTACATGTTACTTAAACTATTTGGGTCCTAGATACTAAGCCCGATGGTTCCAGAATAGCTGTACTATACTGTATATGTTTAAAAATTGGCCGTCTCAGAAGTGAGCCAAGCCAAAGCATTTGCAAGGAAGCTAGAGGAAGGAGGCTGGACGCTAACAAATATTATTCAGATGTAGATTAGGTTGTAACAAGACAAAGGACAAGGAGCCGGGATGTCCCCTTTGCTTTGCAGGGCGAGCATAATACAGCCGGAGTTGGGAATTATACTTTTTTGCTTGTGGCACGAAACGAACACATATAAAATGTACTCGCTGAGCATTCTTAAAACCAGAAGGGATATTCTGCTCTCATTCGAATTAATATTCCATTGTTTTAGGACCACGTTATGCTAATATCAAGGCCCACCTTAGGTCTCACAACACTGTGAGCAGGATATTTCTTTTTGTTGTGTGACATTACGAGTTCTTTCGTAGCAGAGCTGTGCGGATTGTTTCAATTTTTTCTTCTCCTTCGCGCTAATAGGCTTGGCTGGCGTTTTTGTTTTAAAAAGGAAGCGGTGACGTTTTTTCATCAGGCAACCTCCAGTTGCTGGCTTTAAGACATCAAAAAGACATCACACATGTCATGTTCTAACTTGGAGGGACCTCACACCCGATAAGAATAGGCAAGATGCTTTCAATTAATGCTTTTCTCCCAGTCTGTCATTGCAATATCCGTTATTTATTTATTTAGCGTATGCTTTTAACAGTGGGGAGACCCAAAGGGTTGCTCCACTTCGCAATATTATAACCTCATTTTTCAAAAATGAAGACATGGAGAGCCATGTGGGTTATAGTGCAATATCCATTACGAATATTCAATATACAGTATCTGGTTAATATACAAATACAGCTTTAGTGCTCTAAATTAGAAGCCTACATGGAAAAACATATCAATCTTCAATTTACAATTTTTATTATTGAAATTTCTAGGGAATATAAATATTATGGATTTAGTGATTGTAACTAATAAAACACCTTTATAAGGTATCTACGAGTACTTTTTAACATGGATTCATTTTCGATCTTCGAAAGTGGGTAGCTTTTAAACTGTGCGACCATTTCAATAGTTGTAGTTTCTCAATTAGCAGAGATTTTAAAAAACTTGAAAATTGAACTTGATACAGCTGACACCAAAACGTTAGGCGGTTTCATCTGCTCCTTATGCGCAGCTGATATTGCCAATTAGAGTTATTATTCAGCTAGATGATGTTTTTGAAATCAAAAGATACAATAGATGCTTCACATCAACTTTCAGTAGATTACATCAACTAGGAAACTGCATAACTTTTAGTCGACAGCTATTATAGTAGTTATGACAGTATAAGGAAATTATCAGTGAATTTTTAATGTTGCAATCGAATAACTGCAGCGTGGTTAATTGTTCAAAAAAAATTGGAATGAATAAGTTTATCACTCAACAAGATATTAGGCCTATTGATGAAATAATTGTTTTTGACTATTGATGTTGCATTAAATTTGCTTACTACCCGGTTTTGGTCGAAGATGAGTGAAGACAAACAAATTCGAGTTTTTAGATGGAAATTGTCACCCTGAGCAAACCCACCATTGGATGGATGTTTTATTGGTAGAGCCAATTCCGATTGCACAACAGCATACAGGAAATACAGTTAACAATCGTCAATCCATCAATTTGGAATTGATGGAATAATTTGTTCGTAATAGCTACTTCCTTTCTAACCCCAGGGTGAAACGTCGATACTGGTCAATTATTTACGTTCCAATTAAAATACGGCAACTGATCTCTTTTTCAGTTTTCAGTTTGCGCTGTATGGGCCAATAAAGGATAGAAAAATCGTTTTCAGCGTTTTGAATAATTGAAGACTTATAAACCAGTGGTGCTCTTCATTTAGAGTTGGAGTATTGAACATTATTGTCATAAATCTATCAGTGTAAGCTCTTCTACACAATGTTGTGTCGCGAAGTTTCAAGCTATTTATTCATAATGAATTGGACTGTATCCGAGAGAATTAATTCCACTTGTTACGAAAAATAAGTTACAATTCAGTTAAATTTGTTAGAAGTTTTCACAACTTTTTGAATTGAACATACTTTTTCAAACTCACAACATTTGTTTGAAATGACTTTAATCTTTGAGTGAACGAATTGACGGATCCATCATTTTTTGGATAGAATAAATGACGTTTGCCCATTCTGAAGCATACTTGATTGAATGATGTTAATCTAGTTCTGTGTAGTTCACTCCATCAAACATCAGTAGGAATCTAATCTTAAAAAAAATCCAATATACTCAATTACTCACCTCTTCTTGTGATGATAAAACTAGATTACTTTGCTTATGTAGGTTTTAAAAATAAATTGAGCTTCTGCGTTTAGTAATTGTGTTGAATGTGCTGCAGGAGAGACATGAAATTGTAAAAATTACCCGCCTCTTCGTTTACGATCTTATTATTTAATCAGTTAAAAAGTGTTTTCTGCCTGTCCATTTTCAACGAATGGCAAGGAAAAGTTGATAAATTAAGAAAAATCATTAGAACTTGGAAAACGTGTAGGAGGAGGTTTATGGTGTTTTTTAGTTCTTCATCCAGCAAAAGATGTGACTGAGACCGAGTGCCCGGTATATAGGGTCGCCGTCCTTTACAAAATTATGATCCATTCAAAGTTCAGTTTTTAAAGCGTAGTTGATGACTTTGTTTGTGCAAAGTGAAATAAAATAAAAACCCTTTTTGCTCACTCATTTGAGCTCATCGCTCTTCACCCTTAGTAAGGGCAGCACTTTTTGCACTTTTGAATCCCCTTTGCTCCTCCAACTCCCCACCTCAACCTTAACCACCCCCCTCTCCAACCCTCAACACACCGGCCACCACTGAAAAAAGATGAGCAGCGAATGAGATTTCTCTTAACCATTTTTCCTCAAGCGATAGCAGGTTTTACAGCTTTTTCTCAAGTCAGATGAAATTATTATCTGCATTAAATAAACGCTGACAGCACTAATTACCTAATAAAATTGTTTATCAAGAGTTCAATTCAGAGTTCCTTTACACCAGCTCTTTACTCTTTTAATCTAGGTTCATTCTAAAAATTTGTTTTGTTTCCTATCTCTATCCAATATATCAAATGTAAGGTCGTGAGGAAACAATTAACTGGAAAAATTGGCATTTGATTTTTTCGAACAATAAATTCGAGGTCGGAATTGAAAAATGAATAATTCTACTAACTTAATTTGATTTTGAAAATATATATCATCCTTTGAATATATATATATCCTTTGATACCACTCTATTCATAATCTTTCTTTCTAAGAAACAGTATAGCTGTATAATATTTTAATGTTAATTGAGCTGGAAATCAATCCTGGGGAAAAGTCAATAAAAATGTAATAATAGTAAGTAGAATAATTTCATCCCATTTTTGGATATTACCTTATATATTCAAAGTTAATATATTCTTTATGGCTGCCAATAATTGTATTGGAAATAAATATTTGAAATTACATTTAATGTTGTGCTAATCAAGTGTACTAACAAAAATATTACTAGATTAATGGGTTTACTGTTAAAAATATTTTTGGTAGTCCTATGCGAGTTTTATAAGCTGAATAAATAGCAATGTTTAATTTTCTGTCAGTAATTTTGTGGCTGCTATAAAAAGGGTGAAAAGAAGCACTTGTCAATGTAATAGACAGCCCATCGTATCATAGCTTTGCTCCCCTCACCACTCCCCTCACCGCCCCTCCTCACCATTACCCCCATACAACGGTCGGGGATTTTTCGCATCTCGCCAGCGAGTCTTTTTAATTGCCGAAGAAAGATTGTCCGCAGCGATGCCTTTGCATTTCTGAGTGTCATTTCATGCAAATCAGCATCACTCGACGGGGCCGAGCAACAGAGAGCGACCGACTTTCCCAAGAAAAATATTAGAAAAATAAATCGTACTCCCCGCCTAAGCCGCTCGCAAGGCTCTCGATGAAATTTCAGCGCAATTTGAATTCTGGTCAACACACTCGCAAACTGCCTCATCCTCCCCCCAACCCCCCTCTCATATCCCATAACCCAACCGATCATCAACCCCCCATTCATCATCATAACCCTCCATCACCTACTTCTCAAAAAAGAGAAAACGAAAAGAGATTCGAAGAAAAGGAGCCGAGTTCTCTCAAAATGAGAGAAGAATATTTAATCAAAATTTTATAAATATTTTAATTGCAATACTCAACGAGCCAGCAGAGGAAAAGTCGCTCTTCAAGAAAGCAATATCTTTTCGAGATATTAGAATTCCAGTTATGAGATAGCTGTTATTCGCAGTTCTCTTATCAATATATTCCTTATCAATTATTATACTTTTCAACCAGAGATTGCGAAGTGGATACATTCCAAGAATTAATGATTATTGCAAGTCGGCAATTTATCATTCCATTAATCTAATAGAATGCTGCTAGAGAGGAATAGCCTCTTGGCGACAAGTTTTGAATTTCGGAAGCATATGTCTAATTGGAAATTCATGAATAAATTATATAATTCTCATGAAAAAGCACGAATTGGGAAGAAATGATGAGGTATCCCAGTAAAATTTTTAGCAATATGTTAAAAGTAATTGTCATAATTATATTTTAATTTAATTACGATGTTTTATCAGGTCTAGTAATGTCATTTTATAAAGGCAAGTATTGATAATAATCATTGTTCATATGAATGGAATTTCAACCCACTAACAATATTTACAGAACAAACACTACTCAGGTCTTTAAATAAAGAGAGTCTCAGGTCCTCTAGGAAACTGAACATTCCTTGGTAAAATTTATATTCGCCGTTTCTCAAAATCTGCACTTAGATTTCAGAAAGGTTAACCTGTACGGTTGACTGGACTGGCATAATTTGTTTAGTATAAAGTTATGAAAATTCAGAATGAAGGTGAGAAATTCCTGTTCAGTTAACATTTCAAAAATATTTAAAACGTACAAAATTATGAATAATGTAGGTTACATTGTTCATTTCAAAGAATGTGCATGGATTTAGGTAAAGGAGATAAATGCTGGAACTGATGTGAAGCGTGAATTGAATAAACATCAGAGTTATTATAGTCGGCAAACAGTGTATTCAGATGGAGGCTGCTTTTCTTTTTTTACCAGGGAAGAATATTCAACGGAATGCAAATGAGATTTCTGTAGGTATTTCGCGTTTGGATTTCAAAACTGTTGTCAGAACATTTTTTTTTTTTAGATGCTTCTTCTCGAATGATAAGAAGGAATAATGTTGAGGTAAGGGTAAGGAAGAATGAGGGTAGTGAAGTAAGTGAAGTGGAGAGAAAAGAAAACAAACAGAAAGAGAAAAGAAATATTGTTTCCTGTTCGTTCATATTTTCTTTCATCTCTTGTTAGGATGGAAAGTAAGTGGGCCGAGGAAAGTCTTAGCTGCCCGCAATTCGAACACTGTTTTTGTTGAGATGCTGGAATGAGTGAGAGGAAAGAATAGGAAGAGAAGAGCGAAGCAGCCGTCCACAAGAAGAAAAATACTGACCCAGACAGAAAGAACTCGCTAATAAATCCTCTCTTCAAGACATCATCTCCCATCTTTCTCACTCCTGCTTTTACTACCCGATTTTCGCTAGTTGGGAAGAGCTGTGAGACGTGCTAACAAAACGCTCCCATCGTTCTTCCCTTAACAGAAAAACTTTTCTTTCCCTTCCAATTTCCAACTTTTTCGATTTTTCTTTGCCGCTGTTTTGCACCGCGAACCCACTCACCGGGGTCAAAGCGAAAGAGCTCACCAAAGGAGCTGCTACAGAGTGCACGAAAGAAAAACGGAGAGAGAAAAGAGATACTTTTTAAGTAATAATGAAAGTTGAAGAATTTAATTTCTACTTCTCGCGTTATAAGAAGAAAGGGTAGCAATAACAAGTTGAAAAAAGAATAAGGGTGTGAGAGGAGATTTGGCTCATCGTCATTCATTTCACCCTTTTTTCATCTCGTCACTCGACTTAGCGATCCAGCATGCACTTGAATGTATAAAAAAAATTATTCAAAGATAATTTGAATTAATAATTTCAATTAATTATAAAGATATTCTTTACGTTTGAAATTTCTATCATAAGGTATCAAAATTGAAGTCATCGAATAATTTATGTGGAAAGGGTGTTTATAAAATCAATTCCCGACTGGTAACACGTTAATAATAGGAATGATAATGACGATCAATAAACCTATCATTTATAAGTAGTAAACAACATAATAGTATAAGTTAGGCCCAGCATAATAGTATGACCTATTAATTGAAGGACTTTTCAATCTTTCTAGTTTCTTTCCATTCATAAATCCATCTACGAATTCGAACCAATGATTAGGGTACTTTTTTTAACTTCATCAGTTGAGAGCAATCATATACAATGAGCTTCATCACACAATTATTAGCGCGGTTTAAAAATGGCTGTGTAAAAGGAAATAAATGTAGGTAGACGACATTTACTTGATAGCATCAAAAAGAGCATTAAACATTTTATGGCACCCTCGAAAAGCGTAAAAATGAAGCTGGAAAGACTTGCAGGTTATGGATGAGAGGGGTTCATTTTGCATAGGCCTCATAATTTGCGCAGTAAAAAATAAGAGACAACCGCGTTGTGGCGACTCTTACAGCACACGTCATTAATTTCGCTCTTACATTTGGCTTGTTCTTTTAGTGGGACTACTTCCGGCAAGCCAACATAAAAATCTGTTGTAGTATAAATATGAACGGGAGCACAAGTAAATGGAGTGCAAGGGCTGCCGGCCGGCCACAAGGAAGACTCCACTGGAGGGGCGACCGCCTTTTTCTCCACGATAATGGAGAGGAGGCGATTGTCTCACTTGTAAATATTCAGCGAGCACATTTTTATTCTCGTTCCCTTCACCATTTTTCCACTGTCTATATTAATGTCTACTTCACCAGCCAGCACCGTCACATAAAAGAAGCCCATTTGCAAGAGATTTTTCCACCCTCTTGTGTCAAAACCACCCCCTCCCCTCACCGCCAACACCAATCACTCCTTATAATGTCTCTTCTTTGTCGATAGCCCGATCCTCTTTTTCGCTTTTACTCTTTATTTTCTCAATAAAACGTGACTAGACTTCTCGGCAACCATTGTCATCGGTTCACGTGTTTCTGCTCAGATCTTTGATAATATTTTCTTCGTCTCCCAATTTCTCACCCCATTTTATCTTTCCGGAACGATTGCTAATTTTTTATGTCACTGAGCGAAATGATGATTTGGAATCACTGCTTCTAAAATGAGTTTCTCACGATAGCTTTTCAACAAACTCTAAAGAGACGTTCCAAAATTCGAACAATCATTATATAACATTCTCATTATTATAATTTTCTCATTTTTTGCAACCAATGTTCTATAATATCGTCCTAATATATAACTGAACTAAGAATGGAAGGTAATGATGTAGGCCTTTTTTTCATGGTGATGTCGAAAGTACACCCTTATTTCCAGGGTTCTATCAGTGTGTACTGTACACCACGTGTTCAGGGGATTGGTGATGTTGAGATAAAATGTGAAATGAAGTTTTTCGGCAGAAATTTGTACATTGCAGCCTAGCACGTGTTTTTGTTTACTGCGCCCTGCTCTTCTTATTTATTATCAATAGTTGATTACAACAAATATTACCCAGACAATTATTGTGTAGACATGTGACATGTGTGTGTGTGTGTGTGTGTGTGTGTGTGTTATCTAGTGGGTGAGAGTGCGCAAGTGTCGGGGGAAACTGCTTAGCAATGATGGTAGTGAGGGGGGAAGGGGATGATTTGGCTAACTATTGAGCGCGGACTGACCGAATGTAACATACGGGGGGGTGTGGCCGTCATTTCGTTGCGGGGAAAGAGGGGTGGAAATTGCAATGGCCGCCGAGCCTCGAACCTAGGACCCCAACATTAATTAAACAATCAAATAGTGCACCACTATTTACTACCGGCAGCAACGCTTACGACTGCTTCCCTATCCTCTCCTCCCCCTCACCTCTGCTTCGCTTTTCGTGTGTTCCATTACGATTGTACTTCTGTGTGCTCACATTTTGGGCCCATCAAAAATGCATGGCCCCCTCCGAATATTTAACAAGCGACAATCGATCGGCTGTACGTTATTTAATTAAATTCTGCGAAAAAATTTCGGATGACGTCAACTTCAACAAGCGATGCGGAATTTGTGCACGCCAAAATTCATTATTTCTTGCGTACGTGTGGCCAGATAAAAATAGCCCTCTCACCCCTCCACTCGCATAGCCAACGAATCAACTGATTAGAAAATTTTGAAATAATAGGCTCACCATTGTAATTCATTGCCTCCAGCATATTATATGATTGCGAAGTAGTTTCATTCCATTGGGTAATAATGGAAACCAAATTGCAATTTATTCCAATATCCCTCATCTGGAAAAGCCTAGATGCCCACTAGCTTTTGAATTCTATTACAAAAAGCAAGAGTCAATTTATTTAATCTTCCGTTGACATTGACTGCTAAAAGTTTTTATCACGCTATTCTCTAAAATTCTAATATTTCAATCTTTTTTCCTTGAAAACACGATTATATAAGACATTTGGAGTATTTTGTGTGTTCTCCTTCTAGTCTCACAATGGTAGAACTTGGATTAATTTGTCAAGATAAATTTAACAGCTTCTCAAATAATTTCATATGGAGTTGAATATTACATCTTAAAGAAAAATTGGAAAAGAATAGTTTTGGTCGTAAGCCTGTTGGCCAATCAATTTATTAATAGTTTGTGCATTAGCCCAGTGTGGATGAATATATATTATAATGCCTTGGGATGAGAGCACTTGAAAATGGAAATGGACCACTGTCATAATTTTCAACTCCTTTGGGTTGAGAATAATTTGAGTTTCCTTTATTTGTTTTTTTATTAACTATTAATTTAAGTCGACTATCAAGGCTATTTCTTGGATATTAATTATTGTATAGATTTTAAATAGGTTAATTAGAACAAATAATATATAAATTCCAGTTACAATTTCATATGATGCTGAGAATGTTTCATAAAAGTTTTTTCCGACGTCATAAATTTGCTGATCATAAGCCAATATGAACTGGCGATGAGAGAGAAACGAGTGATGATTATTTAAACTTGCTTTAAAATAGTAAACTATAGGCAGCAAAGTGCAGTGTTGAGGGTAGATGGGTTAGCGAATGTGCGCGTGGAAGAGTGTTCACTTTTGGTAGCATAGGTTCCAACAGTGACGTCACAGCTCCCTTTGTATTCAATTGCATCAGGGGGTGAAGGGGGTGGAATGATGCGGGGGTTGCATCCCTGGCCGCCTCCCGGCGGGTGCATAATTACACGTTGCACCACCCCTCGCCCAATCAGAAAGCGCCTACCCCCACCCGATGATTGTCGACGTAAATTACGCAATTTTATATAAATTGCAATTTTTGACTGTGGCTGACAATTTTCTCTCCCCAGCGATCAGAGACGGCGTCCTTCCTGCCATTTCTGGTCCACCCCCATTCCTCCCCTACATTCGGTTGTTGCAATTTTTATCGGACGCAGAGTGTCCCGGTAGTGGGCCGTGCAGTGCAGCCTGTTCATTAGTAACGGAAACCCGGAGAGTGCATGGGCAAACGAGTGCGTGCGAGAGTGAACCTAGCATAAAATATAGACACAGGCGCGCGCACTATTGCTAGCTGGATTCCGATGTTGTGGGGCTAGAGAGAGCTAGGTTTGCTCTATGTTTCAGCATGGCTACAATGAGACTGCATTGAAAATGTAGATGATTGAACGTGCATTTGTTATCAGCTTTCAAAGAACAGTCTACTGTCTGCATTAATCTTTATAAAGTCGAAACAAGCCCCTCTATTTCACTATTATCTGTAATAATTATCTAATATAACAATCTATTTTTCCATATAGTTCTAATCATGAATATTATTCCAAACTCAAGAGTAGCCCAAATCTCATTTTAAGTTTTTCAATTTCTCTGAAAAATCTTCCAACGTCATCTTATATTATGCTATCTGGTATATTTTCATTAGTTTTTTTCATTTTTTAATTTATTATGAATTATCTGTATAATTTTTAATCCTAGCTGAAGACCAACTTATACATTTTTGTCTTGCATCTAAACTAAACAAGGATTCGAGTAGAAAAATCGTAGGAAGCCAAAAACCAGAAACGTGTAACTTAGCCAAGCACCAAATAATTATTTATATCTGATGAGTATTACAGCTCATACTCGTTATTAGAGTTAATATGTTGTAGGCTCATATTAGGCATGTAAGGAAAAAATTAATCGTATCGATAAAAGTGAGAATTCAATGTTTTGCTAGGAATTGGGATGGGTGCCGTACCAGAATAAGCGCAATTCAAGTGGGAGCATGTAGAGTTGCAGGCGAAATAAATGAAGTTGATTTCCATTATTCAATGTGAATGAGAAGAGTGATACATGCACCATCGGGGACTTACAGAAATGCACATAGTCAGCAGCATTAACTATTAAAATATTCAGAGGTGGGATTGTGCCAATGCTAGATAGGTGTGGGGAAATTTTTCGTCAATTTGGGACAGGATTTGAGCATGACGTATGCGAGGGCTGTGGGACAGAACCAGCGACCAAATAGTGCCTGCCACCGATTTGCGAACTCTTATTTCCCAGGAGGCCTCAGCAGCAACTGCAAAATTTCCATCAAGTCTGCTACAACAACAACCCGTCCGCTTCAGTGTCGCCCGATTCATAATTTATGTTGATATCTCAATTTCGCTATTAATGGCAACACTGCAATTAGAACCATCGGTCATACCACGGTGGCCCCTCTCCTTTTTCCATTAGATTAACGAGTAGCGAGTAGCGACCAAGGTGAGCCAAACCTCTCCTCGCCAACCAATCAAACTCCTATATTCATAATAATGTCCCACGACGTTCAAAATATGGATCTTGATTTCAGGATACGGTTTACTGGTCGATAATAGGTATAGCACGAATTGAAATAATTCTGCATAATTATAAAACTCATATTAATATTAGCATTAAAACTAATACTAATATTATCACACGTACTTCTAGTAATGGGTGAGAAAGTGAATGGTAAAGAGAAATATCTAAAGTAATGTAAACATCTAATCAAAACTTCAAAGGGAAATTCAACAACAAGGAAGGGCAAGTATGCTGGCCGTTATGACTATATCATTTAAAATAATTTATAACAAAATGGATCTATATTTTGGAATTAAGGGAGTCCACAATAACAATGAAAACAATAGAAAAGACTGTATTTTTGGGAGAGTTTTTTTGCTAAACAAGAATAATGTTGTCAGGAAAAAGTATTAAATCATAAGAAAATATAAATGAAACAAAAATGTCTTGGTATAAGAATATTCTCAAGGGCTGAGTTTAAAGGGCTGCAGAGAGCGCGTGTTGATTATTATGCAAATGATAGTAATAAACCCATCTTTTTGGTTTCCAGGCCGAAAGAAGAAGAACATTTCAAGCTTCGAGTCGTGTGCGTTCACGAATCTACCGAGCTGTTAACACTTCCTGAATTGTAAATCAAATAGCAACGTCTTCCAGCTGAGTTTTTCACCAGAACAACATTCTTAGCATTCGAGCCACAACAAAACTCGACCAAGAAAAGTTGTCTCAATAAGCTAAGAGAATGAGATCGATGGACTCTTTCATTTCACATTCACATAGACCAATTTGTGCCTCACTAGCAGAGTGCATTTTTTCTATCAAAGTAGAAAAATTGAAAGTCATGATAGGTCGTCATAATAATAATAATAATAATAATAATAATCAGCATTCTATTTCTGAAAATTCAATTCAAATAATAATAATAATAGTAATAATTATAACTATGAATCGCCAGACACCTCATGTATAGCAATATCATATTATTATATTTTCAAATAACTGTTCAATAGTAATTTTTATTCTCCAGTAATTATCACTTCTAATGAGAAATAAAATGCAAAATCATAAATAGCTGATAAAAATTAGACTTTATTCTGTAGTTTTTCTGAACTATGACCAATTTGATATTAACATTTTGACCTCACTCCATAGCCTTGGCACTATTCGAAATATTTTTGATACGAGTACTATAGTCTTATAGTCTGGTGTAAGCAATAAAGAATTCCACTTGAATTAACAAATGTCATGAAAATAATAATGCACTTTCTTATCAATTTCTCTCAATGGCAATATATATTCGAACTCTCTTGAAACCAAACAGTAGCAAACTAGCAAGGAATAAGGCAAAGCCATCATGAAATTCACAAAATTGCAGTAATGGATCAAAATGCAAATGAAACACGATTTAAGAAGTAGATGTTGGAAGTGAGTGATGAACAAGGGTGCAGAAGTTGTTGGGGTGACAGAAAAAGGTTTCGGAAATAATTCAGAATTTGTTGACAATTGGAAATGGGAAAAAAGTCTTTTCATTGGTTGATTCTTCACGCCCTTGGATCTCCCTCGGTCTTTGTTCAACTGTCCCATTCCATGCTGTTCGAAAAATGCTTATCATTAAAGAAGATTCTGTGAACGGCAGCCTTGCTTCACCCCAATAATTCGAGGTAGGAGAAAAATCAGAAAAAGAATCAGATTTTACACTGATGGAATCTTCCCCTCTTTATTTTATTCTTTTTAATCGTGGGGTGACAAGGGTGTAATCAAAATTTCCCACTGTCAGAGTGCTTTGCGATTCCGAAAGACAATTCGTGAAGCCAATTTCTTGGCTAAAACTGGATGGAATTGGGATCTCTGGATGGTGATAGACTGAATAAAGATGTATCAGCGAAACAAAGACAAAATAGAGCATTTTCAACTGTAAAAAAAGTTTAGTTCATTCGCTTCAGGATTTTCTTATACTATGCCCAACATCACAATGACTTGAAAAAAATACTCAAGATTTTTTGGAAGACTAAAAGTTTAATAGAAATTTTTTGTGGAAAAGATCTCTGGAATATAATCAGCTTTGAACTACTAATGAATAACTGAATGTTTTTGTTTGTTTGATGAATGCTATAGAATAATACCGAACCAAATATGGAATAATAATTTTCCAGTTGACTTGCATCCCTTGGTCTTCAAATTCTTGCATGCTACGCACACTCAGCGAATTCGGATATTTGTGAGTAGAGTGTACATCAGTAAATACACTGGCAAACAAAACGTTCAGCCAGAAATTCAGCTACACAAATAACACAAACAACTGTTGAATAGTAACCGAGGAATGGAGCAGTCTGTTGTTTCACAGAACAGTTTCAGCCCACACCTCTACAGACCGACTCACTTTTTGAATAGCCCAGAAATGTTATTGTTTAATTATATGACCAGCACAGCTAGCTTGACAATAAACACCAGGCTCTGCATTATTTATTGCAATAATTAATAGGAACGAATATTCCCCTAGAGAGATGCAGTGGAGATCACGTTTATACATGCAGTAGTGGTCGTATACCAACTGCACAAGTGATTATTTAATCAACTAAAAGCAGTTATGAGAGAAGGGCCAACTAATTTATTCGCCAACCAGCTCACTATTCAACTTCTCACTGTCTTTCTAATATTCACTGATCACACTCGCGATTGACTGGCAAAATTTTTATTTCATGTCGAATTAAGTTGATCATTGGAAAAAGCTGTTTTTATGGGTAACTAGCTCACCACATTCTAAAATACATATTGCAGTACTTATACAGGGTGTTTCAGGAGGAATGTGCAATACTTCTCAGGCTGATTCCTTACACCAAGTAGACAAAAAAGTTCCATGGGACCATCCCGCAAAAACGCTTTGTTACCGAGATAACAATGGCGGAAAATTGAGATTTTTCAAAATAAATTATTTTTTCTAATTTTTTAGAAGCTTTAGTCAGGTTCTAAAATAATCAATTCCTATGTAAAATTAGCTGAGGGATTCAATGAAACCTGTTCCAAGTTTGTAACTTTAACGGTTATGAAGATAATTGGGAAAAATATGCTAGAAAACGCTATTTTTCAACAATAGGGGTTATAACTGGATAAGGAATCATAAAATTGTATTTTTTATTAATAGAAGTTGAAGAGAGTCGGATTCTAAAGAAAAAGTTAAATGGCGGCGATTGTGTAAATCTTACCCAAATCTCAGAAATGGCGATCAAAAATCGAAAAATTGACAAAACGTAGCACAAGTGATAAATTTGTGTTTAGTAGCGATTTTGCGATTTTTGATCGCCATTTCTGAGATTTGGGTAAGATTTACACAATCGCCACCATTCAACTTTATCTTTAGAATCCGACTCTCTCCAACTTCCATTAATAAAAAATACAATTTTATGATTCCTTATCCAGTTATAACCCTTATTGTTGAAAAATAGCGTTTTCTAGCATATTTTTCCCAATTATCTTAATAACCGTTAAAGTTACAAACTTGGAACAGGTTTCATTGAATTCCTCAGCTAATTTTACATAGGAATTAATTATTTCAAAACCTTACTAAAGCCTCTAAAAAATTAGAAAAATTAATATATTTTGAAAAATCTCAATTTTCCGCCATTGTTATCTCGGTAACAAAGCGTTTTTGGGGGATGGTCCCATGGAACTTTTTTGTCTACTTGGTGTGAGGAATCAGCCTGAGAAGTATTGCACATTCCTCCTGAAACACCCTGTATATTGTTTTCATGACTGGGTTAATGATCTGCCATACCGTGAACATTCAGATATGATTTATATGTTTGTCATAATTTATGAATCATAATTACAAAGCAGACAGTAAAATACATCGACGGGCTGCTACTCAATCAGCGTGAAAAATCGATATCAGATAGAAAATTTTCCATTAGCTATCTTAATAAGAATGCTGAAGTGATTATTATTCGTAATCTCAGTAATTTCACATTCAAATGCGATAAGTGATAAAATACTTATACAAAAAAAGATAAGACATTATTAGAATTATGTGTACACATCCGTATTCTCAGTATATTTAAATCTGGTAATTTAGTTACAAAACGCTGTGTAACAGTTACTGAAATACTGATTTATTTTCAAACCAAGAGAGTTTGAGTTGAAGTAAATAAAATAGAGAACTCTTTGAGCAGCTTAACATCGAAAATATAATACAAAAGGGTAGAACTTTTGTATTAGCTGTTGAAGAAGATCAGAGGAGGAGGAAAAGTCCCTTTTTCGACAGGGAGGAAGAAAAGAAAAATCTGCAAGGAAAATCGGCGACAAAACGAGAAAATCTGCGTCAGCCTGTTTTTTCTACTTCTCTTTCCGATCGGTTAAGTTCATTATTCACAAACGGCAGCCTCCATTGTTGACTAATAATAAAAGAAGGGAGCGGACAGAAAGAGATTGGAAATTGGTTTAAGAAATTTTCCAACTCGTCTCTCGGCACCCCGCAGCTTCTCAAAAAATAAAATATAAATCGACTGTTGGCAACAACGAGAAGGAAATTATGTTCTTCTGTCCGTCGGCTTTGTAACAACCGAGGACCCCTTAAATGAATTAGTGACGAATATAAATCAGAAAGGTCGCCTTCATCAAGCATGCAGTTGTCTTTTGCTGGAAGATTGAAATCATCATTTCCGCATGACGGTTCTACATGAAGAAAATTCACCTTGGAATTGCATATTATAATACTCGAGCAAATGTTATTTCATTGGAAACGCTTGCATCCCAGACCGGCATTCGTCGAATCGCATTAATTCTTTGAACCCGCCTCGAGGCAAAATATTATACTGGGTTTTTTGTAAAATATATCCGGTTCACGAGCAATAAGTGAAGGGAATGAGGATTGAGAGAGGAACGTCCGCCTTAGGTTTTCAGACTTCACTAACAATATATATTTTCTATTGAAGGATGAATTGAATCCAGTCAGTTAAACTATAATTTAAGAGAAAAAAGAAACTAATAACTGAAATATTTCAAGTTCAAAGCAAATATTGAAGAAACTGCTTATAATAAAATTGATTTGATTCCAAGGATCAAAAAGAGAATTCATTCTGGCAGAGATAAACTGAGAATAGCCGGAGCTATCAGAGGTATAAAAAAGTGATAAATAATTGGTAAGGACAGATTAAGAGAATATGGCCTATGAAGTAAAAATAAAGAAGAGCTTTAACAGCTTGTAGGCTACTTTGAAAGTTTTTGTATAAAGAACGAAGGCTTTTTTAATTATCTCATAATAATTCTGACTTTTTTCTAAGTAGATTCATGAACCGGGTGGTCATCTTGGTGAGGGGTGGGTTGGGGAAGGTTGAAAAGAATGCGGCCTCCTTGGTGCTGACTTGGTGCGGCGGGTAGGGGAGGCAAGCTTCCCGTGAATGGAAACAGAACGTCTTTCCCTGTTCAACTCCCTTTTTTTAATTTAAAAGATGTAGTCATTTGGAAAATTGCCGGACAGGCTAATATACTGTGCGGACCGCGTGTGTAAGTGCTGCCTGCCTTCCTTCCTCCCTCTAAAGGGCTGTTTGCCTTTTTTCACCCACTTTTTCGTTTCTTTCTCCTTTTTTTTGGTTAATCCGGATCATCTGGCTGTGCTTGTCGGCTCTGATAAAGATTTAAAAAGCTTCATCCTCGCCAAACCCCACCCACACCTCGTCATCACTTGCACTCCGACAATTTTAATTACTAAACGGCATAAAATCTGCTCGACTCTGAAAAAACGCGGAAAGCTCCTTGATAGCCCCACATCAAACTGACCTTGCTGACCTGCTACCCAACTTCACTTGGCTCTTTCTTTCTCAAGAAGGGATCGCGCTGCTCTTTTTGTTCGGCCTCAAAAGAGAACCCATTGATCCACCAGAAGCAGTTCATTACATTTCCGCCTAATTTAACGAGAAAAAACACTTCTAAAGCCGCTTTATGAAATTGGCTTTTGAATAAGTAATGCACTTTCTTTTCGCTTTCTGCAAATTATCCTTTCTGTCTGCTATTATCAATATTTAAAAGGAGATGGCCTCTGGTCCGTTTCACTTGTTCAAAATAAAGGAATTCTCTTAATTGATTACTACGAACGCAGCTCGAAATTATTCGAAACATTTTTCCATGAGGCAATGATGAAATATGGGCATCATTCATTTCTGTTACAGACTTACTCATACAATTAGAGTTATCAGAGTTATCAGCTCATGTTTATACATTTATAAAATGAAGACCAAGACCTTTTTCAAAATCATTTACTTTTCTGCTCTAATAATAATTGAATCAAATATGAATGTTGTAAATCATAATGTTGTATTCAAGTACAGGTACACTGTTGGAGCCTCAACCTAATCTGAACTCTTATAAAAATAATAATTATTCCTTGAAATATTAATGTATGGCTATTAAAAACATTGCGTAATTTCATACAAATTATTCAAAGGGAGTAGTGAAATAAAACCTAGGTGAGAAGGCCTACTAGTAGAGGTGAGTGGGCCTAGTTTCTGGAATATTTCGAATGTCTAAATAAATATCTTATAGTTATATAGAGATTATTTAGCTTCATTTGCTTGGTCTATGTTTATAGCCTTATTGATTAATGTGGAGTTCATCGAGAAAGCTGAGTTTTATTGTCAATGGATTCTCTTACAACCTGAAAATTTTGATGATTATGAATCTGAAGGGAAAAAACAATGATTGAATAACTCTGTTATTGAGATAATCACAAAAAAGTAACATTAGAATAGTTCCAATCTGTAGTCAAATATCTGATGAGTGTTGTATGAAATTCATAACTTTGAATGCAAATGAGAACATTAACATTTCAAAGAATGGAAATAAGATTTTGCATTCTGTGTTGATGAAGGTCATAAAATAACATCAACCATATAGAATGAGTAGGAAAATTGCTCAAATCAACTGAAATGGTGCTCTATTTTTAGTTTATCAGCACACATTGTAGGGCTATTTCTCTCATCTGAGAGACAAAGATTTAATTGCCATATCAAATGAGATTAAAACTATCAAGTGCATTTTTCTCAGTCCTTTTAGTGACATTGAGAAAATTTCAAACAAATGCAGTTTATGAAAACTCTAGCGTTCTCATAACAGTAGATAACTGAAGTGGCGTATTGAGTAGGTCATGATATTGCATTCTTGTTTAGATAAACTTTTGAATGGAATTAATAGGCTACTTACAGCTTATCTGTGCATTCAACTACTCCAAAACATCCTTTCAATTTGGATTAATTGACAGGCAATCTAGAGGTGAAAATTCGATATTTAATGTTTTCTAAATTTTCTCCTAAAATTGTGTGGTTGCAGCCCTACACCGAGTTTTTGAAGATTTTGAAAACTGTGGGTGTTTTGAGATAAAAATCATCCATTGCTCGTTCAATACTCAACATATTTTCTTTTTATCCAATCATTTTACAACTGCTGACTTTTTCAAGTGATAACTAAATCTATCAAAGCTTCTTATGCAAAATAAACTGTTACAAATCAAGAAAGTTTGAAGTCACTCAGAGCGAGCAAGATAATCAATTGTACTAGAAAGCCCTTAACAGTCCTAGTCCTAATGATCATACTTTTCAATAATACTACCTCAATTATAATCATTTCTCATGTTCATCATGGTTGGGCTTTTCACATTGAACTTCCTTGTTTTATGAGAGCTGTCGTGTATTAGAAATAACAAAAATATTAATAGTTTCAAGTGTCAGATAGGAAAACTACAAGTTCCACTAACATCATATAACAGGTCAGGTTCAAATTTCGTAAAATTATTTGTAAGTAGCTCTCTGTAGTTGTTTACTCGTGATTAAAACTAATGATGTAAATTAGATGTGGGCTGAATCTATCAATACCCACGCCGTTTCAATGAACTTTGGTTTGGAAATAGAACGAGAAGTGATAGACGAACCATTTTGTGAATATAGCAACAAATTCCTTTCTTTCTGTTACTTTCAGAATAAACTTTTTTGCGGTTATTCATAAATTCTCAGATCACCTTAAAGCGATCACCTTAATAGAGCTGCATAAATTTAATGTGACCTCAGTAATTCTTTAGCATTATTTCTATTTATCAGCATTTTTTCCTCTTTCAAATTTGAATTTTGAATATTTTTCAAAGTTGAATAATTCTCTATTTATTTCTGTTTCTTCTCTAGATCAAATGAAAGAAAATAAAAATTGAAAAAGAAAAGCCGGCATAGTGTGTGCTTGAAGAGATTCAGAAACTATAATAGAAAGGAATTGTACAACTATGCAGCTCTTATCTTAGCTTATATTTTATCATTATGCAAAATAAGGAATTTGCAGCTGATTGAAAAATGGTCTACACCCAAGTTGTCTGCTATCTCGGTATGGTGGAATAGAGTTCATTGCACTTTTATTACAAGCAAGATAGGCAACAAAACACACGCTTAACATGCAGACAGTACAGTATATACCCACTCTGGTGTGGAGGGGTAAACAGGTTAGGGGGAGCGAACGGAGAAATAAAGAAGGAGGAAAGAATTGGAAGGTAAAAAACTGGAGGAAAAAGAAAAAGATAAGGCGAGGATGAGAAGAAGAGAAAAGATTAGTGGTGGAAAAAATAGCAATAAATTTATCTGAAGACTTGGATGCATCTTTGAAGTCAACTCATACACTCTCACATGTATTCAGAGATGGGTGAGTGCGTGCATTTATGCATGCGAATCGAAGCCAGCCTGAGTGCAGTGCTATGTTCCCGGAGGCGCGGCCGACCGTACCTATTCCAGTGCACTTCCCCCCAACCCCCTCTCCATCCAGCGTCATCATCAAATATTCAAAATTGCAGTCATCTATTTTTAAAGCAGACCGATTGCTGTCAACCCTTGCCGATTGAACGCTTTCAAAACCTTCGTTGGCCATAAATCATGGACGTGCCAAATTTGTACCGTTTCACCCCAATTCCCCTTCACCACCCTCACCATCACCCAAACACATTCCCAGCTTGCAACAGAGGTGAAATGTTGATGCGACACAACTTTCGTTTTCGACATGATTACATCATGACATCGATGCACACAATTCCCCGACTAGGCCTATACTAGCCCAGCAGGGTGTCTCGCTTTGCATAGTTTAGTACTAGCTACTTGACACTAATCATTAGAAATAGACTGTACGTTGTAAATCTGTTACATTATCGTGTTAAACTTGGATGTAATTTGGAAGCGTAACGTGGTAATATTTTTTCCAACAGGGGAAATTGGAGGGTTTATTTTTGGATACAAAATGCTCATACCACATTGAGAATATTGACTCTTTAATGTGATTCAATGTTGTTGAGAGGTGAGACGATTGCCAAACCGCTAACAGTAGTTAAAAATACTTTGATTTGAATAGAATTAGTGATGGTAGATGATTAAAATTGTTATAATTAAAAAAATTCTTGAATGGGAATGTTCAGTGCTTTTAAGATATTAGTCGTTCTGCTCTCTCTGATCATTCATTATTCTTTCAATTTATTCGATAGAAATCTCTCTTTGTCTCTTATTTGACCGCTGTAACTTGGCCTATTCTACCAGAAACGTTAGTCGAGTCTTTCCATCAGAAAACATTGTTTTATAGATATGAAAATGAAATAGATATCAATCGACTCAATAGAGGAACCACGATTTATCCAAAAGAGATTGATACGATAAAGATGCAGGAGTATAAATAGATATGTGGACTATATAATTATTGATATCGTAAATAAATAGTAATAAGGTACCTGATAGTCATCCAATAAGTAAATGGGAATCTGAACTCTGAACCCAATTCATTGTTCTTTCCAAAAGAGCATAAGTTCATAGATTGGTATCAATATCATGATTCATTGTTTTTTCAAGTAGAATGACATCATATTTGAATATCATGCGAATATTTCACTATATAGATGAGAACATTATATTTGTAGAGGTTGTGAATGTAGACGGATGTATCTAACTTTTCAGTTGGTCAGATTTACTCTTCTCTTCAAGCTTTAATATTTCATTGGGATACTGCACTCCTAATATTTCATCAGAATTGAATCACCTCGCCAATCTGAATCGTTATTCATCAAACAGGGCAGCAGAATCCACGGAATTTCACAGGCTATCTATTGATTTATTGATAGTAATCATGATGTGTTTTTGATTAAACGGATTGGACTCACCAGTATGAAGCCTTGTATGCTGCTGTACATGGCTGAGCTGTTTGAAGCGGCGCTCGCAGTAGGAACACTTGTAAGGCTTTTCGCCGGTGTGCACGCGGATGTGCTGCACCAGCTGATGGTTGGACGAGAACGACTTGAGGCACTGCTGGCACTGGTGCGGCTTGTTCACCTCCACCACGCCCGTGCCTCGCTGCATCTCGCGCGCGTGCAACTGCATCGCTGACTTGTGCATGAAGATCTGCAAACATTACATAAACCAGTATAAGTCTAATTCCAAACTCTATCAATCTTTTCGCATACTAACATGGTGATGGATATTGAGTGAAGCATCCTGGAAATGTTCATCACAAAAGTTTTAAATCACATCAAATCATTTATTCATAATACACTGTAATTCACCAGTATTCATAATACATACAGAGAAAACTTATAGCATGAACGCCTTTCATTGAATATTCATTATTCTTAATACTTTAATAATGATGGAATTGAAAAACCTGGCACAGCCCTCACTATTTCGATCCAAATTTCGTTGGAAATGATAGTACAAACAATAGATATTATGTTTCTTCTGCACTACTGTACTTTAAAACTCAAATGATTTACATTCTGAAGTAGGCACTAACATTTGTGATTTGAAATGTTAATGCGAGGAATAAATAAAGAAAATTCACTCAAAGAGTTATTTAGAACTTGAAAATATTAATAGGCTATACAAATTTTGAGTCCCAATAAAACATCAGTTCACTCGTATATTATAGCTGAACATTAAAGAATCTCACAGTATCCTAATCGGATATCCTGTGATCGGCTTTAAAAGGGCTATTAAGAGTAGACTAAAAAAGACGGATTATATTCTTCAATTGTTTGATAGATGGAATGGTAGTTGAATTAAAAATTTTTAATGTTTAATTGAAAAGTGTTGGGGCGAAGTTGTGGCATAGAAGACTCCTCTTCCACTGAACCCACTACTAAAGGAACTGTGTTGTCAAGATATGGGAACTGTGCTGTCAGAGTTTTTGTGGGAATGTTATGAGTTTTCTCTCATTTTTTGGTTTGATCACTCCCATCCACTATCAATTTATGCTACGTTATTCACATTTATCTTCTGACTGTTCTGCTAATTTCTATTCGCGCTTTCTATTATTTAAATGTAATTGATTAGGATGAAACAATTCTCATATTCCTAGCATACAAAAATATTTTATAGAGTTTTTAGAGCAATATTATCAGGGTTTTTAAAGCAATAGAAATTGGAGGTGTGGTGAGATAATATTTTAGTAACAATAATAATTTTCCTCATGAGGGTCTCATTAGGAATTTTAAACTTATTTACGTCATTCAACTGATAAAGAAATAATTGTTTCAAATAAATATTATTAAATCATGATATAAATGAGAAATCGAATGGCTAACATTTTCCAATTCTTCAAAATTTCTACGTTCTCAAATAATTATCTTTCATGAAGAACTTGCAACAGGAATATCACACTACAAGAAATTAAATCAATAAAGTTTAAATAGTGATAAATATTCATTTTATTTGTGTAATTCGATTCAAAAAACATAAAAATACTAGAATGAATCTTTTTATAGTCATATAATGTACAAAAAATATAATTCACCAGAAATAAGCAGAAATGAGAGATAATAGTAGCCATCAAACTATGCAACAATGCTGAAGCATGCAACAATGAAATACTGTGCAAGCAAAGACAAAACATCGAATATCACACAATAAAAGTTTTAAAACTCTTTAGAACTTACGTCCGAGCTTTCAAAAAATGAAGGGAAATCATAATGCAAATCCATTGAGCTGATGAAGGAACTGATTTATTGCTAGGAACACAACGAACTGACAAAGCACATGCAATGCATACGTACAAAATAAACACGATTCGTATTGCGGTAAGTATCGATTAAAAATATAATTATTCTCGCTCTAGGCCTAACTATTCTACAACTGTGCACATAAAGAAGTGGCTGAACCAATATTTGCGTTACGCTTTTTTGTAAAGTTTACCTACCGAAACCGATTATCGAAAAGAATTGCGCACAAGTGAAAGAAAGCATATCAACAGATTTTTAATCCTTCCCTACATGTGCGTTCCCAGGTGTATTGAAATTAGAATTTAGAGTTTTTAAAACTCGTGACAGATACCTAACGGTAACCTATTTCTTGTATTCAAGATTGATCGTCGATTTTATTTGATCGTCGTTATTTTCTAAGAGAAACAGGAAGAGTTAGATACTAGCTCAAAGAATCACATAAAACTGGGAGTGATTGAATGAGAAGCTCTCATTATTGATAAATAAGTTTCACAACAAAATAAATATACTATTCATCAAGATTTGTTATGAAAAATATTTTTTGAATACTATGGGACGCTCTGGGATTCCGGAATTGCTCCAATTTTTAAAACGAGGAACAGTTTAGTTTTTTAATCAATTTGATCACATTCCTGTTACTGAAGAATATTGTGAGACTGAAAATCCTGATGCAGCGCTCTAATATTTCGGATTCAAGGGAAAAGCTGGATAAAAAGAAAGAAGCAAAAAATATTCAGAGCGCCGAGGGTTGCACTTTTAATCTGATGGAATTAAAAGAGCCTACAGTCTCACTCCAGCGCCCTCAGCTAAGCAGGCAGCATGCCCGTTCAAAATTGCCCGGCTTATCATCAGTAGGCTATCCTCCGTTTGTTTAACCTCTGATTATTAGCCTTCTTCAGCTCCTCTCACCCACTCCAGCCCCCGATCAGAATTCTTCTAGAATTTCTTCATTTTCATCCTCTCCCTCACACCATACGCACTCTAGGTCTCGATTACTTCCCCTTTCATTCATTGCTTATTGCATCCATTGTCTTTTTGATTCCTTTTATTCTTCCTCTAAGGTGGGAGCTTCTCAACATAAGATCAGGATCCTCCTCAATGTTGTTGTTCTAAGTTCTTATTTTTATTTTTTATAATATTTTGTCTTTACATTACTATTCGTCCTCATGAATTAAAATGTGTACTGTATGTGACAAAGTACTGTATCTTCAGATCTTGATCTTGCTTTTTCCGCTATCTTTTTGTTCTTCCTCTATTTCTTTGTTCCCTCCATAGACTTGTGAAGAGTTTGCAGATATACTAATCAGCAGCCCCATGCTGATCAAAAATGTTCCTAGCTACAGACAAAAGTTCCTCTAACATTAATAACAGAAGGATTACCTCCATACACAAAAGATGAAGGATTGATGATGAAAGAATGGACATTGTAACTTGAATAACGCTTGATGAAAACGGGAGAACGGGTTAAATGTCTTCTTTATATTCATATTCAATATAGGCCTATTGCTAGTAGCGTTCTTTCCTTGAGATAACTTTCCATAGATATTTAATAACAGTGTTTTGGTTTGCTCTTCAGGAATCATATGTTTTTGTGATAATTTTGAATAAATAAATAGTTGATCGTGATTGCATACTGATTTTATTATTGTCTTCTACTAATAAACGGTCTCAGAGACTCGATATCAAATATTGTTTGTTTGTTTGTTTGTTTATGAGGGTGAAGCCCACATAAGCTCATAGGCTTGTGCGTGGGTAATGAAATGGATGATAGATGACGACTACTTTTTAGGTAGTCGGGACCGACGGCTTATCGTCTCCTCCGAAAGACGGGGTGGTCGTATCTATGTGATTGTGCTGTGGTCAAAAATTGTTCTCCGCTTGGGATTCGAACCAGAGTCCACCTGGTTATCAGACCGGCGCTTTATCACTCCTCCAACGAGCCACCCAACTATGATAATGTGAAAGGAATTATAAATCTTAATTGTACATTTGAATTAATTTGTACGTTTCCATAAATACTCTACCAAATAATTTTAAATCAAACTGCATAGGAGTATTATTATATACATACGACGAGTATTATTATAAACATACGACGAGTATGTAGCTATGAGTAAACATACATACGAGTATGTGTGTAGCTATGTTAGTGAACATCTTCGGAGCTAGACAGTTGCATTTTTTCGGCTGGGCGGAAATGATTGCACATTAGATATTCGCCGGGAACGAGTTCTCGTGGGACGCAGAACACAATGCGAATAGAATCAATGCCATAGATAAAAGACGCGACTGAGGTGAGAACCAATAAACCGGCTTGTTGCTGCATTCAGACTCGAATGCAGTTGGGGGAGCCAAGTGCAGCCGAATGCAGTTTTGTAAGGTGGGATGCTGCTGGCTAGAAAAGGAGAAGAGAAGAATGTAAAAGAATCTCGAAAGAATAAGAGCATAGGAAGACATATGGTCGGCCTAGGTCGGAGGGGAGCCGGCTAAGATTCAAGATTTTCTCCGCGCTAGACAACATGTGGCCACTGTTCTTATCTCAGCCTAGGTTAATTTGCTCGGACGTCCAAGTGCTAGGCAGTTTGTCCGACTTCCGAGTGATGCGCGTCGTCAGGCTAGACAGGCCAGGCCGTAAAAATAATGAACCTCATAATAAAACATTCGACAGTGTACGTTTTTATGGCATCGCACAGCCATTAAGCTGAATATAGTACTATCCCACGATCAAGATCAACAGAACTCCTGAGAAGATCTCAAATGTCATTTCAATTTGATACAGCTCGCAGTAATAGGCCTATTACTTCTATATTTTTATTTGATTTTAATTATTGATCAAGATTTGTAGGTCTCAAATTGAATTTTTTTGTGATTCTAAGACACGAAATGAAAAATATCAATTGTAATGAGGTGGCAAATGAGTTATGGTCCTAAATTTGAATGAGGAAAGTCTCTCAAAATCATTTTTCCAGTATCTTTAGACACGCACTGTCAACATAAGTTATGGAATTAATGAATTAAAACATTTACCTTCTAATGTGATGATGATAAATCATTTTATGAAGTGGAAAGATACCCAACCATGTAGGAATATTTTAATAATTTTGATCACTATTGAGAAATTCAACAGGAAGATAATAACGTTGAAAAAGTTATTGAAAGTCGATTCCGTTTTCCAGTTAATTTGTGTGAGTCACTCGAATTAATTCAATACAGCCGATTCTAATCAATTGATTGCCTCTACAAAAACGATTTTTGATATTGCATAAAATCATAATGTTATTTTTACGATTGCATGGAAAGGTGAATGATGGTTCCACGATTTATGTACACCTGAAAAAGATTGTGAGTGAATGCCTTTCCCTGCAGGCTATTATAAAATGTTGTGTAGTATAGATCCGCAATATCTTCAATTTTCAGTGAATTTCTTTGTAGCATGCAACATTTGCCCCTTCCACCACATGAGGGAAGTTATGCCTCCTCCCAACCAGGTCTGAAGCACCACGCGATGGGAGTTCTTATATAGCCCTATTCCGCAGAGAACATTACATTCCACTTCCGATATTGATGCTTGTTATTAGTTCCATAATCGGACATGAATCGTTATTCTTTCAAACTAACCTAATCTAAACTTATCATTGACATGGCATTTATCAATCCTAAAAACAGCCCACTTATAATGGAAAACTTATCGCGTTCATTTTGAAGCTGATTAATAAAACTGAAATAGAATAGGTCAACTCCATGAAGAGATTCACCCATTCATCTGAACAGAAGATAAATGTGTTATTTTCTCATTTAAAAGATTGAACCAGTCATTCAATAATTGTGATGCTGTATCATACTTTATACTTCGGTTGATAATATACTTTTATAAGGTGCATAAGTAATTGCAAAATTGTTGTCAAATTCACAAAAATCAGTTCATTTGAAACCATACTTGAGTTTTGATACATCACAAGAATTGACAACATTTGAGATGTCACTCATTCACTCTCTTACGGAGACATTACACAACATATCTGAAGAAAATGTGAATTCTATCAAAATATATCATCATCATTTTTCAAGAGGAACCACTTCCTATGTATATGAACAAGAATATTCCACAGGAATTCTCGTGTTGCAAAGATAATGCAGGACTTTGAAAATATTCAATATAAGTTACTCAACGAACACAGAGAGGAATCAATCGGACATTGAAATATATAAATTCAATAAGTGATATCTTCTTGTAAATTAAGTATTCAATTCTACATATAGTATTACATATACATACATATATACATGTATTACATATAATGTATTACATACATTACATATAGTTCATATAAGTATTTTCCCTCCACATATTAAGAACAATAATTTTATTTTATTTTATTTATTAACGAGATTGAAATACAATAGGAATGAAACACAGACAAAGTCCAAAACGTCTCTTTTTCCCAATTTTGGTTGAAATATTCAAAATAGAGGTCATGTCCACACTATATTTTTATGACTCATAGATTTTATGAATGCTACATAGATTTTCATATTATAGCCGTGATTGATTTTAAAAAAATTTCTCCCTACTAACCCAACTTCTGATAAGGTCCAACGAGAAGCCTAATAATGAGCTACTGCCCTCCATTCAATCACCCTCTTATCTCTTATGAACTGAGAGTGGAATTTGAGAAATGAGTACTTTTTTATTATTTTTTCTCAAGGAATCCTCTTTACTTATTTCATTGCGCCCATCTCAAATAATGCTATCAATAAACTTCACTCCGTAACGATTATTATTGAGTTGATATTTGTCAATAAACTTCATTCCGTAACAATTATTGAGTTCAAATCTGTGACAAGATGCTGTTTGTTATGTTCTGCCCATCAAAACATTTCATCTCTATAGATCCTGCTGCTTCAATTACTACTATCATCGCTTTCTTAGATTTCAAGTCTACCATTGGCTGTACGTGACCAGATAATAACTAGTACTTCAATACCTAAACGAAATAAAGACTTTTTTCATTGAAAACGACTAATCTGTTTGTTGAGAAAGTTGAAAAACATAATCTCAAATAATATTATTGTTGGGCGTCAAGTAACAAGTTTTGCTGATTCTCAGTCTATGAAGCTATGTATTGAGAAGAGACACGTGCTATTGAGAATGAATAAATGCACGCCTCACAAATTCTTCTTCATAGTACACAGGAATAAGATATTGGAGATAATATTCCCAACGATTAATTTATATTAATTTTATCCAAATAATTAATTTATTTGGATAGCTTGACGCGGATTGCACAATTATAGGACTTAAGATATACTCCATAAAATAAACTGTAGTAAGGAAACATATTACGCCGAACATTCATGCCAATCTGTGATTGGCAAGAGAGAGGATATAAGGCCAAATCATAAATGGAAAGAGTTGGTAACATAATTCTTGTTCTATCGCGAAAAATGGTATGAGTTATGAGTCTATAAGTGAGTTATTAACAAATAATATTTTAAATAATCTTGATTATAATCATTAAAGTCTGAAAACAAAGGAGAACCAACGCATAAGTTATGCTTCTTATTTTAGTCTGGACCGCAACACGCCTATTATTCATATGAAGGCTGGAGGCTGCTGCTGGGATAGGGGCTGAGGACTTGCACTGGGAGTAGTGGCCTCTGCATCTCCTAAGTCGTGACTTTGTTTGACCTTGACCCACAGTTTTTGCTCTGGCCACAGATTGACCCCCGAAAAACCAGTTTCAGTTGTATGGCCACAATGATGCACTTGTGCAGGTCAGTTTTACCCAGCATGAATACTACTGTTATTTTTAAAAATACATTTAATATATTTTTTCCGATGCGTCCATTCTTTTATTTGAAAATAAATTGATCAACATTGTATTTGAAAAAAGGATTTTAATTTCTGTGCACTACAAAATATGATTTGTCAAGTAAACTGTCTAGTCCCTATAAATTATTATAGCCTACAGAAATCCACGCAAAAATATCTGAAATAAGAGTATTCAGGAGCAGAGAGGAATGAAAAACTGACAGCGATGATCAAGAACGAAAGTTTCCTCTATCTGACACAGAAAAATATTTTCCCTATGGGAGTAATAAAAATGGAGAGGGTGAGAAGAAATGAATAAGAAAAGTTTTCAACTGATTATGATGGATGTGAAAAATTTCTACTCTCCTGTCTTATTCTTTGCCCTTAATCTTACGGCTTCTACCTCACCTTCTTCACTCTTTCTCCTTTTTATTTGGGTTATTATTTTTCAAGCGCCTGAAGTGCTAACAGTTCCTGTACTCTAACTGAAGGTACCCATCAGCCTCGGTAGACAGATTGTGAGTTTCATTCCCTCTTACAGCTTTTTGCGCTTTTAAGCGATGTCGGAAAAGCTTTCTTTCATTTTAATAGTAGAAGGAGAGCTAAAAAACGGCCGAGTCCAGATTTTCTTTCTAACCCTTTTTGAAACCTTCTTTTTCGTCTCCCACCCTTCTCGTTTAGCGTCTCATTTTCAGGGCTCAACTCATCGTCCATGGTTATTTATTATCAGCTGATTAAACTTGACACCAAATCATCCTAAAAGCACGAACTTTTCACAGGTCCTTGATGAGTAATATTCATTGAAATCTCCGTTATTATCCCATCTCTTGGATTTCTTCTAATGGATAATTTTTTCAAATATTGAAACCACTTCACTCTGTAAAGGACTATTCGAACTCATCCCTCTGGAATTATTTTTTAAGTTTTCCTGAAATATTTTGCAAGCTATTCGATTTAAACCACTTATAATAAGTAATAAGTACACTGGAAAGTGTCTGTTCCACTTTGAATATTTTTCTGAACATTGGAACAGAGATGGCATGGAAACAAAATGACTGTATCATTGATGTTGGATTAATAAACATTATTATTGTAATTCCTCTTCTTGTTTTCATATGAGTCCAACCTCTACTTGCTCAATTTGATGTATTTCAGAACCCAATTAATGGGTTGTGAGCTTTTACCCTATTAAGAATTTGATACACGATACACATTATGTTAATAATAGTTTTTCTAAGATTAAATATCTTGTATCAAAAACTATATAATGTGTTTGTTTAGAATTGGCTGAGTAGATCAAGTCACCAGTTCAGCGCGTTGAAACTCATCAATTACTCTCAACTCAAGAAACGCAAGGGTTAGGAAAGAAGATAGCAGACGGATGGCATTTTGGTTAAGGCTCATTAAGAGCACGGTTGGCTGTGAAATAATTAGGCACGGTGTGAGGAGCAACCCCCCTTCACCCCCTCCCCCCAAACCAGGGGTCCGTTCATCATGAGAACAGATAACATAATGTTGTCCCTTCTTCTTATTCCTTCCTCCATTGCTGATTATTTTTCTTCGTGACCTGATGAGAAAATAAAACACTTAGCTGCAATGCGAGCAGAAAGAAAAACACGGCAAGGAAATAGTATAACGAGAAAGTGGTATGAGAGAAAGAATCCTTGTTTCTTGAAATAGTTGTTGGAATGGGAAATATCTTTTTGGAGTGTTGGAGTAGGGAATCTTACAGCAAAGTACGAGTACCACGAGAATTGTTAGGCTCTTTTCATGAGAAATCGAAAAATAAAATGGAGAAAATGGATGAGAAATCTCGAATGAATAGTTATTTTAAAGTTTTCCTGACATTTATGTGAAATATTTGTGAATACTTGAATAATAATTACAAATATTTGATTTTGTCAAGATGTTGGAATTGAGAAAAAATACTGATGAAGAAAAACGATTTTTTATGAATTAGGGGAAATCAATGTATAATAAGTTATTTTTATCCATTTGGATGAGTGGGGGCATTATGAGTCATTTGTATGACTAATCTGTTGAAAAATAATAAAGTAGGTGCCAGATGTTAATCGTGGCCACAAATAGTATGCCTGCCACCAGGGATGAGAATTTTCCGCTTTTTCACATTGATCTTGCTCCCTCACTCCTCATCCATCTTGCTCCACTACCATCACCACCTGTTCGTCGTCGATAAAAAATCAACCCTTTCAACGTTTATAATGAATACTAATAGAGGTTTCCACGGCAAGACCCATTTCTGACTAATGAGACCACTAATGGATCACTGAAAGAGTGCTTTCGGCAACGAAAAAAAAACATATTTCTTGGGCTCCCAGCCGGGGAAGCGAGACGAAGAGAATAGCAGCAGAAATGCTTCCAGCATCTCCCTGACAGCGATAACAGCTACAAGACAAGTGTTTCTTTTAACTTTATTACCAGCTTTTATCACAAATATTTCCGTATTTCTCGCTTACTCAGATAACGAAATCTATGCATATAATCTCTCATATTTTTCACCCTTCACAACGTTTTTGTACTTGTATTTTCTGTTTCCTTTGGAGTACAAAAAATATTTTGATAATTTTACTTTATATAATATAACAAAAACCATGCAGTTTTATGGTTTTAAATTAAATTCTCAAAGTACAGCTACTGAAGCTTTGACACCCGGTCAATCCCCAGTAATGTAATAGGCTGATAAAGCGCCTGAGAAGACGTTCGCTATGAAAAAACATTCATGATCTCAGTTCGAATTCGAGGTATCATTGATCAAAAAATCTTTTAGATTATCATAATCATTTAAAAGTATCATTCAAAGTTTTGATAATTTTCAGGACAATGATTTTTTGAATTGCAGCTCCTATAAAGGTGTTCAATCTAGCTTCACTCACAACGGGTGTAGGACGCAGTACGGAAGAAGAAAAGTGCGTGAAGAGAATCGTGGCTGTCGGAGGAAGACATAGCACATTGCCTTTACTTTTCCTTTTGTCTTCTCTTTTGAGCAATAAATAAAGGCAGTACATACACAGAGAGACCCGTTGCGTTGCACATATGCGAGATGGTCCGTCCAATAGCAAGGGACAAGCACAAGCATGAAATACGACCCTGGATGACTGTACAAGACTCAAAAGTCTCCTAGTCGGGAAGTCTTAAAACGTCCTACAATTTCGCAAAAGCCTCTATTTTACAATATCTATAAACACATCTCATTAAAAAGCAATGCTATAACTTTCGTGAATATCTCATTAAAATCTACAAGAGAGTGTATAGCATCTTCTAGTTTGAAACCTAGGCTCCGCCTAGCCGAGATAGCTCAACAAAATCCTTTCTTTAAATTTATTACATTCTTTCGGTCGTAAAAAGATGATCTTTTTCTTCTTTATACTCGGTTCGACTTTATGAATGCTGAGAAATAAATTACGAAATATAATACGTTCACATAGCTCAGGTTGCTCACACCTACGTATCAATAGAGATTGTTTTATGACTGTCATTACATTTCAACTGTATATAGGTTTTTTAATTGTTTATCAGTGCATTGATAGCGAGATTTATAGATGTGAGAATATCTGGTTACTGTTGTACGTGTAATTGCATGCTATACTAATAAATTATTTCTTCAGTATGAAAAGTAGGTTATTGAAAGGTATTGATCGTTTGAATTTTATACAAGAAATTTTCAATGATAAATACTTTTTACCAACTTGGTGATTTTTTAGAATTAGTATTTTTTTCTTAGATTTTATAGTGATGTTCAAATCAAGTAGTGATATTTACAAGATATTTAATCTAAAAATAAGAAAGATTGAATTCATCCAGTTATGATATTAAAAATCGGTGAATCGCCTTACAGTAACCACAATAATAATGACAAATACCTATAGAACTTTCGTGAAATAAATTTTTCAATATTGAGTTGATGGTCGTATTGAATTTATGTGTAAGAGCAATGGAAAAATTGCAGAATTAATGGTCACCAGTAATCTGAGCATAAATTGAGTTTGCATTGTCCGGAGGAAATTATGCATTTTTCTTTGTAAGTGCAGTCTTGGATTTTTTGCAATGAACCGGACTGTACTAAGGCCAGTCCAGACGGCTACATCGCATCAAGGTAGCGAGACGGGGGAACTAAGGTGAGCGGTAAAGAGGAGAAAAACAAGTATTCATGAAAAAAGACTTAATAAAACATATGTCTGTCCAGTCTGAAGGCCAGACTGTGTAGGTACAGGAGAGATCTCAGAGGATGAAAAAACTTTATATCTCTCGATATATGAGCTCCGAATTAATTCTTAATAGTATTGTAATTTTGAAGAGTATGTAACTTTAAATGCAATGTTCGATCCTCAAAAGAATAGAATAAAGTGATTTTGATTATCTAATGGTATTGAAGAATAGTATTAACGTGGGCTAAGAGCGATTCTTCTCAATAATCTGACCTCAGAATGTATAAATAAGCTCCTCATGAGATTCTCTGTACATGGATCAACTTTACAGGGAAGTTGTGTGAGGTAATATCTTTGGGAATTAATTCCAGACAAATTTTAACAGATACTCTTGGATACAATATTGTACAATATTTATCAATAGTTGACTCTGGATGTTCCCTATATTTCCACTATTCCTAACTCCTACTCATAATATGTACTAATTGAATGACAATATTTATGAATGGTTCACTGTATGGTAAGTAATATCGGCCTATATCCCTGAACCCTTAATCCTATAGAGATTGGAAATGAAAAGAATTCTGAAAATGGAATTTTTATCAAACGATAAACGAAAATTTCCTGAACCCAGTTGATTCGCAATGTGAGAATCTCACACACACAGAATAGAGTAGGAGTTCATCAATGAACGTTGATTAATTTGTTAATACCATCATGAAAGAGAGCAATTACAATTACAAGAGCATCCAAAGTTGGAAAAAAGTCGGTTGACGAAGTCGTGTCACGTGCGATCAAGATTTATTATACAGCAAAAAAGTCGACCGACACAGCTTGATGAAGATGTGCTCTCGTTCATTCTCTTTAGGAAAAAACGCACGTTCAACAACAAGTACCACCGCATTCTTCTCGTTTTTGAGAAATGTTTCGAAAAAATCATGAAGCTTTCACATCTTAACATTAGCTCAGTGTTTTAAAAATTTGACTTGATAATCACATATTATGTTCTTTAAAATTTGGAATTTATTGCCGATGAATGAAATTCAATTTATTCTAATGTTGATCAGTTTGAATCTAATACTCATATTGTGTTGAATTTGGAATAATATTCACTTTATAGACATGTAATGTTACGATATTTTAATGTTATCAATAAATATAACAGTATTCTAATAAGTTCAAATTCTCAAGAAGAATTGAATAAGAACATAAATTTCTGAAATGAAGAACGGCATTCGTGATTTTAGATCTTTCAGAAATAAGTCATGGGAGCTATCAACTGAACAGAACAGTTCATAGGCTAATGGTTGTTATGTTTCAACAAATATACTATTATAGACTCTACAATTGTGAAGTATATGATGATGGAGAATCATGTTTTCGTCTTTTACGAGTATAACTATCATAAAATTATCTCTAGTAGCAACAGTAAATATTGGCTTATAATATTAATAAGATTGAAAAGCTCTAAAATGGTGATGAAGACAGATTGTTGAGTTTGATCGAACAGAAAATAGCATAGAAACGCCTTGGTCCGCATGAGAAACAAGTTTTTAAAGCTAACAAAATTCTAGTTGGGATAGGTCATGATACACAGCGAGCTGAGTGTTTTATTTATGGACTAGTGGTCGTAAAGGCAAGGCAAAAATTGTTGTTGCCCAGCTCCGACACACAAATCGTGTTTCTTTCTCAATATCTCTCACATCACATCAGTCTACTCTCTCTAGCTCCATCTCTCCTATTGCACCATTCTCTCGTTCTCAATCACATCCCACAAACTTTATTAATCACTATGGTTCTTTCAATGTTGTTGCATTTTTTCAAGATAACTGATTGGCTGAATGGCCAATGTTAATGGAGCGTTGGTACTGATCTATGATAGACTGTGAATAGTCCCACACGATGTCTTTCCTTACAATTATTAGTGCAAGGATTGAACTGAATAAATTCATGAGATGAATCGTTTGTTAATAGTCAGACGGAATAGGATATCTTCATTTCGATATTCTATAGAATGATAATGGAATGCGGTTTGTGATGAAAAATAAGAAGAAAACAGTAAAAATATCAAAATTCGGAATTCATTGAGTTCCCGTTATTTTAAGCTCAATCTCATTTCCATTGTAGCAAGTTTGTACCACACTTGAAAAAAAACAATTATGAGAAAAGATACAAGAAGAGAATATTGAAATAACGAGGTTTTTGTGTTGATAACTTGATGGTCTACAGTATCTTCAGGTAAAAAAACGTAGACATCAAGCGCGTTATCAACGAGAATCCAGTTCATCACTCAAGAGATTTGTTTTACTGGCTTCGTGCATGATAATAACACATCTCAGCGACGGAAATAGTTTTAATTCAAAATAATGAAGAATCTTCCATGCTTGAAGAACATAGAAAGCTGAGCACTTAATTGGCAAACATTATAGTGAAAAATAAAGTCTAGAATCATTTGGTTAAGAAAGACCAACCAAGAAAAGCAGCTTTGGATATTGCGTAGATTTCAACTAATTATGTATTGCTATCAAAAGATGATTAGGAAAAATTTCGGAGATGCAGGGGGAAAACATTCTTCCAGGAAATTATTCCCATTGCCCTCATTAAAAAACGTTCAAAGACTACATTCAACGGATAGCTCCAAGCAAGCGTAGATTTATTTTCCGATATTACGTTTTTCTCAGTGAAATAAATGTGAAATTATTCATTATGTTTATTATGGAGACTTGCATAAATAGAACATGAAATGGATAAGTTATACATTCAAGCAGATTACTACCCATTCAATAAAATCATTACTATTAGTATGATGACTTGCTTTAAATAACAAAAATTAAATCAAATATTCCACCAAATAGACATTATAGACTACAAACTTCGATATATTTGATCAATTTTCTTATACTCTTGATAATCACTTAATATCGTTAAGTAAGTATGGTGTTTGGAATATGATGTCATCCATTAGATGAAAAAAAACTTAAAAATTCAAATGATTTCGCTATCATAATCCACCAAAGCTGACTAGACTTGAGTTATCGGAAGGTTTAGCGTTTCATGGAGAGGGATCCTCAAAGAAGGCATTCAATTTTGTAAATGCAGAAAGTTATCTACAATCACAGAATAATATTTGTATTTGAATTGAATTTTTATTGTGTTATTTCATTGGGCCTAATCAAGAATCAATAGCTACTAGGCTTCTTCCTAGCTACATCTCTTCTCAACTATCCATTAAAGAATAAAATTCATAAAAGTGTTTAGTCATATTAGTATAAACCATTTCCAGCTCCCCAGAGCTTTCTTTAACGTCATGAATAATAATTTAAATTAGCTATTTTTGCACAAACTCACCATATTCAGTCCGTATGTCATGCGGTAATGAAGTTTGAGTTCAAATTTTCTCACGTGGCACATAAAACTGAACTTATGATAGAAAATGTTGGCCGTATATCATAATGTAGTGTGAACGCTGAGCCTCACCCACAAGAGTAGCAAACCAGAATGCAATTTATGTGCCATCACTATAAATCGAACTGAGAACTCACTATAATGCAATTGATGTTGAGTAAAGTTTATCAACAAGAACAGTTGTAATTGATTGTTTTGATCATAAGAAAGATGCAAAAACCGGCACTAAAGATGAATATAAGTTGTGATATCCATGTAACTGTCACTTCGTACTCTATGTGCCATCACTGCAATAGCCCCCACGTGTAACTCAGATAAAGAATGAGAAAAATCGCAACTCTGGAGAAACTGAACTTTAGGTGATAGTAATATAACTGTTAAAAAACCACGAACTATCCATGCGATAACTGTCCAATGAGATGATTTATCCTCATCGCGAACCAATTTCCGTTGTAAACGAGTACCGAATCTGAGCTTGAAAAGTGTTGAAAGTTATTCGAACAACTGGATTGCTCACGATGTGAATAGATTTAGAGAGAACACGCCTTGGAAGTGGCCGGGTGATGTCCGTGACCTTGTGCATTGCCGGTGTCTTAACCTCTGTTCGGGGCGAACATGCCGTCGTAATGCATGTGCGGTGCAGCTTGCGTACGTGTAGATGCGAGCACTGCCCGAGATGGATTCACCGAGATGCAGGTAGAAATAATGAGGGAAGAAGAAGGCGCAGAAAGTAAAAGGAGTAAAAGAAAAAAATCGAAAACAGTACGGAAAAAATGCATCCGAACGAGGGAGATAGATGTAACGGAGCGAGTGGGGATCTAGAGGCGGCAGTTTGGGGGGAGTGGGGCGGAGGGGAACTGGTAGAGTCGGAACGAGTGTGCGTCGAGTGCATCATCTGCATCACGTATGCAAGCATGCACTCTGTCATTAACATCATCATAATCATAATATCAGAGCCGAAAAGACCGACGCCCTCTGGATGCTGCGACGACGCAACACGACACGCCGCCCGCCGAAACGCACCTAAACTCTTTTCTCTTTCTCTTTCTCCCGGGAATCATAATCATCATCTGATCAGCAAATTCGAACACGTCTTGACTGATCGTCCAACTTGGCCTACACGCTCCGATATCCTCCTAGGTCACGGCTCACTCTGCCCTGCTTCACCTCTGCCAAACAATATATATTTATTATCTATAAACTCTTTCTCTTACTCCGTGTATTCCTAGGCAATAACAACCAACAAAGATAAAGAACTACCTGAGCGAAGAACCAACTCTACTATATATATACGTGAAACACTTGCATATAATGGGGTTTAATGGCACATTGCATCTTCCATTTCCACCCACTCATCCCATCCTGCCCGTGCTATGCTAAGAGCCCGTTTCAGAAAAATCACTCATTCAGATAAGGATTGTGTGTCTGTGTGCGTGAGAGGAGAGAGGAGAGATGGAAGACTGTTAAGAGGAAGCGTGATGGTGATAACGAGTATGCAGGAAATAAAAAGGAGTGGTATCTATGAGGAGGAATAAAGTGAGGTAGATAGTGCAGGATCGAAGATGCTGGATGCAAGAAAAATATGTCTTGAAGAAAAAATATTAAAGAGCCAACGTATAATATACGATATTTTCTCCATTACAGTACTTCTTTCTTTACTTCTGTCTTCATAGCATCCTCCGCGCCTTCTAATCGATATCTTGCATACTCGTACATATGGCTATGCTAAGCGTGCACATTATCGACATAAAAATACGCCTCTTCAAGTGCATTGATCTCAGTCGACTGTGATCTAGCTGAGCCTGTATGCATAGTGAGTAAATGCAAGTGCATGCACCTGCATCTCTAGCAAATCTTCTCATCGGATGCAATTTTTTCAGACACCATAAAAGAAGTAAGAACAAATTTTGAGTTTACATTTCGATTGATTAAATTGTCAAAGTACTAGGATCTTTATAATGAATAGAGTGATTCTTCAACAGCCGCACAATGTACATTTGGAGGAAACACGCCAAATTAATTTTGTTCAATTGAATTTGAATATTTGAGTTAAAAATATGAAAATGAATTATTGAATTAAAAAGCGCTTTATTAGTTGTGATCAAAACATTTTGAAGCAAATCTCGAAATCTGTAAAATATGAGAATAGATCATTGCCTTTTTTAATCAACGAAACGCATGAAAGAGCCAAGGAGTTCTGGATTTTATTTTTTAGAAGGGAAGAGAGCTATAAGTACGTTGTTTCTAAACCAAATAATGAGAGGAATAGGCTAACTCAATATGATTGAAAGTAGCATATAGTGAACAGTAACGCGATTTATTGCCTTCTTCCCCATTAATGATTGATTTCTAATGTTTAAATCGTGCTCTAATCCAATCCAGTTTGACAAAATCGTGTTCCTCAGCGTCTCCATTACAGTTGCTATTTGACGTACAAGACTGGTCTGCGCGACTACAGATGACAGTTATATAAAGACTACAGATGACAGAGTACATAAAGCGAATGCTGACAAGAATTGACCAAGGCAACCGGAAGACTATTGGCCTAGATCGGGTCGCGAGCCGGCTCCTTATCGCATTTTCAGATTTTTTTCGCAATTAATTGTAACAGCTCTGTTAAAAAGCCATTGTACGATAAGAGACAAGATTTGCATTCTACTTCAATAATAAATTTAAAAACTACTGTAACATAGCATGCAACACTGTCTTGAACAGCCATGTTGCGGTCTCAGCTATCAATGTCTCATAAAACTTTCCAATACTCAATCGGATAACAAAGGTGGGGTTATGAACTCATAGATTTTTTCAAAGTTTTTGGTTGTCGGTACAATATAACTTCAATTCGAGATCAATCAAATAAGTAATGTAAGTTGAAAAATAAAAAATCAACTGCCAATATTATATAATTATATTGTCAATATAATGAGATTTTCTAAAGAAAAATAGCATACTTGACTGATGAATGACTGATTATTTCATTAAAGTTCATTGCAAGAGATTTAGATCAATATGCCTGCTAATGCATACTCAGCAATAGAAAAACTTTAGTTCAAAAACTCTAATGATAGTTGTTTGTCTAATTATCAACTAGAGAACATGAATTTCAACAAGGTAATAAATATGTTTAAAATATAAATTATGCTATTTTTCATAATTATTGTAATTTTTGATTTCTGTTCGATGAATTATTTCCAACTATGCATGTTAGCTTCTGAATTATTCTAAGGATTTGGTCCATCACGTTTTGAGAACAAAATAAGAATTCTCGTGAAAATTCAATAATAAAATATTCCAAATGAAAAGAGGTTACTGATTGCTAATTTCCAACTTCACTGATCACTCTTTGAATAATGTGACTTAGTGAAGAATTGTGGTAGATTGGATCGTGAGCACTGAGCTTTGCATGATTCCTACTGAGGAAGTAAGCAAACAAACTCCTTCTTCAATCGAGCTCAGACATTGAGCTTCTGTTGCGAAGATAGCCACAAAACTAAACTCGACAATTTAAACAAAAAGAGCACGTTTCTTGCTGTGAAACAGAATATCTTTTCAAATTGGTGCCATATTAGAAGGTTCCAAAGAAGGAAATTATAGAAAGGAGTTGTTTCTAGTATAATTCACGCCGCTTCGATACTACAGCGAATTATAGAGCTCCCTATTTGCTACCCAGCTTTTCTGTTCCGGCATTGTGATTACGGCGAGTTTTGTAACTTGGAAAATACTTCAGATACACTGTCTGATGGGGGTTAGAAACGCAATCCAGTGTGAAAGATAGACCAAAGTATTAAGTAGTCACCTTTGTGACTTTTAAATGATACCAAATAATGGTTATCGAAAAGGAAGTTGGAAGCCACTCACAGGCGAATAACACCATTGTGGTGCTGTATGATTTTCTCCCTTCCAATACACTACTGTTGATTCAAAGTGTAAATCTGATAGCAATGACTGGAAAAGATAAGGAAATATTATTTGGAATCAGGGACATATTTGTTCTAGAGAATTTTCATGATCAGGTAGCTGAATATTCTTCGAAGCAAGATGTATAGTGCTACTTTATGGATCATCAATTAATTATTATAGATCATCAAATAAATTTATCATTATTTATGATCATCGCTATTATTTTTATTCGATTCTTCATTATTTCTAGAATCGAAGAATATTTTTTCGATAATCTTATGTCAACTTCTCCGAAAAATTTAAGCACTCTTCAATTCCATTCTATTGTTATTGATTACAATAGGTTGTTTTAGGTCAATTTCAATGGTCCAAGTATCGATTGATAAACGCAGCATTGATTTCCATTGCAAAATAATACCGAATAACCTTTTCAAAAAGTTAAAGGAATAATTTTGCGTTTTATCAACAGAGTACTGAAAAATTCAATGGAGTACCATCTGTATAGCCACAATTTTTAAAATGGAACTTTATTTGGCTTTCTATCTAGTTGTATGTATGTTATGTATCATACCTATCCTTGCAATACTGTGATACTAATCATCGCGTGAACAAATGGCTAGGGCTAGAGAGGCCCCACTGCTGATGGCGTTGTTCAGAAATTGGAAGTTATTCATGTTTCATGGACTAAAGACTAAATTGAATTGCAATGTAGAGAATGCTAAATGTTTGTATGTACAATTAGTGCGTGAGCAGTGGCTGATGCACGTAGAATAGAACAATGTCGAATGCCGGCTAGCGGGCGTCCAAGGCACAATACCGCCACTCAAAATTGCTGCTGAATACTTATTCCTCTTGTATTACTGTATACTTATTCCACTGTATTATTCCTGTTTTGTCCCTTTCTGCAAACGCGCAATCACGGTGCCAATTTGAACGCGAAATTATTAATTAAATTCATACATCATTGGTCGACATTCTCTGCTCCTCTCGATAAACAAAACAAATTTCAAATCAGCATCGAAGCAAATTTCAATTTCAATTTTCGTCTCCAACATCTCCAATGCAACGAATAACTCACGCATGACTCAATAATTATTCTGGCAACTAAACTATGAAATCATTGAATTTCATAGTTGCCTCTCTGTTTATTGGCAAACTGTATTTTAAGTAATGGGGAAATTCGGGATATTTTGTTTACAATAGTCGTTCGCATTCTATTTGGAAGGCGCTTTTCTATTCATTCATCTCTAACCGTGCATGTATGATGTATTAACAGAGTAAGTGGATAAACTCATTGAGTATCGAAGTATTGAAAAAAAATTATAACAATATTATTATTATCATCATCACGGTAATTCTATTCACAAATATTAATAGAACAGATGATATAGAGAAAGGAGAAAGAAAGATGTCCCATACTCTATTATTTAGTGGCAAAATTTAGCGATTGAAAAAATCTCATGATAATCTCAAGGCGATTGTTAATGGCGATTGTTGAAGGCGATTATCTCAATTGCTAGTGGTTCTAACTCTCTAAAATTTTATTTTGATAATAAACCCGATGATTATCATCTATTGTCCATCTTTGTAGTTTTCTATTCATCAATTTTCAATGGATAAATGTGTCTTTGATACTTATAATTCTACTAGGTCAATTGTAATAATTTCCTAAAACTTCATCAAAATAATCACTATAATTGAGATATTCTCAAGAATATGATGTACAGTACCCAAGTTATTTGAACTCACCACTGGTACAGAAATCAATCCAGCAATATTCGCGAATCCGTTGTCTAGTTGTAGGGATTCACAAACAGGTTTGATAAATTTTACGCTGATAAAATGCTAACGCAATATTCAACGGTTCAAATTCCATGATTGGAACAAATTATATCATTGTAATTGTACGTGAATATTGTACGTTTAAATAATTTAAGTATTCTTTTTTGTGAGTTTTTTATTTGAAAACCCCTGTTAACCTACAAGAATGATATTGGAAGGAACATAAGAAAATCGAATAGAACCTATTAATAATCTCCATAATATTTACCTTTTTGGACATAGTGAATTTATACAAAGAGTATAATGCATCCATGCATGGAGGCGTGAAAATTGCTGTCAAACATTCCCTCCCGTAAACCTACAACTGAAATTATTCACTCAGAATAATATGTTCGATAAGAGCTCACTCGCAGCTTGGAGCTCAAGGAACAGAGTGGATCCTTATCTTTTGTCAAGTGTAAAATTATATTGTTTATAACTTAATTGTTTCAAAAAAGGACTCAATTAAAAATGCCTACATTGTGCCTTTGAAGATAGTGTGGCATCGGTGGTACGAGAGCGTAGGCCGTCATCTCTATCCGGGAGCTTTGATTCGGGTAGGAAAGTTTGGAAAAATTTCAAAAGTCACGTGAATGTCAAGTGGAGAGGGATTGCGCGGAAAAACAAGGTCAAATTTTCATCACTGTTCAACAACACCAGTAGTTTGTCAGAGTTCTTAGTTCCTATCTTCAACACGTAGGTTGGTGCGGTATAGTAATAGTCCGCACACACAAACACAAGTCGAAAGATCGAGAAAAATCGCCCGAAACAGCAGAAATAATAAAATTGGCCTGACCACGGAATTCGATTCGCTCGCCCTCTCCACTGATAACGCAGCAACTGCACTCCAACCGACAACTGAATGCATTCGAGTGCATACATGACCGTCTCAATGCAACTCTACACGGCCGAGATAAAGGCCAACTTGCATCATTGCACAACTCAGTGCATTTATGAACTCTTATCGCTATAATAATAAAAACAATGATAGAGGGCCTAGTTAAATCGGTTCAGGTTAGTAGGTGAAATGTTGATTACGCGCTCTAACTAGCCCACTATACAGTTGATAACGATTCAGACGCTTCTTATTTTCAATAATGTTTTCTCAAAAACAAAACTGTTACCGAGAGTAATATCTAAAAACTCATTGCATCTGTGAGATTTTATTTTCAGACATGAGTCTAGGAATGGATGTCTTGAATTCTGAATGCAATTAGCTTGATGGAAATAAAATGAATAAATTAGGTTCATTAAAAACTCAATTATTGTTTAAAAAATCTCAATATTATTAAAAAAATTATAATTTCAAACTATTTTGGAATAAAAGAGGATTTCATAATCATATCATATAAGATCTTTTTCTAAATCTTCGTATTTCTAATTTTTGATGATAATGGAAAGAATAACCGAAGGTTGAAGTTAAAAGTTTGGCTGTTGATTGATAAAAGTTTTAACTTCCAATTATTATTCATCAATCACTATTTGAATGTGATTTTTTTGAAAAATTTTTTCCAAAGTTTTCTGTTCGTATTATCAGTTATGAGCGATCATTGATTAACCGTCGAAGCTATGAAGTGATATTAGCCTATTGTAATGTACTGTAGTCCCTATTGTACCGCAGATGTATATATACTACTTCTATGAACTCAATAATGCGAGTTAACAGATAAAGTCTCTCTGAAACATGTACCCTATGAAAGTACCACAAATATAAGGAAAATAACAAGTAGGTAAATTCTTTGAACAAGATAGGCAGAATCATAGGTTATTCATTAATACCGTTGCCCCGGAAGCATATCAGACTAGACTGCATGTTTTAACGAGATGTATTTTTTTGGATCTTACTTTTGTTAATTATACAGAGTGAGGGGTAATGTGATGGGGATGTGCGAGCATCCTTTGTCGAGAACAGCTATTTCCCCTCCGCGACCGCGACAAAGACAGAAACAGATCTGATCAAAGAATTGCCAAAGAGCCGAGTTCAGACTCAGCAATGGCTTGAAAACCGGTAGCGGAATCAAATTCTGTGAATGAGCGAACGAAAAACAAAAAGACTAGAACAAATGAACCCGTTACAGGCCTAAAGTTTTTTGTCATTGGGTGGCGCGCATATTCTGAATACGTTAATTTTCTCACGTTCACTTCCCTTAATAATTACCATGCACCTTTTAATTTTTTCTTCTTCATTGCTCAACGGTATTCAATGAGCCCTCCGGAGAACTTATTCCGCTTCCCATCTCATCCCAATCAAACAAGTTACTCAAACACTTCACCTTACTGTTTTCAATTAATTTTTTCTACTGATATAAGATAGCTGTACTTGAAAACTCAACATACACTCAACAATAGAAGGGAGTTTTTCGAATAACACTCATCATCAACTGTCAAAATAGATTGAAAATCCAAAGATGTAGCCAGTTATGTTTCCGGATGTCATATTAACCCTTGCGAGAATGAAATAATTTTTTGTATGAAACAATGAGACTGTACTGGATTACATTGTATGGATCTTATGAAACTATACATTGATTGTCAACTGTATGGTTTTGAGAATGGCATGAGAGAAGAAACTAGTTTTAATAATATCAGTCTACCGTAGTTAGTTTACTAGGTTCAAGTTACAGTAAATATAGAATATTTACTAAAGTTGATGCTACTCTACAAGACCGCAAATATGTATTACAGTATGAGTATTCAGTTTTCCAGCTATCGGATCAGAAGCTTTCAGTATGAGAAAAGAGTGTGATTGTTTGGAGTAGCCTACAATTACATGTTTCGAAAAATTATCAGGACTGGGATGATTTGATGTTTGATTTATATTTGAGAATTCAGGTCAGCTATTAAGAAATTCAATACTAAGGAGTTTTTATCCACATTGAGAATCCAGGCCTCCAATATAGAAATACTGTAGTGTATTTAAATTGCATAATTGTTGTTATAAATTGCAACCTAACGCTTGTAAGCTATAGTTTTTGATGTCATAAATTATAATTGAATACTAGCATAATATCTTTCAATAAAAGTTATATCCAAATAAGAAACACGTGAATTGAACCATGCTTTTCTTATGCGCATCATTCAGTTCTAGCACAGGCTAGATGAAAAGGAACTCATGCAAATGAGAATGGTTAATAATTTCTTGGAACCATAACATATTCAACATAACGGAGTATTTATTTACACAACTCCAACAAAAAATCTCATTTAACTGACAGTACTAAACAAACGCTAGGGCAGACCTTTACGACCTCGAAATGATTGTAAAGGGTATACGGGGTGGTACATTTTGAGGTCATCGATTTCCGGGGAGATATAGGAAGAAGGAGAGCAAAAAACCACTAGGTCGTTGTCTCTTCTCTGAGAAAGCATCACCAGGAAGAGAAGAGAAGATGATAGTGGGAGAGAAAAGACAATAGTGAGGGTTGCTTATAAGAATATAAGGGTGCTGGATAATTGCTGCCGAAGATGGAAACAGAAAAGGGTAAGACAGAGTGAGAGAGAGAAATGTGAGGAGCACAGAGATGCAGGTGCGACGGGTGAAACCGGTATCTTGAGCGTTTTGTTTTATGTCGGCCGAACGGCTTTGCTTTGCGAGGTTCACGCTTTGCGTCATGGGAAAATTAAACAGGACAAAACTACAGAACTCATCTGAAACGCCTAGGCCTATTCATTGTCTTCAGCCCCAAAGACCTTCACGTCTCTAATTAACACTTATGGGCCTTCTACAGCCTCCCCGGTAACAGGACCCTCTTAATTTTTAGAACAATCAAAACGTACCTGAACTACTAGTGATGGATGATCTTGGCTCAAGATCTCCCAGCAAGCTCATTCACGTGATAGATTTGCATTATGATGAGAATGTTATCATGCATTTCAGAATGACAAGTAGTTCCATGAAATGTGTCCATCACTTTACTGAAAATGTTTGGGGTTCAGTTTATGGTGAGGTGGTTAGAATATTGATTATCCTCATCAAAATAAGTTAAAAAACATTATTATAAATATGAGAAGAGCAACTTCGAATAAGATTTCAGTGATTTTATCATTGGAGATATTTAATTTTCTTATTGAGACATGAGATGTGTATTGGTCAATTCATAAAGTCTCAAACTTGATTGAAATCTCGTGTTTTCAATCATCAAGTCACGTTTTTATGAAGTGGTGAAGTGTTGAATTGAGAAAACTAATTATTACGTACTGTATTTATTAGAAAAATATTCAAACATTCAAATATTATTTCTTATAGTATAGAATATTATGTTATCAAACATATTTAAATATTTAAACTTTAACTGTAAAAGTGATTAACAGAAAAGAAACAATCAGATCATCGAGTTTGAAGTCAATATAAGGGTTGAAAGTAGCTTTGCAGAAGTGGATAAACCAATTTCCTGACCACAAGCTTTAAAAAAGGGGAAAAGAGAACGAACGGTCACGCTGGTTAAATAGGGAAAATGCTGTCTAAAATTTTATCCGTTGTTTTTCCAACTGTTGCACGTTGGCACAAAACTGTTTAAACAAATGAAAGGAGAAGCAGAGTGCTCAGCAGGGGGAACTGGGGATTTGAGGCGAACAGCTATTCAAAAACCACAAAACAAACACGTTCACACGTAGCAGAATGGTTTTAGAACTTTTACTTTTTTGTTGAAACAGATTGAGAGTTTTTTCATCGCTTCTCAATGTGTCTGTAAACGCACCTTCGAATCAGGATTAGCTGAATAATTATCAATTCAAAACTCTTCTCTCTTTCATAATATTATACTCGTGAGAAACCTATATTAATTATTGATTACTCTCCATCCAAAATCCTGAATAACACAAACATCGAGAATACAATTTCTTAATTCGAATGAGACAAGACATAATTAATAAAACACTACTCTTAGCTATGTATGGAATTACAAATAAATAAAACATATATAATTTTTCGTTAACTTGGAGAGTTAATTTTTTGTTAATAAGAGGAGAGTGAATCATAAATGAGCATAGGCTAGCCTAAAACGAACTCTTTGATCAGCCTCCTTAGAGAAGACATTAGCACAGTGGATAATAATTAGCAGTGAAAAAGTATTTTTCAAGAATAATTTAAATATCTTACTGATTCAAATTTCCATTTCATTTTATAATTTGTCTAATTAACTACTTAGCAATTGTTATTAATTATATATGCTGTAATATTTGAAAAGTTATTTATGAGAGAACAACGCATGAGCATGCAACAAGCAGTGATGTTTCAAAACTGTGAAAAGATACACTACAGAAGTAAATAGTTGCCAACTCACTCGTTGCAGGGTTGACCAACATTCTTCCAGGGTGCGATCAGATATCACACTGTTGGACCGATTCTGTGGGGCGATGGGCATCGCACGGTGGAGATGATGATGAAGCCAATGTTCCAAATTATACGAGAAAGCACAAGAAAAAGAAACATAACAGAATATCTGAGTTAGTAACCAGTCCCAACAAGCACAAAAATACCCTCAAGCAAACATACTTTCATATCGAACTTACTCTAATCTATTTATACTTTTTCAAAGATGTATTTATTTGGAAAGCGACAGTTTGCGAAGAAGTTTTACCACAATCATTTTAGATTTTCACACTACAAATCTACTAGTGTAATAATTAAATTACAAAATTTTGTTTTAAAAATAATCAAAATAATATTTCTGTCTTGATGTATTAGAAATGACATTAAATTAGAATCTCTTGATCGAGGAGATTAAATGTTGGAATGAATATAAAACCACTCTAGCATTTGTCAAAATTTGTGTGATCGGTATTATGATTCCACCCTTCTAAAAAGTGGAATATGGAATGTCTCTCCATGTATAATTACGGTCAAAGCTGCTATTCAAATTGAATCACTGGCGGCTCGTGCTCATAAAAGAGGTGAAGTGCTGTACAGTAAAAGATACGGGCACTTCACCTGTTTATTGGGTACGAGCCGCCAGTGAATTGAATGGAGATGCAAAAGGAGTTACTAACTGGATGAAATCATTAACTCGGATACAAACTATCTATGTAATCTCTGAAATACTATAGGCCTATTAGGTGTATTCTACCCCATAACTCCAAGGGAGTAGATTGATGATCATCATGAATGTATCATGTTGTTGGGTATTGTTCCATGACAGTATATCTAAATCATAACGTAACATGTTCTGTTATAATTGTTTTTGGTACTAGTATTTTAAGATAGATACTTGATGGAATCCTCCACTTGGACACAAATTATTAATAGAATATCTATGGAATACTATACTATTGTTATACATACTAGATATTGTTTGTAACGTTATATCATAGTTGGCAATAAGTGGTGTGGGAAGGAGAACTAATTTTATTTTTAGTGCTTTTTTGATATAATATCGAATATGCCAGCAAATGGATTCGTCATTGAGTTTCATGAAAATTGAGGCGGTTTCAATCAATTGAAAGTAAGATGTTGACGGCTCGTGAGCCACGTGGAGACTGCGACCTAAGATGCATTCAGCGCTCTCTATGAGCATTTCGGAGAAAAAGAGGGGAAGAAATAAAAGGAAGGGATGACTCACGGCCATGCGCAGAGTATCTTACAGGGTTGCAAACGCTAATCAATCTTACAAGGAAAAATCCCTCGTATCTCGAACGAGATGTTGGAGTAAAATGTGCTTTAACTAACTACTTGCATAATATTCAAGAATTTTTAATAATTTGATAAACATAACTTTCTGATAACATTGTGATCGGATTTATTCTGATATCATGACGGGAGCAAATTCATCAATAAAAAAAATTGAAAGATATTTTTCTATAAATAACTATGAAAGCATTATAGTTAATAAATATTATATGATTATTGATGTGTAGCTATCAGAAAACACTTGTACATGATAAGAAGATACTGAATATTTACTTCATATATCTTAGTAGCACAAGATTGAAAGGTTCACACAACACATAAGTTTTATATAACTAGTATACTCATTGAGAAATTGAATGCACAATCAAACAAATTTTTGAAAAGGAGAATTATACGAGAAGACGAGTATCAAAAAATGACCAAAAAGACCATTGAAAGAATAAAATATGCTCTAAATTCGTTAAATTCAATAAAATATGCAGGAGTTGAGGATATTGGTGAATGAGTTCTAATAAATTCATACAAGATCTCTATTCATGTTGAGAGAAATATTGTAATCTCTTATCGTACATAAGACACACCAATCTAGTTTCGAAAAAATAATATTTCAATATTGTTTGAAGCTTCTAAGTGATAACAATAATTAAGTAGCCACCCGATGGAAATTAACCGGAACAGAGTTTTAGAAAGTAAGTCTTGTCAGCTAGACATGAATTATAAATTTTTTTCAAATATTCTCTCTTCTACACCGAGTGATTCAGAAAGAGTGATAATTTTTTGATAAGAGTCATTCTATCAGTTTACTCTGATCATGAGTTCCATACATAGCTTGCGATATACATTCGAATTATTCTAATTCTCAGTCAAACTGATAGGAATACTCGCAAAGCCGTAGGATTCCATCCTATGTCTCATGTTATCAATGGCCTACAGAAATATTAAAATGGGTTAAACATAATCGTATTATGAAAAATTTCACGGTATATTTCAATCATGATGTACTGATAAAATAATCTTATTTTGAGGAAAGTAAGCAAGCAATGTGAAGATACATTTGGTACCGTACCATATTAGTATTAATATGTTGAGAAGTCACTGCAGCTACTTTTATAAACTGATTAGATTTTAAGTTAGAAAATATCATTCGTAAAATTATCTGTTATCTTAAAGAAGGTGATAAAATTATATCAATATTTGGATTTTTATTTTATTATAACATGGAGGATTTTGAACGTTATCACCATTATTTCCTAGTAGGGGAACAATGTTTAGTGAATATAATATAATTCTCAGTGATAATAGATTTACCTACTCCAATGCGAAAATGAGAGCTGATACAAACGAAAAGTACTATTGGAAAGTACTGTTTCAAACGTTGAATATAAAGCTGGTTTCGGTTGTTCTTATTATTCCCAAATTGAATGATAGAGAAAAATTGAGCTTCCTATAGCTAACTTGAGCGGAAAATGTTTGTTCCATGATCTTTGAGTAAAGTGGGCTTAAAAAGCTAAAGGTGAAAATATTCCTAATACATTCTGCAAGATGAAACTTTATAAAAAACATTTCCAAGGTGACTCATTCGAGAAGGATCAAAATGCCTCGATTATCCAATGAGAAAGTTGAGGATCATTAAAGCACTTGAATGCGTAAAATATTATTTCAACAAGTAAAAATTCATGAGGCAGTTGAAACGGTTTTCATTGTGAATAAGAGAGACTACTTCAACTGGGAGAAGAATTTCTATCTCAATAAAATAATTGAAATTTTGAATTATTTTTTGAGAATCATTATTAAAATATCTTCGAGATTGGACTTATATTTTTTCTCCATGAGCATATTTTCGGCAAATAGAAATGCTTCAAATAAGTATAAATGTTTGTGTTCGAGCTGAAAAACTTTTGACAATTATAAAATGAGTTAGTATCGAAAAAAGGGTTATGATTTAGATTAGGAAACACATTCTCAGATTCTCTCATTATTTCCGAGGACAGTTCATATTTTCCGGTTTTAGTTTCAATTGAAATGCTCCATAATATTATTCTTTTCACTGATTTTACTAGACATGGATCAATTTTATTTTCAATAGAATCACCGACTAAATCGAGTTATGAGAATTAGATTCGATTAAAATTAGGAAAGTAATCACCAGTAGATTCACTAAACTAAGATAATAAAAAGTACCTCATTGTTATAGCGAAGAAATAGACAAATACGGCCACCGTTCTACGTGGGGTTCACTTTTAATGAAAAAAAAGGTTACTTTACCTGGAGCTCGTTGACGAGTTTTTCAGTCATCATCATTTTGGGATCGGCGAGCACAAGGCTGTTGCAGGCATTTCCTACCGGCGAGGCCAGAGGGTCGGAAGCCTGCGTCACGCCTGGTGGCTCGGGAGTTGCACCCTGCTGCTGCTGCTGGTTTTGCGACGGTTGTTGGTTACTTTGTTGTTGTTGCTGTGACTGCGGCGGTTGTTGTCCAGTCGGCTGTTGGTTCTGTTGTTGGCTTTGCTGCTGTTGTTGTTGAGCTTGAGCCTGGTTTTGTAGGTGCAGCGGCGTGTTAGCAGCCGAGCCCGGCGGCTGCATGTCTTGCTGCTGCTGTTGCTGCTGCTGCTGCGCTGACGGCGATGACATGTGCTGCGGCGTCTGCTGCGGCTGTGGCGGTTGCGGCTGTGGCGTGTTGGTGGTTGCGGGGGCGGGAGGCGAGGGCTGGGGTGACGCGTGCGGCGGGCCCCGCGCCTGCTGCCAGAAGTCCGGCCCGGGGTTCATTTTGAAGACGGGGCGTTGGATGAGCACCGCCGCCTCTGTCGACATTTGGTCGCCGGGCGACGCTCTCAGGTCCAACGGTGTCGATATCGTGGTGGCTGTGTTTTGCGCGCGCCTTGACAAACACCCCTTGCCACCTATCTCAAAAGCGATCGCGCCGTGACGCGACCTGTCTCACCTTATCTAAAAACTAACAACTATTATCATAACACGCGAACAATTCAGTCTTCACAGTTCTGTCTCTGTTCACGAGCGTACTCGACGACCGTAACGTAACCGCAACGGACTTCTGGCACGGTCAGCGACGACACAACCCCATCACCCTGCTCCTTCGCAACGGCACTCCTGCTTCTTCTGCGACGCTTTCTTCTTATCGCGATCACTAATCCTCCCGCTACACCTGCTGCAACACAAAAACAACACCTCTATTAGCTACCTCCTCACCACTTGTAACTCGCCTTCCACAAATTAGAGGTTTGATCCACATGCATTTTTCAAAAATTTAAGAAATTTTCAGCAATGCTCATGATTATTATTTTATTAACGATGAGTAACAAATCTGAATCAATAATGAATAATTCAAAATTTTTTTTCCAAATTTCCGAAAATCCCACTTAATTTTTCTATCTCCATGTACCCATTTGAATTACTCACTAGAATATTGAGGTACTTGTGATTTGACGTTAGTTAAATTTCAGTTCAAGATATTTGAGCCGGATGCGTGCCGGATCACTTCTCCGAAATATCTGTGTGAAGTGTAATTTGGGATAGTTATCAGTGAAACAAAAAATTAGAGTCAACTTAATTTCAGTTGAGAAAAATTAGAGCTGGGTTTCACCCTTGGAATATCCACGTGGAGTTCAATTTGTGATCGTTATCGAACAATATCTCCTCAAATATCTGCTTGAACCAGGAAATTAATTAAAAATATCGAAGAAGATTGACTACCGGTAAATATTTTCAAAGTCCGGGAAATATTTTTGATGAAATAATTTTGTTTAAGTTTTGAAGCTATCAGCTTTCCAAGAATAAGATTGTTGATAAAGGATGAATAACCTTCAAGTGAAGCCGAAATATTCGCAAGTGGAAACCGTGATCGTAAGGGAGAAGACAAGTAACTAGTCGAAGACGTTAAACGGTAGTAAGGAAGTACCGAGGAAGCACGGCGAGTAGCAAGTAGTCGTCGAGCGAGCGAGCGGAGGAGGACTTGTATCGCGTGGCGACGTCGTTGATCAACTGAAAAAGCGCGCACTTTCTTGAGGAGCCGAAGGTGGCAGTCGCTAAGGAAGGAAGGTAGGAAAGAAGAAGAAGCGGGCTGGCGGAGGTGGCGGTGGCGTCGGCGTCGGCTGTTGAGGAGCGCGGCCTCTCTGGTCGCGGCGCGGCGCGTACTGAGACGTCGTCGGCGTCTTCTTGGCCGGGCTAGGGGTTGGGGGCAACTTGGAGGCTCTCTTAGAAAACCCCGCTCCCGCCGCCCGACCCGCCCGCCCGCCGCCTCCGAGCACTCTTAGAAAAAGCACTGCCAGCCGCCCCCGCTCCGTCGCCCGATATTTTCCTTACAATTTTCTGCGCCGGCGTCTGTGGCGTCTTCTCCCCTCCACGCAGCCGACGACGCGGCGCTAAGATTTTCCTTCCCCCACCAATTTTCCTTCTTTCTCCCCTCCGTTATTTCTTCTCCTCTACGCTTTCTTCTCCCCTTTTCCTTCCTTCTAAAGGCTTCCTAAGGGTCGCTGAAAAAATCGAATAATAATAAAAGGAGGGAGCCGGCTACTTCCCTTCCCCGAGAGATTTTTACATCCCTCTACTCTTCCTTTGCTCGCGTCCACCCTCTCTTACAGGCAGTCCTTCGACAGGGAAAAATCACCCTTGCATCTTCCCTTTCTTCAAGCAACAAAACTCCCGCCGCAGGCTACGCTCGCTCGCTTAGCTCCATTCTCAACCTAATCTATCTTTTATAAAATGGAATCAAATAAAAATACAATTCTATTCGAACAATAGAAATTTGGTTCAAATTGAAATTCCTTGAAAGAGGATTTCTATTAAGAGAACAATCATGGAACTTAATAATTAGATCAATAGGTAATAATGTGGAAGCCTTCATACAAATATTATACTGTACCATGATCGTCCAGCTCAGTATAATTCTTGATTGTAATTGAATTAAACACATTGACACTCTAGACAGGCAAAGATGGAAACTAGGTTACCAGCTAATATGATTTCCAATTATCTGAATAGAGTTCTTGAATGCTCATGAATTGCACATTATAGTCTTTAAATATTCTCAAAATGAATATTCCATTCATCAGTAATTTTCTTGTATTGCTGATTGGTTGTCCAGAATTAAAGCACTTTTTACAAATCTAGGGATGAACGCGAAGGATAAATTAGTCTGAATTCGTTTCCAGTAATATGCAAAATTACTTATAAGATTTTGTATGAAAACACGAGTATCCTGTTCAATTATTGAATATTCAAGCACCAAAAAATACGAGAGATACTTTTGATCTTATCAGATTCCCTGAATCTTGCTGCACAATATTATTTCTTTTCCCCCATCAACATGGTAAAAATCGTGAAAGGGAGTGAAATAAAGGGTTGGTTGTATTCAAATTTGAGCACGAGGGTTAAAAAAGAGATTGGGGTGCGAGGAAATAAGAAGCCTCAATTACAAAAGTGACTGGGTTGACGTGGGTCAAGCCCTAGCGCTCACTTCCTCCGACTGACCCTTCTCTCAAGCACTCCTCAAAGCGAGATGACCTATACTATGCTGCAACAGCGTTGACCGAGGCTGAATGACAGATATTTTTTCAAGTGGCACAGCATTCTTCACTCTAGTGGTATGACAGCTTATTATCAAGCTTTTTCTCTTCTATAGCCAGTCTTCAGTTGGATGAGTGCACTTGAAAATTGAAATTATATGAATTTTAAGAGGGGAAGATCCACTGCAGTAGAAATATCTCATATTAGGCGAAGATGATAGCCTAAATTGAATCAATTCTGATAATAAGGTCGATAAATTAGTTGTAGAAACCGTGTAAAAGAATTTTACATGTTACCATTGAAAAACCATTTAAGTTGTAATTTTAGTTACAACTAAAATTTATACTATGCGTTTCTTAACACATTGGTAGAAAAATCACTAAAATAAAATTTATTTAAGAATAAAATGTGGTACAGTACATAAGTAAGTAGTAAGGTAATGGAGGAAGGTGGATTACCTGTATTATTTTCCTATACCCTATGACATGGTTTGCGGGAAAAACAATAATTTATTAAAGGGGTTGATATTCCTTTTGAATATAAATAACAAGTATTTCAAAAGAATAATCGATTAAAGTTATCATTTTGAGATAGAGTTTTCATTTAGATGGATCAATTTCAATCAAACATTCATCAAATCACGTACCATTAATCAAGTTTTACCAAAAAAATATTATTATATTTGCCAGAATATTTTGGGCTAAAAATATTAGCAATTTATCACTGCTCATTGTGACAGTAGTATCACAAACTTATATAAATCCCTTGGTATTTTCTTTAACTCCTCAGTGAATGCTGTTATATAGTAGTTATTAGATGTCTAACAGTAGAAGAAGTTTTATCAGTCTACGATAATAGGTCTAGATAATAAGGTGAACTTGAACTAGAATTGTAAGTTCAACATGGGAAAAATACTAGCTTGTTTTAAAATATTAGTGGAATCCTAGAAAAAATTCCTCTGTAGAAAAACTATGATGTCTTCGATAAAATATTGGCTCACTTGGATTAAATTCAAATGTATGATATTTACAAGAATAGAATTGAATAGACTAGAACTTGAAAAAGGAGTGTGCGCACAATTCTTTCTCCAGCGTTTACCGCTATCTAGCGAGAATCTCTTCAACCACGAAGGGTGAAATTTTGAAGCAGAAGGGTGGCTTCTCCCAGTACACGAGAATAGCTCGAAGGAGAAGGTTGTCTCACCGCTACTTGAAATTATTCTGTTCTGCGATGTATCTCAGCTTGGTCTGAACATACAGATCATCAACAACCTTCTCACCCAAGTCTCAGGTCATTCAAGACAGCTCATCCAATAATGAAGCTATGGGAACTGAATGCATAGAATTTTATTTCTTATGACCTACAATAATAATAATAATAATTTGATTCCCTTTACTTCCATTCAATATCTTTGATAAGGTTTTCACTTTTACATGTTGATAAGTGATTTATTCTGATGTTCCATCTTTTTTTTAAAGATCATATTAGTTATATAATTCGTATTATTAAAATTGGATTAAAAATTGTTCATGTTCAACATAATTTGACATAATAATAATTGATATAGTTTAAAATATTCAATTATAATCAACATTATTTATTATATTTGACACAAACATCATGATTCTCATTTACAGGAATGCATACAGTTACACGTATAGCATGATAAGCTCTAAAAAATAATAGAAAAAATGGTAAGCTCATCCATCCATAGAGGCTCAAGTTCTTTGGATCATTAATGTTACTAGAATACTGGACTTTGGAAACAGCATAATTGCGTTTATCTTGTGTTATTATTGCCTAGTAGAAAATCCAATAAAATATTCAAACGAAATTTTAATAGATCCTCTTGAAACGTTTCGTGGATATAATTGATAAGAAGGAATTGCCGATGTTTCGAGTTTCAGATTAACAGGATTAATTTTTTATTAAGGAACACGCTCCTCTATTAGAAATGAGAATATTCTGGGAAGTTTCTCGTTAAAAGTAGGAGTTTGTTTTTCTGGAGAAATTTCCGAAACTTTTGTAACTAGTTCTCGATAGCTAATCTTCATTGAATAATCCATTTCCAATTTTTCATGCCGGGATGGATTGTACTCTGAAGAGAGTTTTATCTTGAATTATGAATCAGCTAATGATGGGTGAGTTGAGTATAACTGAAGAATGATAAGAAGATATCAAAAATGAACAGAACAATGAATGATTAATAACCCTCGGAGAAGAAAGCTACAGGAAAATTGCACCTGTAGTTATCCTTGCATAAGGGAAGGTGTTTAAAACTTTCCTATGGGAAAAAACGAGTAACTGTCGACTGCTGCAGAAAGATATATCAAATAGCTTTCAGATGCAGTATTTTTATTTCAAGAGATTAATATTCACTTGCAACGTTCACGAATAAAGTTTCTTAACTCAGTTCTTATCAACTATTGTTGTGGAATAAACAATGATGCATTTGGCAAATTGATGGACCGCCTCTCAATGAGGCAGGATAATAAGATTTTTATCATCGGCTAAATATCTGCATTGGAATTTTTTCAGGGGGATTCTGTTCAAGCTGAAGAAGAGTAAAGAGGAAATGCATGTTATGCAATGTCATGTACTGCGGCTGAGGCCGGTTACTCACTGTTGATTCTTTATCGTACTTCATATTTCGAGACTTAAATTATATTGCACATGCACAGTTGGACTACGGGATGCCGAAAGCAGCAGCTGCGAACAGATATATCCAGACCTCTGCATATACTTTTCTCTCCTTTCAATTGCCTTTTATAAATCCTTTCTGTTCTAGAACCAGATCATTGCCGATTTCCAAATAGTTAAAAATCCAATAATATCAGGATAGCAAATAGTAATAATATTAGATTTTGTAAAGATTTTAAAAAACTGTAGTTTGGTTGAATCCACCTTAGTTGGTTGCTGGATGCAAACCTCGATTATACAATGTTGAAAATTTGATTAATAACTCAAGCATTGTGATTGAAGTAACATTTTTATTCCAGGAGGTATTAATATTATTTTGGAAAGCTTGAATAAGGAAATTAGAAAAAACTTAGGCTAATTTGGAACCAAACATTTTTTAAATTGGAGAATAAGCTTCAAAGCATACTATTGAGTGCTGCATGATTTTCGAATTATGTAGTATAGATTAGCGCTATTTTCATGAGCCTTCCATTTCGAAAAAGTGTCTTACTGTATCTCATAATGTTTGGAAAAAATGTTCATTGTCACAATCCATAGCACTGTACTAATAAAAATAAAAATTTGTTAAATTTCATAGAAGTCTACAAAAATGTCTAAGAAATAATTTTAGTGTCCCAATTACAAAAAATATTAGTATAGGTAAGAATTACACATTTTTCCATGAACTTTGAACTTTTTTCTTGAAGAATTTTGTATTGCGAGCTTCTACCAATTGATGATCAGTAACAAGGAAATGGAATGATATTTGGTTTGGAATATTGTGTTTCATTTTGGGCCCTTTACTAGTTAAAAAAATAAAAACTCACGTGTAATCTCCCAGTTGACTCCGACTCTGGTCAACTAGTACGAGTTTTGTCTCACGATTGGGGCTTTTTAGCATTTCAATCGTAGCAATTCGATGAACGCCAAATCGGATCAACCACAATTTAAAAGTAATGATCACAAAAATATTTTAAAGGTTTCACTTTTCTGTCAAATTGAGGGAAGAGAGAAATCACACTATTATCCTCACAAAATAGTCACCGCAGAGTACTATATCACTTATACAAAAGTGGTACTGTTCCTAGTCAAGATTCAAGGAGAGCGCAGAAGTTTGAGCCGTAACAAACATTGATTAGAAGAAGTTCAAATTCAGGTGAAGAAGAACCGCACGTGGTAAACTAACACTGTCAGAATTACGATTGAACTAGGAATGACGAACTGCTCTGCATGACGTTCCATTGCCCACTATAATACTGAATTGCTCTGGATGTGAGTGAGCGCGCGTGCTTTAGTGCCTGGCTTGTGTGGGAGTAGTTTTCCCGCGAATACCAACTCAAGCTTCTTATAATATCAAGAACGAAGAGATGCACCGAAGTGCATCAATTGCACCAAATGCACTTCGGATGCTACATACAGTAATGACGGAAGTCCATTTATCAAAACTTGCATCGACACATACACACAGACTGTTATCAAAACTTGACGAATTTTGCTAATTTTTTTCATGTAAACACAATATTTTTGTAAAGGCTACAATTCACAATAAACTGCACGAATCAGAGGTCAAGTTTCACAATAGTAGATTTAAAGCTGTTTACTGACAATAAAACATTGATGAGGAAAGTATTTGAAAAAATACTTCGTGATATATTTGTATCGTATTCAAATTTAAATAGATAATTTTGCAATCGGCCTGATTGATTCAAATTTAATAAATTAGGCTACTATCGCATCGATTTAGTTTTTCAAGAGCTATTATTTTGGTTAATAACTTTTGTTAATTCGAGATTGTTTGGTATAGGCTACAATAATCACTGAATATAATCAAAGTAACACAGTTCCCTGTTTCCCTGGCTTAGACATGAACTTCAATGTTAAAATGAGCACCTACAATTTCTTATTCTATTTGAGATTCATAACATAAAGAATTGAAGGTTTTCCTTTTCATGCTTGTTGGATTCAAAAACCTATTTCATGACGGATATCAATAAATAATTTTGAAATGTATGTATGTATGTCTGGCTCAACAGCCCATGAAGGGCCTAGGCCTACCAACTGGTTGCCAGTTTCAAATTCACTCTACTATTAAGCCCGTCCAAGCCAAGAAGACACCCCGGCACGACGGGAAAACGGCCCCAGCCCGGCCAATACCGGCCCAAAAGCCATAAATTTTCAATCAGAACTCACAGTCCCCGAACCAACACTGGCCGAGCCAAAACCACCCCCTACACCCCACAAGAATCCCCCCCGGCCAGACAGACCATACAGCAAGCAATCATCAACCAGAATAGACGTAACGTGTGGTAAGCACGTTGATCCCATCAACCATAAGCCAGTCTCCGCAACCAATTGGCGGCGCAGAACACCTCTGAATAACATGCAGTTCAATCAGTTAGAGTGTAATGCAACAATTACTATTCCTCCAGAGACGGGAAACGACTGAAAACGAAATAATTTTGAAAAATATATATAATTACAAGTATCAGGCTTGATGCTTCAAATAGTATGCATTATAGTAGAGAATCTCAAACCACTTTTCACTATCAGGAAGAGTAGGTTATGCCTTAATCTATTATCTCTATTGTCGATTGACTGTCTACTGTCTTGTCGATTTCCAAATTTGATATTTTCACATTTCAATACAGCTCGTGCAGCAATTCTCTGTTCTTATTCCTAGTAAATATCGCACATCATTCCAAACATGTAGCTCAATATTGTAGGCGTATTTATTTGAAGGGTATTATTCTGAAATTTTCAAATCATGACAATTTATAGATCTCTGTAATATCTATCTCTATATATAAAAGCGAAATGGCACTGATTCATTCATCACCAGAACTAAAAATCCACTGAACCGAATGCGTTCAAATTTGGCAGTCATGTTAAAAACGGAATTCAAAAACTTTTCAGGGATACGCTAAATATTTGAGTTTTTCTATAGTTTTTCGGTGGGCAGGTTCAGATAAGGTCTAGGAATGTTGTGTTGAAATATTTTTGAAATCCGTTCAAGATTACGCCAGTAATTAGAATTTCAAAATTGTAGATGTATTGCGGGTTACATATCTCCGGCCTTGTTACGACCAATCCTTAGTGTAAATTCAATGGTTCAGCAAGATTATAGATGAATTAATTTGGAAGATATTGAATTGAGATTATAGATGGAGTAATAAAGAAGATATTGAATCAAGTTTCAAACTATGTCCGATATATTTCCGAAGGTTACGCTCGATATTAGCGGTTTACTATTTTTCGGAGTTTTTCTTAGATTTTCCAAGAACAAATTGGAAGAAAATGTTGAAAATTGGTAAACAGGTCCAGATTAGGTCAAGAAATGCTGTGTTCAATGAATTTCGAATCCTTTCTGAACGGAATTTGCAGGCGAGCGAAGCGAGCCTGTTTATCTCAGCTGACACTGGCAGAGGTTTTGCAGGCGAGCGAAGCGAGACTGTTTGACTCACTTACACTGCCGATACTGGCAGGGGCCCACGGGGCGGAGCCCCCTGGCTAGGCGGAGAAGGCGAGTGAAGCGAGCCTGCCGGCTAGTAGGCTATATTATACAACGTCCTCAAGGTATAGGCTAAATAAATATTCTTTCATTCCAAAACAATGTTCAATTTAATTTGAGAACTTTATGATCAATATTTCTATAGAAAATTATGATAATCGAATATGAATGATCAAGCCATTCTCGGAAATAGTTTCATATTCATAAAACTTTAATAGGCCAGTTTTCATCGAAGTTTTGTACATTAGGAATCGATAATATCATATTACATGGACGTGCTTCATTATAAAGAATCAATATTAACAATCGAATTACAATGATAATTGAAATTAAAAGCAGGCAAAAGCTTTCCAGAAATAACAGAAAGAAAATTACATTATGAATGCAATTTTGTTCGCAATTCCTATCTAGTATTGGATGGAAGAATTTGCTTTTCATAGCGGAAAATTTTCGCAACTGTCTTGAATTAAATGATTTTATAATGGACGCAACTTATCGCTTCAAAAATTCTCCATAGCTTAACTGACACGTTCCTATATTTTTTTCAAACTCATTAAATAGCTAGTGTGCATTGTAATGGAAATAATGAGATTGGGATTTTGCAGACTTAACTATACTACATAAAAACTATTTTCATATAAAAAGAAAGTTTTTAAAGGAGTAAAGCTAAAATAATTTTAAGAAAGTTGAATAATTTTTTGATTGAATACAGTTTTGCAAAACAAGTTCTATCACATACTAAAAAATGAAAAGCGCATCTTTGTCACACAGAGGCGAATAAAAAAAAATTATTGATGTTTAGGTTTTTCCATATTTCTGGTAGATTCCTAAATTGCATAGTGACATGGTTATCAATTTCATATTTCATTTCATGATTATCATGTAATCATGTTCCATACCTATCTTCATTATGAGTTCATAATGATAGGGAAATATATTTCGTTATCAATTGTAAGAATGATATTTATGTTTTTAATCCCTTTTCCAACAATCAAAAATGAAATATCAATTTAATATTACCACAATTATTTTATACAAGCTTATCACTTCTATTTTCATTCAATTATTTGGAAAATCTATGATGATAAAAAATGAACTTGGTAAATGATTTTGCAACTCCGGCTATATGGTGATAATAATTATTATCCTTTTTAGTCAGTCTTCTAGTCTCGTCTTTAATTGATTATGATTCCCTAAGACATTCCAAACAACGCTCCTTTGGTTCGCTCAAAGAATGCAATAAAGAAATAGAATCACAATTAAATTTATCTACGATAAATTGTAGTGATATATCACAGTTTTCCAAACAATTGAAAGCCACTATGAGAAATATTCGGTGGAAATACGTCGTGAAATTGCATTACGGCTGTCCCTATTAAAACCTACCGTAAGCGAATTGAATGGATGCAACAGGCGTTTGGAGGTGTGATTGCGGCTTGTGTACGATTCATCTTTAGAGACGCGTGAAGTGAGTGGAACGAACGATTTCATAACGGTCATAAATAGCAAGCTAAAGCAAGTGGTAGTGGCTTCTAAGGTGACGATGAAAGAGGAAAGAGGACAGCACAATAGCATGAGAATGCATTGGCATGGCAAATGTGCGAAAACGATAGACATAAGTGGGTGGAAGCTGAAAAGGGAGGCGAAAAGTGCATGGATCCTTACGATGGGGAGGGGGGTGGTGGGTGAGTGAGGCGCCCAATGCACCGCAAAAAGGGAAGTCGACAGGAATGGAAATGAGAGACACTCTTGCACTTGTGCTTCGTTTGAGTGCTCGTTCTTTGCTACCCAGACCACCCTCCGATCGTTTTGTCACCTACAAATGCTCCTCTGTTTGACTTGTTGGCACATGTGAACACTATTGTTGGCACATGCTCGTGATGATCATAGCTCATTGAAAATCATTGAATGGTGTCGGCGAAAAGAGAGGAGTAGAGACTAGAGATTGAATGCTTATTATAACAGTGATGATAACATTATTAACAAATCGAATGATGTGCGATTAGTATGATCAAAGTTTGATCTTAGTTACTCTCATTTTCCTATACTGAGAGAACTTGAATTGAAGACTAAAAATTGAAGAAAAAATTGACATGAAATTGGATAATTTTCCTCTCTGCCCTTTATATAGCGAAAATTGAAGAAAATAATTTAATAACAGAAGTTTCTTTCAGCATACATTGGCTATATTATAAACCTATTATTTAATCATTTTTCGATCAAGATTTGAATTGTGTAGCTCATCTATCAGTGAATGGAATGTTGCAGTATTGAAAAACGCTTATAATAAAGTTATCTTGGGCTGTCACTGAATTTGAATTTTTTATGCAATGTCCAAAGTTTACAACAACATTGTGTCTCCATTTCACTTCCCTTCGGTCTAATCAAGTGTAAAAAATGTCAAGTCTTCCTCGACGAGCGAACAACTTTTTCAATTTTGTATCATCAGTCGTTTATGAAATATATTGTTTTCATAGCATCTCAAGCGTTCTCTTCTTTCCAGTTTCAAGATAAACTTCCCACTTTCATCGCTTTTGTTTTGTTCTCGTTGTGAAAAAACTTTCCGACGAAACTTCTCGTCAAAGCTGGCAAGATTGAAGTCAGCCAAGCTTTTCTTCGAACAACACCGAGAGTTTTTAAGTTTGGAACTTGTTCTTTGCTTTATCCATGTTCTTTGAAACCAATAGCAATGTTATAATTGCCTTCTTTCTCGGAAACTTAAAAATTTATTGAGAGAATGTAATGTTACTATTACTATTCACATTCTATTTTCTATATAAATTAGCCAGTATTGTCAATTTTTTTTAAATTTAGAGTTGTTCAGTTGAAGGATGATAAGTGAACAATCAAATATTATAAATATTCACTTTTAATGAATTACAAGAATTTTATTCCTCTAACAAAACCGTATAAATAAGCTACTACATGATAACTTTGGGAAAATTTAAGATATTTTTTTTTTCACTTATATAATATGTTGTGTTATACTCGTGTTTTATATGGTCTACACATGATTTCAGACACTAATTCTCTTTTATACAAATGTCTCTATTCTCCTCAATTTGCAGACCACTCCAAAATTCTGAATCACAACTATATAGAGAACTATTTAATCTGATCCCTCTTTTTTATCGCACCACTAATTTATTCTCTTAATACGCTAAATTGTTTGAAATGCGACTATTGTTTCATGAAATCAAGGGAAACCTATGTGCGGCAGTGAATGGGCCCAAAAATGGATAACAATAGATGAGAGATGATAGAAGACCAGAGATCGGTGTCCAGAGTAGGCTAGGGTACGAGAAAGAAGGGTTGGACCGCGGGTAGCCGCCGAGAAACAATGATGCAAGAACATAGCAGCTGCAGATCCTTTGGTCGGATCGGTCACCTGTCAGGGTCGCCAATGCTGGACTGCCGCGTGATTTTGACCCTTCAGCGTCATTTTGACCCTTCCTTGTACAGTATGCGATGCAATACTGAGCCTTCCCCACACGAACCCTTTTCATGCACGCGCTTCCTTCTGTTAGTAATTCGACATCCGCTTGAAGGTCTCATCATATCCAGTCGGATAGATTAGCTAGCTAATTACTGATTTATCAGTCTGTGCCCTTCGATAGCAGCTGTGCATTTCCTATTTTACAAAGTCCTACTCCCTTTGAAGGAAGCTATGCTAATATTGGATTTAATTTTATCATTTAAACACCCTAAAATCTACAAAAAGACAACAACAAATTGAAAATCACTTCATCAAATAAATAGTTAAACTATAATCTGATAAAATATTCAGTCTATTATTATATTCAATGCGTAATTGAATTCTATGTAGAAATGAAATCAAAATGTGAATAAGAGTATCGAATGAGATTACTATACTTTTCTCAATCAGTCTTGAATAGATAATAATGAAAAAATTATGGTTGGGAGATTGAGATCATAATATTAGTTTGAGAATTCCTTGATTTTGTAACTCCTTTTATTATTAAACGACACATCTTTAGAAATAAGTTGTTGTAGTTGAATATTCTGGGAATAATCTATAGAGAATTTTCTGAGAAATTGAAAATGCCAATTCATTGTATTCTGAGTGTTAATTTTGCAAATAGCTTGCATTGATCCACAAAATTTTTCTACTCGTTTATAAATATAGTTTTGGAAATAGATAGGTAGTTTCAAAAGATTTGTTGAGAAAATTCCCATTTTTATTGCAGAAATGATGCTGATGAATGGATAAGGAAGAAAGATAACGGGTTTTACAAAATCATTCATTCATGCTTATAGAATGAGACTATTGAGTTCTATTCTCTCTGGTTGAAACTTTCATAATTGAAGCTAGAATGATAAGCTACAGAGCTCGTTGACGTTTCATCTTAACTGAATATTTTAATTTGAAATGTCTGTATTAGATAAATTCATTCCAGCTAGTTAAAGGTTTCCTGAGCAGGTGCTCAACGTATAGCCTGGAACTTCTATTAACTTTATTCAATAGATCAGGTCTATTATTTATGACTTCAACTTTCGCATTCAAATAACATCTGTTCATATAGCACACCATGCTAGCTGTCAAATAACTCAGTAGAGTCAACTCTTCATTGTAATTTATTCTCCTTTGTATGTAAGTAATCTACCCTGAGGTAGATCTATATGCGCTTACCACTTTTGACAGCTCAGAAAAAATGTAATCCAATGTAGGTCAGAGGCCACTTCTTATACTGACTCATAATAACTTGTAGCAGAGATCACCACTAGAGAGGATATAAGTAAAGAAATGGGATTAGCTTACAGTCTACAAAGGAAGGAAAAAATGAAGATGGGAATAATGAATATGCATGATACTTGGCATAGTGACAAGACACACATCTACTATGTTATCTGAAAATACTGTATTGATTTGGTTAACGGTTATAAAACCTAAGAATGATACCATTTACCATTTAGAAGGTTACTCTGTTTATCATACTTCGAGTCTCCATGTTTCCGAGTAGTAGATAAAAAGTTTAAAAAGCATTTGACAGATTTTTTATTCTATAGAATCAATAGGTATATCATAATTATTGTGCTACAAGTGCTAAGTTACTACCATCCTTTCTTCTATATTCCTGCCATCACTTCTTCAATCCGATTCGTTCTCAATATTTTCCTTTCCGCCTAGGCTTTTCTGAAATCCATGTATGCTTAAAATAACTACAATATGTATGACTCATTACAATCACTACCGAGTCTCTTCTCAAACCCATGCATGGTGGAAATCAAAATGCATTCCTCTCATTGGAATAATCACAGCTATGTAATAGTGATGGTCCAACAATAATAATTATTATTAGCGTCAAGAAGACATTGACACTATCAGCACAGTTGACGTTATCGGCGTCAAGATCACCACCATCATCATCATCATCATCATCATAATCATCATCATCATCATCATCAACAATAACGCCTTCATCATTATTATCTTGATCGTGGTCAACATGGCCGACATGTGTGACATGTGAGTGAGTGAGAGAGTGCGTGTTTTGAGAAGCGATGAGCTGGGCTAGGAGGAAGGAGGGGTGCAGCTGCATCGCTGTTGTATCGGATTCACAGACGGCTGCCTGCTCTACAAAGCAGCAGCAGCAGCACCAGCAGTAGCAGCGCAATATTCAGCGTTCTTTCCTTGCGCCTCTCCCCAATAGGATGGGTCACTGTCAATAGAGAGCGCCTGGCCGAGAAACGTCGTCCTTCGTTCATGCACCCTGCACCCTGCATCTTCATCCCCAACCAACATAACCCCCCCCCACCCGGTCCATCTTGTTTCTGGCCGTTAACGGTGGCAGGCGGCGGCCGCAACTCTCCTGATAACACTGCACTATTGATTGCTTGACACACGCACACTCGCACACACTCGTTAGAGGGCTCCTATGCTGTACTGTGCTGTGCTGGTCTGAATGCTCAGGCACAAATTTGATTCCAGAATGACGCCGGCCAGCCAGGGCTTTCTATCCAGTATGCAGTGCAGTGTGGAACCAGCCAGCCTTCCTCACCGGCAGTCGGAGCAGGCCCCTCAGGGGCGAAATTCATGCCAAAATTGCATTATTACATAACCAGCTAACCGAACGTGCGCTCTATCATTCCTGCCTGCCCCCCTTTCCACATTCATCTCCTGTTTCCAACTCGTATAGCTAGCATTATCCAGCACTAAATCGACGGTGTCATTTTTATGCCCCCAAAATCGAGTTATTCACGCCCGCAAAAACAATCAACCGCCTATTAAATCCGAAATTCAATTCATCAACGCCTTTTCCGTTACTAATCGCCATTGAAAAATCACCCTCTCTGCTTCTCAAAGACAAATATTTTTGTTCACGATGTATATTTCATCTATAGTCAAGTATCTTATGTTTCTATAGCCTAATTTAAATTTTGTGAAATTTTCTATCCAGACTAGTCTTAGTTTGTCATTTATTTGCATAAGAAATTATTGAAAATTGAATGTAAAAAAATCTAAATTTAATTCGGTAATACTGTATGTAGGGCTATCATATTCATCATAAAAATGGAGAATATATGGTCTACTTATTTTCAATTGAAAATATTATTGGGAACAATGATCACCACATGTTCATTTTATCCATAAATCCTTTTCTATCATCTCTACCCGCCCTCTTTTCACATTCATCTCCTGTTTTCAAACTACATCTGCACCCATCAGAGACCCTACATCATAATTAAAACACGGATAGGACTGCAAAAACATTAGATTTAAAACATTGGAGTTCATGAAAAAATATTAGGTTAAAGATATGGAAACTTGGTTTAAAATTTTCGATCTTGATACAAGCTGTGTCAAATGTTATATTCCCTACATACAAATATAAAAATATAAGGGTGTCTTGAGTCTTCTTTTTGGAATTTAATCGATGAGAACTCAAGTATTAGAACTATTCTACTACTGGATTGAAGTTGAATTGAAATGAAGATTTCATTCATCAGCAATAATTATAGCCTACTATATTTTTAGAATCCAAACTCACTCGATAACCGTAAAAGTGATATATTATCTATTACCCCTAATATCACACGTTCTTTGTTAATACGATTTATAACCTTTAATTAAAGAATGATTACAAGATTTTGTTCTCTCAATAATTATTAAAGTTGAACCAACTCAGAAATAAGCACAACATTTGAATCCCATAGGTGTTAATGAATGTGATAACACAAATTTTTTGCCCAATTCGATTCATATATGGCATAATTTAATTCAGTCTGATAGCCATTCAAGAATGATTAGTGAATGTGAGAGAGTGCCGGGGGTCAGAATGCATCCTGGCAGGGTAGAGGGAGGAAGTGCACTGCGGATTGGCTGTTTGTCAGTGAGCTACGCCCACCTTTGAGTCATGCCGACAGTTGCATGTCCATCATTAGCATAAAACATAAGCGGAACGGCATCAGTTACCGACTCCCTACCAGCAAGTACAGCTCTACTTAAGGAAAAATAATCAATATCACTTTCTAATTACTGGTTTATGTGGTGAAAATTAGGAATAAATACAGAGTAAAGAATAAGAAGTGAAGAATATGAGTGGAGTGGGATGAATGAAGAATGAAGATCAATGAAAGGCTTCAACGATTACATAATGTAAACCTTTATAAAATTGGAGGTATCTCATACTTATTCTTTCTAAAAATTGGTCTACTCCAAGGGATACCTTCTCTATACTACATTTGAATAAAAAATGGGTGTAATAACAGGTATAAAGCCAAAAACGTCCAAATGACTCTCTCAAGATCAAGAAATTCTCTCAATGGTCCCTTGCACAATAATTTTATGGTGCCGATGCATTTCTTCATATTGAAATTGATATTTTCTATTCAATTGAACTACACATTTGAACATCCGAATTTAATTATACAATTGTGTAATATCGATAGAATCATCACTTCATTTTTATCTTGATATAAGTTCGATGTGAAACTGCTTCAAGATCAAGTGTGATTGGACGACTTGGTCATTTTTTATATGACACCAGAAATGGATCGCGAGTTAGCTACTGCTTAGTCTATATAACTTTATATAGTATCTTTAAAATACTCAAATTCAAATTCACTCCCATATATTCCCTATACTGTGGATCTATTACCGCTCATTATTTTATATGTTCATATATTGTTTATATATATCATGGAAAATTCAATATAATATTTTCTATATATTCATTATTTTCTAAGCTTAGGCTCATAAATTATATACCTATTTTCCATGAATGATTGCAAAATAATCTAGTACCTAGCTGATATAATAAGCAATAGAGAACGAGAACTTATCAAACTTATAAGTACAGTATAACCTAAGATGTATTTGCAAGTATGTTGGAGGCAGGCCTAACTGGGTGGAAAAAGACAGCGACGAACGCCCATGATGTGGCCGGTGGAGCCGAGTCGCGACTTGTCACTCGACAACAAACTATGCGGTAACAAGCACTTGTCGACAGCAACCAGGGAAGAACACATGGAGAATATGCATGTGCTCGATGTTCATACGAGTACTTGAGATGCAAGTTAAAAAGGGGGCCTGGGGATTGCATCCAGCCAGGGGGAACTCGTGTCTGTCTAAGCCTATTTCCTTAGCGGCTGAATAGTTGCAATTTATTGTTTCCTGGCCGTTTCGATAGCAGTACGCGACATATGGCGTTCATGTACGGTCAGACGATCGTACTTACGTTGTTTGCATGTTTTGGCGTGCCTTCCCTGCTTTATACTGTTCATGGCAGATTCCACAGCGCGAAGTTTCAGCGAGACCTCTTGGACAACATGGTTTGGACATTTAGTATGACAACAGAAAAATGAGTTGGATGTTGTTTCACACCATCACTATATTCTGAGAGTGACTATTTATTTATTGACTATAGTTGTATTGACAGTGATAGTTACTACAGTAACTTATTATTCTATTATTCTCCAAATTTATACATATTCATATGACTGTGTACATTGTTCATAAAATGTGTTATGAATAATGTGATATAATATACAGAAGTAGTTGATTTTTCTGATTCAATTCTTCGAATTGAGAATAGTCATATATACTTTTGTACTCAAATAGAAAATTATATATTTTCGAATTCATATTACGTGAATAGAATATTAAGATGCTTTGTCTTGTCTCTTATTGAACTTGAAGCTGATGAGATTGAATTTCGTAACTGATTCGTAGCTTTTCTATAACGATTCTCTATAGTCCATGTCATGTCCACGTCCATTGTGAATTCAAGTTGAATCAATATCGTAGTGTTATTGTTTCAGTATAAACTGATTTAGTGCGAAAAGGATAGATGAAGAGCACAGAAAAAAGTGAAAAATGAACAAGTGGTCTCCTAGATGGAATGAACATAGTAGGAGACATGTGAACAAACATTACGAATTCAGTTACACAAAGAGAGAGCTGAAACTCTTTATCTTCACTTGACAAGCCACCATCTGGTTTGTAATTGGGTGGCTGAGAATACTTCTTTGTGATTCTTGTTTGGACATGGCACTACTGTAGGATAATAATGGTCACTTGCTTTGAGATATAGTGGAGGAAACAGATAGCCTGGCATGAGAATAGAATGGATAGAGGTAAGAGAAATGAAAAGAGAAAGAAATGGTCACTTGCTCCAGAAAAGAGTGGAGAGAAGAAGGACACAGAAAGATGAGAAGAGAAAGTGTACTAGGAAAACAAAAACCATTTTACTATACTGTAGTATTCAATGTTGAGTTTCTTTCGAAAGAAAAGATACATATTAGCTCAAATTTGTGCTCAGTGGGAAATTTTAAATAATAGCTTACTGTACATGTATTAAAATAATAATGAATTTACAAGTAACGAATTTCATTATAGAAATGAGAAATTGTCGTGGAATAAATAGAGCATATGAATATCTTAGAGTCATGTATAAAAAGTTTACACTGTACATGTACAAAAATCTATTCTAAAGAAAATTTATTGCTGCTGATCTGTAATCTATTAGGTAATTTAAACTATCATTTATCAATTTCGATGTTCTGTATATTTATCTTTTCATCTATCAATCACAAAAGCCACTCTTGATGTTAAACACTGTATATTTATCGCCTTATACCTCCTTAACAGCCTCCTTTCATTAAAGTGGTATCTGAGTACATTTTTCAGCCCTCTGAGAGCAGTTGACCAGAAGAGTAGCTCCAACAGCCACGCACAATTAACCCTGGCGTTAAAATGCTTTGGGCTCGTGCCGGCCTCTGTGCTTTTCTCTGGGTAGCAATTAAGACTGCTCTACGGACTCAATTGAGAGTGTAATTAATTAATGAATGGCTCAATCAAGCTTGCCGCTGCTCATCGTCCAGTTGCAGTGCAGTGCAGTCGAGCCTATGCAATTCTTGCTGCATCGTCTTGCTGGGGGAAGCAAGGAGTTGCCACGGGGGAGCGCTACCCCTCTACTTGATGCTCTCTCACCCCAGCTCCATCAATCTTTCTCTCTCTCTTCCTCAGATCCTTCCGCATCACACTTCCTCTTATTTTCTTCCCCTCTTCCTCTTCTTCACGATCACTCTCTGGCTAGCTCTGTCCCTCTTGTGCCTGGGGAGAGCGTTCGACTGTCCGGCTGCATTGCAGTGTGACGTATGTCGACGAGGGGTGAATAGCTAATTCATCCCTTCTAGCCCCCTTTTGTTCTTTGGAGCGTACCAACGAAACATCATTGTTTAAACTTAACTTTTACTCATTAAGATATTGGATTTCTTTGAAATGATATTAAATAGAAAAAAATTGAAATGTGACAGGTCAATTCTTCAGTAATCATGATCCAAAGAGATATGTTCACCTGATTGAATAGTTATAGTTAAAGTGTTCCAATGTGACAAATAGTAAAACAAAGTGAAAAAAATAAGTTCAGATTCAAATATCGCTTATTACGTCCAATAAAATTCTGTTACCAATAATTTTGGGAATATATCAATTTTCAATCCCTCTAAACATTGGGAATTTGCTACCTGGAAAGTAAACTTGTAAAAATTTGTCCTACTTTATATTGAATTTGTCATCTCATATTTTATATTAAAATAGTCTTGTGATGGTTGAGACTCACCAACTTTATTATTGTATTGGTTGTTGTTCATTAAACACAAAAAAATAGCTTAGTGCGGAATTTGTACAATAATAGTTTCCTATAGATTTTTCAAAAAAATAATATTTGCTCAATCCAGCAGAGAAATTGGTTTTTGACATGCGTTGGCAATTGCAGGTGACGAGGTTTTCTCGATTATTTGTAGAATTTATCGGGATAAAAGGTTGTTATTAATTTCGCTATTCGATATTAATAATGCTCGTCAAAAGATAATTAAAATGGACAGTTGCAGCGCTAATCCCTTGCGGTGTAGTGGTCAGCAGATGCACTCTGCGCCAGTTTTATTGCTAAAATTCCAAAGGGAGCTGATGGAGGGTGGTGGAGGTACAGTAGTAGTTTGCGAGAGGGTAGTGCAATAGTGTATCGAATAGTGGTGTGCTGTGCGCTCTCTCTATCAATCAATAGTGGAACTATTTGAGGGTGGCTGAGGGTGGGGTGCTTTTTTACGGCAAGTCAAACGAAATAGTGAGTGGCGGGGGTGGGGGTGCGGCGAGCGGCGATTGGCCCACGCCAGACCTCTCTTGTCATTGGGCCTTTGGCCCGGCAGCTGCAATTTTTCCAACTAGCTTTTGCCGTCGCGGCTGACTGTCACTGCCACGTCGATAGTTCAGTAAATAATTACCCCGTCCCACGGGTCCCCATCCACCCCTTCACCATGCCATATATTAAATTGAGAGGCTCAGTTTTGCGATCGGCCATGTTGGAACTGCATGTATAAATCAGCATTCTACTTCCCCCGGTGCAGTGTGCAGTGTGATATGCTCACCGTCCCTCGAGACTTAATGTTCCATAAATGCTTTGTATAAAATAATTGCTTAGGAGAAGAATGGAAACTTTTTTACAAGCAATGTTATCAATGATTGATTATCTTCGTTTTTCTGTTTCAATTTTCTCATCAATCCACTCAGAAGCTTTCAATTCTCGATACGTTTAGTCCAATATTTCCATCAATATTCGTCTTGTTTCCCATCCTTTCTTATTATAATGTAGAATGAAACATAATTGTATTTGAAGCTTGAAAACTAGTTCATATTTGTATAATGATTTATAGGCTAAATATCGATATAGATTTAGAAAAGTGCTTTATTCAAAGAAGAAAAAAGTTTACAAGAAATAAATTAAATATTTCACAAGCTATACAGCTTGGTCTGGGACTGTCAGCCGTGATAGTGAAATATTCGAATAATGAACCGATGAAAATCACTCTATGCCAGATAAGCGATGTGAAATAATCATTCGCAATGTTTCTTTGAATTTATGTTTGGGACTCTCAATTTCATTTTCCATTAATATTATTGCTGTTGTGCATAGGCTATCCCATTTTTTGAACCACAATTAATTCATAATTTCATTTGATTTGAAATCATCGGTAAGCTGAGAGTAGGTTCCACGACCTTGATTTGGGAATAATTTTTGGAATTGAGATAATAAACAGTTTGTGCTGAAAGCAGAGTTTGTTTTCTTCCCATTATCAGTGATAATATTTATGCTGTTTATGAAATGGATAGAGGAGTTGATGCAGGCTACATTGAGAACGCCGTCTGCCACCCATCATCGACCTACAAAAGTTGTTAAGGGTCGGGTGTAGAGACGCCATGATGGATTTTTATCCCCATAAGCGCAATGTTAAACTTGAACCCATATAACTCCTTCAATCTTTATAGGAAGGTTACAGTCAATACCTCAATATTGATTGTTGGAAGATATGTGTTAAGTTCTTTGGTGCTCAAAATTTGCATATTTGAGTAAACTAACTCATTCATGAGTTATGTTCAGATATTGCATTTTTTTAATCATTTTTGGCATTATTGAATGATCCACAAAACATACAAAAGGTTGTGATCAATGTGCTACCCAGAAATATATTTTCACATTTTATTTTTAGTATTCCTATATGCTAAGACCATGTAAAAAATGCATTTCTTCTACCCACTTCATATTCATGGTTTCTTAAATACAACAACACAAAGATTGTATGATAAGTGAATGAGGAGAATATTACAATAGTTTTCAAATAATTACATTTTTGTGATGGCAATTGCAACAAGTTTTTAATTTTGTTATGTTTGAAACTGATATCAGGTCTAAAATGTTATTACTCGGAAGCAACCAGTAAATACAGCGATTCACTTGTTAGAGATGGAAAGAACGAGTTATCGAGTGCTTAATATATTATAATAATATCATCGTTTATGTGAGTTGAAAAATCGGTAATTGCATCCATAATCCCATAACACTCTCTGTATTGCTCATTACCTGATGGTGACGGTTGAACTAAAGGTATCAAAATGGAAATATTTATTTTTCACAGTGAGGGGAGCCAGTAGCGTTCGTTAATTGGAGGCTGGGACGCGGATCGTTTGTTGAGCGTTTAGCTAAAAACTCATTAATCCATTGGTAATGAGAGGATTGGGAGTTGAAAAGAAAAATGAATCAAAAAGCGAAATAAATTTGGCCGGCTTTTTTGGCTGGTGTTTAATGTATGGCATTTTTCACGACCTCTGTTATCACATACCTTCGTTTTTATAACATGGCAATGCGAATGAAACGCAAACAAAGCGACATTATTTCTGGACCAAAATGATTCATGGGAAACAGCATCACCTACATTATCGCACCCACTCGTGAAAATTATAATCCCCGATAAAATAAAATGTTGCCTTTTATGAAGGACACGCTCCACTCATCCTGAAGTGCGACAAAATGAGTCTACTCATTTCGGTGAAAAAGTAGCGACGGTAAAACCACAACAGATTCGATAATCATACAAATATATTTGATGTGTTTATGCTTCCATCGATGAAAATATCTTATTTAATTAATCTAGATGGCTTATCAACCCTTTGATATATTTCAATAAATGAAAACAATGTAGGCTACAATACTCCAGTTGAACGAGTTCTTGTATAGCCTGGGAAAAGGCTATACGTAAGTCAAATTTTAAAGTTAATTTAATAATTTTTTCTCTCTAATGGAAAAAAAATGTTGGAAAGTGTCCACTCAAACCGATAAAGGCTTCGAAATAGATGAAATGTACATGCTCAATTTTCTTCCACATCACAATTTCTGAGCAACATTAGTAATTCTCGTAAGAAAATATCAGTAAGTTTCAAATAAATGACATAACCTAAGCAGTACCCGTGATTTCCGAAAACAGGAAGAGACTGAGCTCAGTGAAACAAGGAATATAAATGAAAAAACTTGAAACTGAAAACAGTACAGTTTAATGAGTTGGTTTTGATTGGCTTGATGTGTTCAACTCAGTTTAATGAGTTTTATGGTTGGTTTTAATTTTTGAATCGATTATTCAATAATGATCCCATCAAAAAGTATGATTGGGTACTTTACTTAGAAGCACCTTTTTCAGTCTCCTGCACGATTTTGTAACAGAAGCTATTTATAGCGAAACGCGAATTTGATTTCATTAGAGTTGATTTCGGCTTCAAACCCGATATGATGGATAAGAATAGGAATTGCGTGTTTAGTATGGCGTTTTTCTATTTCCGAGTAAGATCATTAAAGTGGTATAAAAGGGTAAATGGTTTTTTGGTGCCAAGCGCAGAGGGGTACGTGAGTGAGTGAGGCAGGACCTCTGAGGCAGCTTTTCTGTGCCAGTCGCTGCTATTTTGTTCAATTTGCGAACGGAATTCTTTAAAAAGCACACTGACAAGCCTACTAGCCTCAATCCAATCTTTATACGTGCACTGCCAATCGACCCAACCAGTGAGGAACTGCCCTAGCGCACAATAAAACCTTGCAACAATGCTCATTGTGTTGAAAGGGCCGCTGTGAAAACACAGTCTACCCTGTTGTAAAGATTCGTGAAACGTCGATTGCTGCATCAAGTAATAGGAACATTATTTGTTGCGCTCTGGTAGAAGCATTTTTATGGAAGGGAATAAAATATGAATTTAATGGAATATGAAGACAACTCTGCAAAACTTTGAAATGAGAATTATTTATAATGGAGGCAATTCCGCAATTCCATATTGGATTTATTTTGGTTACGTTTCTTAATCAAACATTGAAATGATAATTTCTTTTTCAACTAATCAATTGATACAGTTTCATCAAAGTAGGCAACAAATAAGTCATTATTTATCTATTTTATTTAATTGAAAAACATTTTCTGACCAATTTTGATAAAAATGTCCAAACTCAGGTTATATTTTAACAGTTATTATTGCGGAGGACGTTGATTTCAAGTCGAATGAAGTCGTTTGAGATCAAATGCAGTATTTTTATAATGAGCACTCTTCATTTCATCAATTCATTATCAAGTTATCAATGAGTTCTATTTTTCCTGTTTTTTTAATTTTATTTTCAACACATAATCAGATAATTTCAAAGTGATAATAATTGTTACATCATTCATAACGATGCCAATTCTATGATAGGTCTTGAATGCATTACATTAAAAAAAATTATTTTAAATAATTATCAAAGTACCCTTTCAAATACCCTTTGTATTTTTCCAATGCATTACATGTTTAGACTATTTAATAATGTCATTTTCTAATGAGATAAAGGAAACACATAGCAGTAGTACTTTAGTTTTAAAGCTATGAGAATTGAAAAATTCTAAAATTGAGGTAATAAATGAAGTGATAAATGATGAAGTTCCTCAGGATATGCTACTAGTCTACTGCTATAAATTAACGATAACAAAAACATAGATCATTCAATGCAGATTTCCTCCTTTTGATATTGAAAACTTATAACCTCAATACAACTTTGTTGTATTCAGTATTTTCTAAATTTGTAAATTAGTTATACCTCTCTTTCATGATGTCTCATTATTTTATGTTTTCTATACTCGAAGACTCTTATTATTTGTCCAAGTGATGCTCCTGTGCGCGGACGGAAAGTTATTTCCTCGCGCTCAGTAAATTTGCCACTTGTTGTACTTTTTTATTTTTCTCAAAATTGTACCATTGTCTTATTGTATTATTGATTCTGTATATTCTCTTCTGTTTTCAATTGCAAATAAAATTTCTATTCTATAAATCAACAACGGGTTTGGAAATCCTTTATATTTCAAGCAAACTGCACAAGTGTTATATATTGTCAACAAACAATTGAGAGTTACTAAAGTTGATTTCAAACTCATGCAAAGTATCACAAAGTAGATGGCTTGAAAAGTTTCTAGGACTTGCTATAATTCAGCTTGAATTATTTGGAAATTCACAAATATGTTTTATCATGAATTCTGAAATTCTGAAATACTATTTGAACTTTTTTTCAATATAATTCAAGATATGAAAATACCATGTTCTTATCTACCACCTTGCAAGTCGCCATTGCAATGTATTAAAAAAGGTCATGGTCTTCCTTGGAACGAACATTTGTTAGTTTGAATTCAAATGGGAAGAAGAGCAGAGCAGGGCACGATAATTGGACATGTTCAGCGTGAGACTGTTTACGGTTATAAATTAAAAAGATTTATTCGTCGTCGAAAAATAGAACGCGCGCTAGCTTCGTACTTTTTGGAGGGGAAGGATAAGAATGCGAAGAATGGGTGGAGGCGAGAGAGAAAGAATTTGACGAAAAATAATGGTTGGAAGAGAGACGGTGACTGCAAAGAAAGTGTATAAGAAGTCGGTAAGAGTGTTTGCGGCGAGGTGAGGGACTTAACACTTTGTTTGCTATGTCATTGTAGCTGGCGAACACGCGACTTCTTGCTGAGAAAAGCCAAGGTGAGAAAGGTGCTTCAGGAATTCCAAGTTCCTGGCTTCACTTACGCACGCTAACTTCTCCTGCTACCTGCGAAGCTTCGATCCTAGTTCTCCTATTCCTTCGAGCTGATCGCGCCAACTTCAAACTTTTACTTCGGAATCATTGGATACCCAAACTCTATTTCCTCAAATAAACTCCAATAAAACCGCATGTAACACAAATCAGAAGTATCTTATACGATGGAAACGATTGCTATCACCAGTGAAGTGATTTTTTAAAATTTAGTTGGCGTTTATTATATAGTTGGCATTTGCCACTCCACAAATTATTGAATTGTCGACCTCTGAAGAGGGTTTGTAAGTTACAATATTGTAAGGAATATTGGATTATTGTAAGGATAAGAGATTATTCTTATAATAAGGGAATCGCTTGGTTGATAACTGAAATCTTATAGGCTAAACAAATTACGCACACAGCAATAATTAGTCACTGGTTTTGATCTCAGATTGTATAATTGATATCCAGTACAGTTTCTAATCTTGGAAAAAGTTTTGAAAACAAATTTGAAAGTAGTATTTCATATGGATGCTTTCAAAACTGAGATTAGGCTATTTTCATCACATTTTGGAAGCGGAAAGGCTTATTCTATACGCGCATTGAGGTTGACATTTCCTTCACGGTAGCAGCTTAGCAAACATTGGTATAATTTAAAAATCTTCATATCAAAGTGAGGTAGACTTGGGATTGAAAATAGAATATTTGAAAAACGGCAAATATGAAATCAGAAATGTATTCGAAATTCACCAAAATATATCATTCTAATGTTTACTTGAGTTTGATTTCTGTATAATTTCTTCTTTTCTTTCTTGATTTATTTTATTAGTGAACATTCAGTGCTTTTCTATTGTATAATTGAGCACATGTAGGAAATCCTTCAGGTCTAGCGGGACCATTTTTGTCTTCCGGATAAATAAAAAATATGATGAATAAATTCATTATTATATTTTACTCTCAACAACTCTTTTAAAATAATTTCTATTTCATAATAGTTTTGAAAAGAGTGTAAACTGGTAAGATCAACAAAGAACCCACTTCCAATAATTCATTGCAATTTGTGTATGAAAATACACATAATCCGATTCTACCATAACAGTATGTAGAAAATTATCAAGTTCATCCTTTATTTGAAAAGTTTTGCAATGGTGTGGTCTTGTGTTCAAGTCACCGACTTGACTGAGTGTGGGGTTTTATGAGGTCTAATTCCGGATCAATTGTACCAAATCACTAGCCGAAGGCAATAGTGTGAATTCCGCACACCCTTGAAGGGTTTTAGCTAGAGGATAAGGCGGCAATTGAAAAAAGGTAGTCCAATGTCTTTTGATTGTTTGAGTTCATGCAACACAAAGTATGAGATAGGCCTACTCAAAAAAACTAACTTTCTAATGCTCCAAATTCCAATTATTCCAGTTTGACAGGTACTAAGTCATTGTAATTAGTCATTGTTAATCCAATTCTTCGAATCAACTCATCGTTTTGCACTGGTGACTCGTGACCAGGTGAAGTGCTGTACATTCACGGAAAGAGATACGGGCACTTCACCTGTTTCTTGGGCACGATCCGCCAGTGTCGTTTTGGTATGTTGAAATGAAATATTGTTATTGAAGATCACTCTTCTTCAAATCTCAGACGGATTGTCAATACTTTAAAATGTTGATGCCTTGATGTTGATTCATACATTATAAATAAATTACTAGCGCGGTATTGTATTTCTCAAAACCCATGTTTTTTCCTCGTTTTTCCTCGAAAAAAGTGAGGTATACAAAATTACAGTTCACTTGTTTACATAGTATGGGCATTCGTAGACTACAATAATTGTCGAAAAAGATATTTCATTGAAACTTTACGAAAATACTCTTCATAGATATAGTAAGATGGGAAATGGCTCACCTTGGTGGGAGACGGCGTGAGGCGGTAAGTACAGTAGCTGATGTCCAGAGGGTTCTCGAAGTGGTTAGTTTGGTCGTTGAGGGTATAACGCGATAGCATCACGATTCTACAGCGTTTCTGTTAGGCTACGATTAACAGTCTAAATAGTTTTTTATGTTTAATACTTAGAAAAATATTATCACAACCATTTTGTATCACAAGTTGGACTCCTATATTTACTTGTATTAATCTACACAGTGCTTTTCTTCAGTTGACAAATGTCTTGCAGTTGATTCAACAGTTCCACAACACATTACAAACTGTAGGCCTTAATAATAAACGATTAAACTTGTTTTTTTTTTGGACGAATGGAAAATACTTTTTAAAAATTTAAATTTTTCTCTCTAAATATTTAGGCACATAGAATTTCTTTTCTCGTAAACATATAATTTTTGTAATAATAAACCGCTTTTTTATTTTCTTTAGAACACCGAGTAACTTTATTTTTGCGAGTACTTTTTGATTTCGAATTTAGGGGGTAATTTTTTGTTTTGTCTTGATTGAATGGTGTGGAAGGATGCCGTTTTTGGAATTCGTACTGAACAGTTGGATTAGGGGCCCGTTTATACTTGAGGAAGGGATGGTATTTGAGGGTAGGGTTGGAGCCTGTAAAAGGGTAGTTACTTAGTGGTTTACTGCATGGAGGTTTTTTCTGTCCTTTTGGGGGATTAGCCCCTCGTCGGTATGTTTATGGCTGGCTGGGCTGGGCTTACATCTGCCCGGGTCCAGTCATCATATAAGTCCTATGACGCTGAACTATTACCTTATCACCATTTCACACACTGAGCACACTGTATCTATAGTCTGTACCAAGGCCTGTTTGTCTATTATAACACTTGTTTTATAGGAGTCTTTGCAAAATGAATTGTCCAATAGTCTCCGAATTTCAATATCATAGCTTCTTTACATCGATGACTGACCGAGATGATCCGTGCGCGCCATCTTCCAACCTGAAAAGCAAATCTGCATCAGCGCCTGTCGCATCGCGTCCTGCGGGGCCTTCTTCAGTCCCGGCCTAGCTGGCTGCCTGCCTGGCCTTCCACCGCTTCACTTCTCCATCACTCTCTCGCTCTCTCTCTTTCTCGTTCAACCAAATCTTCGGTTCTGTATACCCGAAACACTTTCATGAAATGGGACCCAGATAATTTCACGAGCAGTGGGAATAAAATGAAGAGGAGTTAAAATGGGGCAGTGGGGATGATGGAAGTGGAAATTTGTTAGAAAAGATCTCTTGTGCAATGAAAATTGAATCATTTTCTCACTCCAAAAACAACAGTTGAACTCTATCGGAGTGAATGAATTGAAATGAGCCTAATATTGGAGATGGAAAGTCGAGTTCTTAATAAAACCCAAACTATTACTTTTTGGATTAACAAGTGATAGGCTATGTGAGGAAGTCGTAGAATGGCCTATTCTACTATGAAAATGCTTTTTTCTTGAGAACTTGGTTGAGCTAGTGTATGCTTCTCAATCCAAGTTATGATAACTTCATTTTATTTATTTATTCCAAACTCTTATGATGTTGAGGATTAGCCTAACCTATGACAATATTTCTGAATTGGATCAGTTACCACTTTAATAGTGGGATGGTAGAACTAAATGGTTATGAATTTTCATGTTAATGCCTTTATAATTTATTTTGTTTTACAATGATACGGCTAGAGAGCTTGCCTTCTTGAAGTTGATTCAAGTATTAGAATACAATTCTGTTGGAAAAATTATTTAAGTAAGAGATGCTAAATCCCGAATAATAATGTTATGTAAATCATTACCAATTGATATAAATTTCGAATATTTGATGCTACGAATTAAATATCTCTATTGCATTGTTCATTGGGTAATTCTCTATAAGGATGAAGTCTACGATGAGAATGTAAAATTGTTGAACGATTGAATGTATTATGTGAGTGTGAGGCATGCTTTTTCAATGTATGATGCACGGCAGTGACAGAATACGTCAGCCTGCACATGAAAAAGGGGTGGACATAAACGTGTTTGTTGACCATCGGCTGTTCCCAAATGAGATAAGTTCATTTCATTCGCCGTCGAACTCATTCAGATCTCTGACAACTGTCCACATTGTTCAGAAATCTCTGTTATGTTTGACAATCGCCATTACTTAACGCCTGTTCATTGAATTATCATTCAATAGCCTATTCAGAAAACTGGATGAAGACAAGTTTGGAGTATTTCAAGAACGATTCTCATTGATTGTGGTTCCACTGTGAGTGTTAGAACTAACTTAATCACAAGTGTTGGAACCTTAAAATTCTTTTTGTAAACGATTTTTAGGACATGGATTTTATCTAGCAGAGATTTATTTGTGTTTTCTTTAACTGTATTTGGTGAGGTATCAGGGTGAGGTATCTCCTTATTCCAAGATAAGGAGACTGGCCTACAGATAAAAAAGGTTCAACTTTTTTCCGCCCCAAATTCATATAGAGTACCAAAAAATTCTATTCAGATCTTTAACGCTACAATGAATCAAATGGTCATCTATGAATTCAAAAGATAAATGTATTAATCCATAATTCTTTGATTCGATCCAGACAAATAATTCACAATTTGAGCGAGAGAGAGGTCGTTGGAAAGATTTGAAAAGGTCGTTGATTTGAAACTTTAATGCAACAGCAATCGTTGCTTGTATTCTACGTATCATCTATGAATTCTAACATCATCTATGTATCATCTATTTTCGGAATATCATGGATTCCTAGAAGGGAATTGCAGTGAAGAGTTCTATTCCAAATATATCTTCGAATTTCAAATAACTCGATAACTCGATAATTGGAAACGTTAATTTGAAACTTTAATGCAACAGCATTCGTTGCCGATATTCTATAAAATTGTGGATTTTTGAGAATATCATGGATTCCTTGAAGAAAATTGCAGTAGAGAGTTTCTCTCCAAATATATTTTTCAACTTTTAATCGATAAATAATGAACATTGGGTACATTGAGTTTAGACTGCGGAGGATTTCTTAAAAATAATAAATTTTTCAAATAAACCTCTTTAAAAAATTTGGGACTGGTATGATTGATGTGTTGTGAATTATCAAAAGTCCATTTCCAAATCATATAGCATAAGCCTACAAAAAATCCATAATCAACTTCAACTTCTCAGGGGCGCTTGTTAAGGAAATAAATTTGGTAGGAAATTCTTCTTAAGAATTGATAAGAATGAAAATTATGTAACACGAGACGGGTTAGGAGGAATGATGGAGATTCCTATCTAAAAGTTCATCCCTCAATGATAAAAAGAAAAAAATGAGGCTCGCATAGGTAAATGTGTTGGATTATTTCTTTTTTGTTTTATTGATAAAATGTATCATGTCCACTATTGAACACTATTGGTTGATGACAGGGCGAAAATTGAAACCTGAAACCCTATATCCTGATAGCAGGTAACAGTTTCAGGTCTATACGAATTTATGATTCAGTTCAAGCATGAGTTTATAAAAACTCAACCAAGAGCATCCTTATTCAGACACTTAATTCAAACTTTGAGTAGTTGTGAAATTGATATTGTGGTAGTTATCCATAATAAATGAAAAGACAAGATGTTGTCAAACCACTGATTTATTAGAAAATCGAGATACCGGTTTCGGTTGTTACACCATTATCAATCTCTTTTTAAACTGAGTTTACCAGAGATTGATAATGGTGTAACAACCGAAACCGGTATCTCGATTTTATAATAAATCAGTGGTTTGACAATATCTTGTCTTTTCATTCACTTAATTCAAACTCTAATGAATGTCAAAATCTCAGCAATGATTTAAATACAAGAATTGGAAATCCAGATTATTTAAATTACAGAAATTCCAAAAACATTATGTAACCAAAAAGTCAAATATGATTTTTATCACGTTAGTGGAACTAATGTTGCAAATGTAAGTGACATGTGAGGTATAATATAAACTGAAAAGAACTATATTTTAGTTCTTATGACATTATTTTCTTATGTTTGTTTTCTCATTCCGGTAGATACTGGATACCGAAATCGCGATGTCATTCAAACTTCTACTTCAATAACGTGATAGGCCTAAGCTGCCTTGACATTTTAAAAGGAGAAATGAAATATAAATGAAAAATAAGCTTCTTTGCTAATAGATAAATATGTAGTGGCTCTTACTATACAAAATTTATACAGCATACACACATAATATGTTCAATAAAACATCTTTGGGATTTTATATAGTTTTGAGCCTTTGCATTACAAGAAAAACAAGGAAAGTAAATATCACCTTAGCCCATAGTGGAGCGTATTCTTGAGTTTTTGTGAATGAATTGAATAAAATTATTCAATTATCAGAAAAATATTCTAGGATTTTGAACGGAATCTCTAAGTTTGAAAGCTAGACACTCAATTATATTGCGGTAAAATATTTTCTAATACTTCAAAGTTATGTAGATTAACAAAAAAATGGTTGCTTCCCTTTTTCATAGTAATATGCTTTAGTAGGAGAACAAGAATAAGAAGATTGTAATAGAATCTAAATAACTTCAAGCTAGACATAAAAATTCAAATAACACCAAAACAAAGAAGGGTTCTGTAGGTTTGATAACTGATTTATCAAATAAAACTTGGAACTTAAAAATTGAATCTTTCAAAAAATCCAATCACTTTACTCCAAACTATCATCAACTAGTCGAATATGGAAAAATGTTTCAAGTTATTTGAATATTTAAAAATGAAAAACTAAATTTGCACTTGAATAGAAGCACTTAATAAAAAGACAGGAGTAGCTTTAAAAATATTTTAAACACATGGAGAACAAAGTAAAACACCTTTATGAAAATGTAATAATTTTCAAAAACACTAATAATTTATTTTGGATATAATTAATTTTATAAGGAAACACCGAGATCTAATAATAGATCCACTAGTTTTGATGGTTTGAGCTTGGTGATAGATGATTGGAAAAGGTTTCTAATTTCTATCTAAAAATCATAACCGACTTTTTCAATTGGAAGAAAAATTGAAAAAAGAAAGGAAAATTTTTAAAAGAAAAAAAATGTATAACTCTCTGATAGGTTTTGTTGATTGCATGAGGTTGAGAAAAGAAGGGTTGAGGTGAAAGGTTTGAATCAAAGCGCCTTCCGTAATGGTCGGAGACGACGCAGAAAGAACAGCTTTTTCAGAGCCGGAAGGAAGAAGACACGATGAGAAAGAAGGTGGTGGGGTTGAAGAAGTAGGAAAAGTGAAGTAAAACGGTCGGGAGGGAGACAGGTTGAGCGAGAGAGAAGACGAAGACGTCGCGGCGAGGCAAGACGAAGAAGTAGCTGGTGGCGGGAAAAGTGAATTCGGTGGCAGCCAGCCGGCGAGCGGGTGAGAAAGCTCCTTTTCAGACGCACTCGAAGGCACAGTAGCAAGCTGAAGACACACCCGAGAAGTCAGCGCGACTTCCTTGCGAAATACTCGGAAAAAACTATAAGCCGGGTGCTGGCCCGGTCGCTAGAAAAAGCGTTGCAAAAACGGGAAACCTTCACGCGTGCGGTGAGCACCTCGCAACTCTTCGATGCAGCAAACTGCACTTGTATGCATGTAGTGTTCGACTGGGCGATGCAATTGGCCGGCCGTGCCCCCCACCCGGTCGCCGTTTGCAAAATTGCAAAACTAGTCTCCCCTCTTCTGCGAAACCGCCCCTCATCCCCCGACGCCACAGCTCCAACCTGCCACCGTTCAACCCCCAACCCTGCGCGCACACGCGCGTCCCACCCCATGCACATTTTATAAATCGTCGATCTCCGAATCGAATAAAAAATGCACCCGCACATTCGCGAATCGCGCGCGCACACACCAACACACAATCAATTCTGTACTCACGCACACACCCTCACGCGGCCTGTGTAGATCACGAGTCATGTCGCCTGCCACCCCCCACCCACCATCCTCCAACCACCCTCACACACACACACACACTCAACAACCCTGCAATGTCACCAGTCTCATACTCATTAGTACATGGGCTAGCTCAACTCAAGTTACACTCGACATGTATATACTGTATACGATTGTGCCTACATGCTCCTGATTGCAATTCACTTGAACAAGTAGTCTGCATACTAGGAATTCAATTTATAACAAATGAAACTAATGAATCGTATATCTAAAATTAATCTTCAAGTACTTGAAATCATGTTTTATTGAGGTTATTCAAAAGCACATGCTCTTCTTGGAGGCATTTTTCATGGGAAAATGAGAAGATTTTGTTAGCATTTCAATAAGCTCAGATTCCAAGGGCTTGGCCTATGAAATACATGAAAAAATATCGTACCAGATCTAATTGAAATGTTACATGGAAAATATATCCATGGAAGTTTTTATCAAGACGTCCACCATTAGAGAAGTAAATTAGGAATTGAAGCCTTTTTGGGTATTTTTTTATTTATACGACTGATCGCGTCTTACTGTATTGATATTTGACTGATTCTAATGTTTTTGTTCTTTCTACTGAATAACACATTTGTATAGGCTATATATCAACCCAGGTTGTCAGAATAATCCTACGTCTGATACTCTGTAAAAAGTCGATACAAAATTAGCAAACATGATGTATAATCTTCTTATCAAAAACAAGAGATCTTCTTCATTACTTCTCATCAGACAAACGAAATTTCGCAATTTTCTGGTGAGACCGAATTAAGCATACAGTAAACAGCGCTGGATAAAAAGATATTCTCATGTAAATAGATAATTGGCGTATAATTTGCGTCGTGAATTTTCTTTCGAGTGATTCTGAAGAAGAGGAGGTGAGGTTAATGATGCCAGAGGAAGAGGAGGGTTTGCGAAATGGAGGAGGAGAGCTCTAGATTTATAGCCAACTTAATAGCTGTTTCTGTTCTGGATTTCTTGACTTCAACGTCCGACGTCCGATCGAGATGTAATTTATCGATTCCAGTTCCAGTATGATTCCCATCCTGAATTCGCTTATATGGAAATGAACAGCAGTGTGCAGTTGCCTGGACAAGTCGCGTGCATAACTAGCTCTCTATAGCCTAGTATGCACAGAGCCAATATCACTGACGGGTATACTAAACTCTATAGTGCACTTATAGTCTCATTCAAACTTTAACCTCCCTCATTCATTGAAGACTTTATTAATCTTTCGAGCTCAAACCATTCCAATTTCAGCTTCCTTTCTCATCACTAAATAAAATATTAAAATAACATATAAAAATCTTATAGCATCAGAATTGTCCAAATTTCACATTTATGTGTAATTTTTATTGTTGCTCATGACTTAATAATTAGGCTGATTGACTCCATGAATTATTTTTTATAATTTCGTATTTGTAGAAAAAAATCATAGTTTGCAATTTTCATATGATACATTTGATTTTTCAGGGTATTAAGTAAAATTAAAACTTTAAAAAAATATTAAATAATTTGTTCATCAATTCAATCTCTGATGAAGATGTACGAATTCGATCATCAATTATTCGCAACATTCGTACATCAGGTTGAGTGGAGAGAGATGACAATAGAAGAAGAGAGGGAGTGAGTGAAAACTTGTGTTCGACTGTGATTTAGTGCGCGCGTGCGCGTGCCCTCGCCACCCCCAATACAGTGTTTATGCGCTCGCGCGATAGCTGTGAAGGTCCGAAAGTTTGAAAATTCATTTTTGAAAATGAATTAGTAGTAGTTTTTCAAGAGACTCGCTTGTGTCCAAACTCTTGCCCAGGCACGCACGCACGCGGCCGCACACGCCAAAACATGCGTATAAAGAATCGTCATAAACAAATTGACGCATGCGCAAAAGCAAGCTGAACGAACATGGTAGATAACGAGAAAACGCTAACTGTGAGAAAAGCTAGCTTTTGGTGGGGATATAAGGGTTGATCCATCTACCCCTCTCACTGTTTTCTCCTTCTCTCTCACTTGTTTTCCATATTATTGTACTGTTCGTTTCTATTCGTATTTGTATGAGCGTTTTGTTCATTTCATGTGAGAGCGTTTGCTAGTGGGCATGAGAACGCGCAAACATTGGCGTGCGTGAGATTTTAATTATTATCTGTCACTGTTCTTCTAATGCACAATGTGGAGTTGGGTATTGTCCCCCCTCGCTCTGTATTAATTCACTCCACACTAGCATCTAGGTCTGTCGAACAGTGTCAATATCCATGTTATTACTGTATGTAGCTACATTATTGGAAAAATTATGAAAAAAGTAGAATATTATAATAGTTTTATTTTTATTTTTCCATGTCAACATAGAAATTCATCTGTTGCTCCTATGTTATCCTCTAAGTGGAAAATTATAGTATGTAAATATTATTTTACAGTATTCAACAATAAGAATTAAATTCTGAAACAACACATCGAGTGTGAAAATGGTGAGAACTGTACTCAATTTGGATTGGCTACTCATTCAGAATTAAAAATGCAGAAATATAGATTATTAAACTGATTATGTCAACCGAAACTGTTCTTGCCTTCCAAGATAAAACTTATCATCAATTAATTGATTCGCGTAGCCTACACTATCTAAAATAGAAAATTGACGCTAGATAGAAGTCAGTCACTTTGAGATTCATAAAGGCTTGATAGACTGGAAAACGTTTTATGTAATATGAATGTGCAAGCCATAAAAAATGCATTAGATGAGACAAAAAATGCAATTTCTAATGGAAGTGAGGATCAATTTTAGTAGAAGGGAGAGAAAACTTATTAATTTGTTTTCTTTAGGAGTAAAATACTTAGATCGAATGTACTTAGTAAAAACTATCAGCTATTTCTATTAATCATATAGTTCTGAAGTAAGCTAAGAATTTGTTGAAATAATATTGCCTTTTCATTCCTACCAGAAAATAGAATTAATTCACTTCTCAGCTATTGGATGTTCTAAGAACTTGAATAATTAGTCTAAAAAGAGTCACAATGATCAATTGAGAATCAATGGGAATCATATTGAAAAATTAAAAGGTTTAGAGCCTTGATCCAACTTCAAATATTTCAGCTGAGACTGTGTGAAATTACACTTTTCCAAAAATTTCCTGGTACTTAGTTTGTTATCCATTAACCATTAACCATTTTGTCTGTGATATTAATTTAAAAATCTATCTCCTCATCACATCAGTAAAATAATTAGCATGACATGACCTGATGAAGAGACTAAGATGTCTCTTACAGACAAAGATGTTGTAGAGAGATATCTGTGAATATACATAAGCTTCTATTCTGGCTGGAGAATGGAAAAACTGATATTTAATCACAGTGCTCTTTTTTATAAACAATCATTAACAAGGTGTTGACTCCATGAGTCTACATTTTGGTAGAACTAATTGCAGGAAAGAGTTGTTGAAAAATTGAATGAAGTAATTATAATTCATTGACACGACGGAAAACGGCTTGTGAATTATTTTTTTCATTCCCCACAGGCAACTCGCACCACCCGTGTAATACAATTAAAAAATAATAGACTCTATTACAAGGTTGGCTGAGCGGGTGAGAGAAGACACCTTTTTGCATTTTTTCAGTCGACCAGACCGAGAAGGGGTGGTTGGAGGCAATAAAAAACGGATAAGCTCTCCAGCAGCGCTCTGAATCTGTTATTCTTTGTTGATTTTTCTCTCTCATGTGGCCTCTCGACTGGCCACGCTTCTTTAAACGGCAAAAAAGTTCCATTATAAAGGCGATTAGTGGTTGTCAGCCCAGGTTAAATCATTTCCACCTCATGAAATTCTCACTCATCCAATCTAACACAGAATTTATATGTTTTTCAATTTCTTTATTGATAATAATATTATTTTCAAAATGAATACTGTACTAGCAGACGGGCTTATGGACATTGCTGTAAAAATGAAGTTTATGAAGTGTGATAAATTTTGTTTCTCCTTGAAATTGGCAAAATAGAAAATTTTTGAATTACTATTATTATTTTAAATAATCTGATTCCATTAATTCCTGCAAAATGGAGAATGAGTTACACTATAGGATCATATTGATACAAAAATGATTACTAATAACAATTGATCGAATCCTTTTCACCAATCCACACATTAGAACTTTGATATCAATTTTCAACGATGTTCACTTCTAATTTTTTGTGACTTGAACTACTACAATAGAATTCTAGAAATATTCAACTTGTCTCTAGCTGATAATTCCAACAAGAGGCTTATGGGAAGATGAAAGAATAGAGAGGACATTAAATCAAGAAGGAGTTACAAACTATAAGAACTCCTTATATTATGATCTCCCAATTCGAATATCTCTCTCTCTCAATTTTAATATAAAATCTCTCAATCTTATTTGATTTGCCATCAATGTTTCCTTCTTTTTCAGAGCTACTATCGATGAAAGGTGATAGATAAAAGTGAGAAACATAGCAGGTTTCCCTTCAAAAATATTAAAAGGATTCTATAATTTTGATTTTCATCTCTTAACATACTATCTCATATTCTATATCACAAATCTCTCTATCTAGTATCTACCTTGAAAGATTTATTCACTTTCACTAGAATACTGGACAACGGACAAATCATGTAAATGATGTACATCACATTTAAATAGACATTAGGCTATATAGTTCAATAAGTTCTCAGGAGACTCTGGAAAATTTAGAGTATCTCAGAGTTGAAAGTTTGTTATTACTTATCAGCAATACTTCCTAATTAATCAATTTGAAAAGTTGAATTTTTCAATGAAAAAATCCGTCTCACGTATGAAGAGAATAGTCGAAGTCACGTAGTTTTTCTAATACCATCGATTGAACAACCTGAGTGCATCATTCACATACCGTAATTCCAGTCAACTCAAGGAATAGATAAAAGGTTAAATCATGACAGTGGCCATTTTAAATGACAAGTGACATGTTGGATAATCTAACTCTAGTTTGTGAAATGGTATGCAAAGGCGTAGGGCGTGGGATTGGTAGACGACACAAGTAAAACTAGCCGAGATATCCAGGGATGCTTGCTAGGGTGGTTAATCTTGTACTCAGAATGGAACGGGGAAATCCTGTACTCTATGCTGTACTTGCACTATCCCATACAATAGACATTGGAAGCGAGCTGCCTAGAGCGTCTAAGTACGTGTATGTGGTGTGCTTGTGTGCGTGTGAGAGTTCACATACGCTGTCATCTCGTCGGACGTAAGGTCGATAAGGCAGAGGCAGCAGCAGAAGAGAAGCTCCTACGTTTAGCCTAGTCTCACAATCTAGGGTGCACTACTGCACCTGCCATTGACCCACCGTAAACATCGGCCGACGCCTATACTTACCTACAGCACAATCATCATACACTATCAACCTTATACTAGGCACTCAGACTAGATCTCAATAAAGGTTAGTGGCCTAATAATCGCAACTTCAACGGTTTAGGGCTACTCTTATACAGTTTATTGTGCAGATTTCTCAATTGGTCTCTGAATAATCAAACAAATTGATGAACAGGGCTGTAATTCTACAATACCAACAGTTAAGAATCCTAGGGGTCCAGCCCATTAGTTCCATCATTGACTATGAAATATCAAGGTTGAAGTTTATAGATAACTGAAATAATTCATGTTAAATTCAAGTATAATCTTGAACCCATTGTTTTTTCCGTATGATCAAGTGTTTACACAATGATGTTGATGTTGAAGAGAGAGTTGATGTTGGTATGAAGTTACTTTTAAGATACCCTCAGCTGCCCAGGTTATTTTTCGTGGGGAATCATAATAGAGATTTTTTATCTATTACGGGCAAGTATCACAATTCAACATTGTGAAATGTCAAAAATGAATAACATTCGTAAAACTGACGTTTGGAGTTTTCAACGTGGGCGAGTTTTATTTATGCTGACTTTTTCTATATGGACTGTGGTTGGCGTTTCAAAATAGAAATCGCGTTTTGTTTCAGATGGAAATGAACTACACTGAATCTAAATGAATAGAGTTCAATCCCTGTTTCTGCAGCATGAAAATTGAAATTTTATGTTGGCGACTGATTCTTATTATTGTATTGCTGTCTCATTTTCGCGCCGCTCGGATGTGTCCTGTCAAGAGAAAAATTTCAAGTGAAGAGCAAAAGTATGTTCTCAGTCGATAAATAATTAACAAGTCGCCATGCGTTTTGTTTCCCAGCGGACGACTGGCTGGCTACAGTATTCATGGTTGTTTAGGATGAAAAGCTGATATGTTGGCAACTAGCACTGGTGATAATGGGGAGGGGGCGTTGAGGAGGATAGTGGTATATTTTAAATGATGAAGCACAGCTTTAAAGGGATAGAGGATTGGAGAGGGAGGAGGAAGGTTTGTCGATGCAACAGCAGCAGCAGAACAACACAAAGAGAAGGGAAAAATGATGCACATGTGCAGCGGATGCGCCTAGAAGGGCGAAAAGGGAAAAGGGACTAAGAAGGGTGGCCTATGCTAGTGGTGGGGAAAATGCACGTTGCACATTCCCTATACCTATACATCACTTTATGTTGTTTGATACCAAGTGGAATACTGTGGAGATGACCAGTGTGTGCCAGTGTGAGTGTGCGGGGACTCCAATATCCATATACATATACATCGGGAACATGTATACGACACCTATATATATAAATATATATTTGCTTGGAAGAGTGGTGATGAGGAATCCCATTTTCCACTTGCATCCGTCCCCCGCTATAAACGTTTTGATAATCATTTTCTCTCGCTAACCCCCACAGTGCAGCGAGCCTATCCTTATTTCTCTCACCTATTCTCATTCCCTCTTTCTCCACCCAATTCGATCACCCACTTTCTCTGCAAGTCGCTCTCACTCGCACCCAAACTAGACGACAACACCCTCTCTAGGCAACGACCGCGCGCGCTTTCATATGTGTAGGCTTTTGCATTTTGAATGGGTATTGATAATATTGAACTGGCTTCTATTATCTCTTCTCCGGACTCTGCCTACCAGTCAACCTATACCTCTGCCTTTCCCCCTCTCCCACCCTCCCACACACAATTCCAGTTGCTTTCCCGCTTTCCCGGGTTAAACCTCGAGGAGGGCGCAAAGGCAATCTCCACTACTAACCAGAACTACAGTGCGAATGCTCTCTTCATGCGGTAGACTATTGAACTAAATTGTCTATTTCGAGTGTTTTGTACAGGATAAGAGCAGCTTTCATCAAATTTTTTTTCTATTCCTAGAAGTCTACATACGAATTGAGAGGTATTGAGAACCCTCTTGTATATTGTTTCCGTTCCATCAGGACTAATATACACAGAACCCCAGATTAATCCACCTGTTAGTTAAAAAGGCCTTGAAGAGAGACCTTGCAAGATCAATAAGTTTGTGTTTGTTACTCGAAGCTTAGAGACTGTCATTGTTAAATTGAGCTGAATAAGAAGTATTAAATTATTGATTTTAAAATTTCCAACAATCAATACCTCGAAATCTATTCGGTAGAGAAAGAACGCTTCTGAGGTTCCTGATCTACATCAACTTGAAATAGATTATCCTAGATCAAGCAGTTTTCTATTTTGGTTGCACATTAAATTTTGCAGTCCCTCTTTCAACAAAAAAATTGTTCCAAGCTATTTGCGTTTTTATGCCAGCGCAAATGTGAGGAGACAAAAGTAGTGATTTCTAGCGTTTAAAGATGCTTGCTTTGTTTTCGATGACTTTATTGAGTTTCGTCGTTATGTTATTGACCTTTCCAGAGTGTTATTCGGTCTAGGAAGAGCAGAATTTCAATGGAAATTATGTTAAAGAAACTTTTATTAGTGCAGCTTTACATTAAAAACAATAATGGTGGTATGAAAGTCATTCAAAAATTTATTAATACTGATCAGTTGTTCAAAAATGAAAATCGGATAAGAAGATTGAGTTATTTTTTTAAATTTCTTCGTTTATCGATAGATGATACAATTAGAAGTAGATCACGATCATGCCAATAAAGTGACGGTGACTTAATGTGAATTTTCCATTTCTTATTATGTTATTGTAAAAATATGAAAATCTTGTAGAAGAATATTTTTATAATTTTGAATAGATTACTATTACTCTTTGAGTAGTTGTAAAATTGATATCGTGGTAGTAATCTAAAATAAATGAAAAGACAAGATGTTGTCAAACCACTGATTTATTAGAAAATCGAGATACCGGTTTCGGTTGCTACACCATTATCAATCTCTAGTAAACTAAAACTTAACGGACAGAGCAGCAGTATTTATACTAACGGTGAAGCACCGCTATTGGTCGACGCTTGAGCCAATGACCGTGAACGTATGCCACTGGCCTAGACAAGCTCCTCCCCGATTAGCGGTTCATTCAAACATTACAAAATGGCGTATCAAACAGAAAATACAATTTACGATCGATAAATAGGTACAGTAACATACAAAATATGAGTAAAAATATATGGAAAGATAAGGAAAACAACGGAATGAACTAATACAGTAATATCTGACTAACAAATTATGATAGAATTAGATTTGTGGTATTGTATTGATTGAAATGGATCTGGTCGTTCAAACTTAACTGTGAATGATCTTTAGTTGCCCTGGTTATTTCTAAAGCTTCCAGATTGTTGAGAGTTCTGCCTTTATTATTATAATGCAGAAACTCAATATTCTCCTCGGCCTTGAACATGTGATTATTTGTTATTAAATGTTCAGCAAAGTTTGAATCTCCATTACACTTATTCCAATCTTTGATATGTTCTTTCACCCTGACTCTGAAATTTCTACCAGTTTGACCTACATAGGTTGCATTACAATCACCACATTTAAGCCTATATACCCCACTCCTATCGCATACATCAATTTTGTCTTTACTACAGCTAAATGGACTATTTAAAATCGGTTTAGTTCTAAATGCAACGTGAAACCCATTCTTTTTCAATTCTCTACCTATTCGAACAGAAACAAAGCCTAAATATGGAATTGTTACCCAAATCCTTTCCTCATTGTTCATCCCTACAAAGCTAGAATTGACTGAGATTCGTCTGTTAATTTTACTTAGCAACCTATCCACCATAATTTCCTCATACCTATTCGTTACAGCTATTTGTTTGATAGTGCTAATCTCCTTAACAAAATTGTCATGGTTCATAGGTATTGTTAACACCCTATGAATCATACTATTGAAAGCTGCTAGTTTGTGAGAGATGGGATGACAAGAATTATGAGGGATGATAACATCAGTATGAGTTGGTTTCCTAAAACTTGAGAATTCATCAAAGCCTGTACTATGATCTATTTTCAAATCAAGAAAATTCAATACACATTCATGTTCTACTTCTACAGTGAATTTGATCTTATGATGCAATTAATTTATGTAGGAAAGAAAATTGTCTAATTGTTATTACTTCCCTTCCATAAGCAAATTACGTCATCTACATACCTAAACCAGTAAACAATTTTATCTTTTAAAGGACTATTTTCAACAATCTTACCCTCTAATGGATAAATGGATAAATTAGAGGGTAAGATTGTTGAAAATAGTCCTTTCAAAGATAAAATTGTTTACTGGTTTAGGTATGTAGATGACGTAATTTGCTTATGGAAGGGAAGTAATAGACAATTTTCTTTCCTACATAAATTAATTGCATCATAAGATCAAATTCACTGAAGAAGTAGAAGGCAGAACTCTCAACATTCTGGAAGCTTTAGAAATAACTAGGGCAACTAAAGATCACAGTTAAGTTTGAACGACCTGATCCATTTCAATCAATACAATCCCACAAAACTAATTTTATCATAATTTGTTCTTCTTCTTCTTCTAGTGCGTCTCCTATCGGAGGTTCGCTATCAGCACAGCAATCCGGATTTTATTCACTGCCGCTCGAAACAAGTCTTTGCTGCTGCAGTCAAACCAATCCCTCAAATTTTTAAGCCAGGAAACACGTCGCCTTCTAACACTCCTTTTTCCGCTGATTTTTCCTTGAACTATAGTCTGCAACGTTATATATTTGTGGCTTCTCATTAGATGTCCAAGATACAGGAGTTTTCTCTTTTTTATAGTGTAAACAATTTCACATTGTTTCTTCATTTTCCCTAGAACTTCCATGTTCGTTACTCTATCCGTCCACGGTATCCGCCACATCCTGCGGTAGCACCACATCTCAAAGGCTTCCAACTTATCCATATGGCTCTTTTTGAGGGTCCATGATTCCATCCCATAAAAGAGAGTGGAAAAGACGTAACAGCGTAACATCCTCATTCTCAGTTCTATATTTATGTCCCGGCTTGTGAACAATTTTTTCATTTTTACAAATGTCGATCTGGCCATCTCAATCCTTGTTCTTATCTCTCCTGTCGAATCCCCACTCTCCTCCACCCACGTCCCCAGATATCTATACTTATGTACCCTCTCTATGACTGTACCCTCCACCATTAGGTTTGTCTGAATTTGTCTATTCAAGGCTTTCCTGACCACCATTAATTTGGTTTTCTTCAAATTCAATTTCAAACCATATTCACCACATCTGTCATGCAATTTTTGGATCAGTCTTTGCATATCCTCCATATTGCTTGTCAACAAGACAGTGTCATCAGCGTACCTTATATTATTTATGGCTTCTCCATTTATGATTATGCCCACCAACTCCTCCTCCAAAACTTCATTGAAGATAGCTTCGCTGTATACATTAAAAAGGAGTGGAGACAAAATACAGCCCTGTCTTACCCCTCGGCGGATCTCGATTTCCTCAGTCAATTGACTCTCTATTCTTGCAGCCGCCTTCTGACCCCAATAAAGATTGCTGATTATTTTTATATCGTCTGCATCAATGCCCTTGTTGACAAGCAACCTGTACATCACTCCATGCCTTACCTTGTCAAATGCCTTCTCAAAATCTATGAAACAGGCATAAACATCTTGATTCATGTCTAGGCATCTCTGGAAAAGCACATTAACCCCAAAGAGAGCCTCTCTTGTTCCAAGCCCTTCTCGAAACCCAAATTGGGTATTGCTTATCCCTTCCTCAAGTTTTCTATATATCCTTTTGTGTATAATTTTTAGAAACAACTTTAGGGTATGGCTCATAAGCGCAATAGATCTATAATCAGTGCACTCTCTTGGGTTAGGTTTCTTAGGAATGAGTACAAAAGTGGAGATCAACCATTGTGCGGGGATTTCTCCCTTCTCATAAATATAATTAAAGAGGTTCACAAGAATATCAATTACATCTTCATCAAAGAGTTTAATGATCTCTATGGGGATCTGATCTGGACCTGCACTTTTACCTTCTTTCATCACTTTTAGAGCACATTTCACTTCCGATCTCAATATCTTCAAATGAACTTCCCCTCTCTCTACAACTGGTCTTACTGGTCTTTCGTCTTGAAAGAGTTCTGAGAGATATGCTTTCCATCTTTTTAGTTTCTCCTTCACATCAGTTATAATACTCCCGTCCTTATTCTTTATTATATTTGTACTTGCTCTGTTTTTACTGCATCCAGCCAGTTCTTTAAATTTGTTAGTCAGATATTACTGTATTAGTTCATTCCGTTGTTTTCCTCATCTTTCCATATATTTTTACTCATATTTTGTATGTTACTGTACCTATTTATCGATCGTAAATTGTATTTTCTGTTTGATACGCCATTTTGTAATGTTTGAATGAACCGCTAATCGGGGAGGAGCTTGTCTAGGCCAGTGGCATACGTTCACGGTCATTGGCTCAAGCGTCGACCAATAGCGGTGCTTCACCGTTAGTATAAATACTGCTGCTCTGACCGTTAAGTTTTAGTTTACCAGAGATTGATAATGGTGTAGCAACCGAAACCGGTATCTCGATTTTCTAATAATCAGTGGTTTGACAACATCTTGTCTTTTCATTTATTTTAGATTACCACTACTACTTGGAAATTGTATGTTTCTTAATGGAAATTGTCTCAACTCTTCCATGCATCAGTTTTTTTATAGGAATGCAATGAAGAAGAGGAGAAATAATTGATAAAATCCAGTATTTGATAAATTTTGATTCTGTAATAGTCTAAGAAAGATATTTGAGCTAGTAAATTGATACTGAACTAGTAGATTAACTTATAGTCTAACGTTCTAATCGATTATTATTGATTGAGATGAGCTGGAGACTTAAATTGAAACTGTAAGTCATGGCTGGATGACTATTACGAGGGAGAAAGAAAGAAAGATGAATCATAGAATAATGTCTATCTCTTCAGTTGATGTTGATTGAGAAGAGCTGAAGACTAAGTGAAAACTGTTGTTCTGATCGACGAGTTTTCTAGTGCTGTCAAATTCCGCCAGAGGGGTCTGAGAGGTGTGACAGCAATAATGCACTCGCCTGCGGTGCCATAGCTCGTCGCATGTTTTGATTCGCTGTTTATCTATCCTACTTTCGCCTATGAGGCTCCTTTCCGCCAACTGTCCGTCACAAGTCGTTCATGGATGGGACGGACTGCCTGCAGAACGCTCGACTGCGTATCTACCTTGGAATAAGTGCCCCATGCTCTTTTCCCCCGGCGATGTTGGCTGCAACGAGCATTTATTAACAAGCTGTCTCCTCTTCATCAACATTTCTGGCCATCTCACGACATGCGCTCCTGACTTTGTTGTAATCCAAAACTCGCTGCAGCTGTTAACTCTCGGTATAAATGGACCAATCTTCTCCAGATGCGTTAGAACTACAGTAGTTCAAAATATCCGGATGAAGTGCCACTTCAACCGCTCACTCATGAAGGAAAAAGCACACGGCCAAATCCGTTCCGTTGTTGCTAGCTTCCCATTTCCATCAACTAATTTGTCACAGCTCAGTTTTCCTCACCGAATCATTTGGATTCCCAAGATCATCATTTCGCAGTCTATCGTGATACGTATATGCTGCAACTTACATGGAGTTATGACGTTCAATAACCCGAGGTAGGCCTATAAATAAAAAATCGTTGATACTTTACTCAATCAGATACACAACTTCTGGTTGTTTCTTGTTTCAATTCGAATTGATATATCAGTTCTTCCGATCGGTATATCTGATACAAGGAAATAAAAATTCGCACATGTCAGTCATGTGCGTCAATGGCAATCTATTGTTGTCACCTGGTATAATGTTTCCTTGTTTGGTCATGCCTGTTTCTGAAAAAGAAGAATATTTTCTATGTATCTTTCTGTGAATGCAATTATAATGAATTTTTTTCTAAAGATATTTTTACTAGGATATTTTGTGAATGAATGATTATTGAAAATACTATATTGATATTTGATAAAAAAAAATTGAAAAATGTTTTCTCTCTATCAGCTAAATTCCTACTCCAAGAATTATCAGCCGGCATAATTCTTGAAAATATTTAGTTCATCAATTTTCCATTAGTAGATAATCTAATGATAGCAGATTGATCCATTCATCTTTTGCATGAAAAGTACTAGATTTAGATTCTATACATCGATTCTAGGGGGAAAAATTGTCGTGGTGTAGATAGATGAGTAGGAGATGAAGCATGGTATAAATTCATGAGAAGAATGCATATTTATTTATGAGCTAATTTGAATATCAACTCTCTTCTTGGAAGTATTAGAAGATTGGATACTGCTGGGAGAGCAGCGTACCTGTTCTACTGTATAAAGTAGAAGGGCTACTGGATGTTTGAATCTTTCCTCATTTATCAAGGGCCTGAATCGGATCTGTCTAGGAGATGCAAGAAAAGCGAAAGGTGTCTGCAGGCCAGAGCTCAGTTTCTTTCACAGTCGCTATGCAAATTCGCCGAGAGAAAAATGTGCTGAACGTTCATTGTGTGTTTCCCTTTCCTTCGCTAAGCCCTATCCTGGCACCTTGTCTTTTACCAGGGAAGTCCCTTGCTTTTCTTTGGGAAAACCGTTTTTATAATAATAAGAGAGCCGTCTTCATTCCGGCGAAATTTTACTCAGCTGATAATCCGCTGGATGTCACTAACAGATGGAATAAGTTATCTGGCTTCCCTTCATCATTATTATCTTTCTTTGTGACATTCGCTCTTTCTTATACTCTCCAGCTTCAACTACATGTTCATCACCTATACCTCTCATTCAATCCATTTAATTTTTTCATTCCTCTCATGAAATCGTTTTGTAACTTCAATATTTTTCAACCGTATACAAGAAATCCTGAGATAATTGAAAAAAGACTTGAACCCGAAAGAGTCTTTTCAGAGATCACCTTTCTATTGAAAGCAGGTAAGCGAGGTTTTTTAAAAAGCTAAATCAAAATTACGATCAGTTTTCATTATGATCATTGTTATTAAAAAACTACTGTTCATAAAGATTTCTTAAATACTGCGTTCCATGATTTTTTAGTAAGCCAGGTGTTAGTTTAAATCAAACCCAATAATTCATCGTACTAAACTTGGAATATGGAGTACAAATCAATTTCAAAGTTTGAAGGAATAGCCTATGTTTTTTGAAATGACGTGGATTATTGTAATTCAGAAATAATTATTATCATTGATTCATAGAATATCAAAATCTGAGAGTTCTGGATCAATCTCACCATGCATTGTAGATGATTAGTAGACAGAGAATAGTTACAGTTGCATTTAGTTTCGGTATTTGCATTGCAAAAGCTGATGACATGTTTGGAACTGATTAGGTCAGTCATTTAGGATGATTAGGTCTTCATTGAATTATCTACGACTCTATATTTTGGGAAACTATTTTAATAAAAAGTGAGGACTCAAATCCATTAGAAATAGAGGTGAAAAATCATAGGAAGGTTTTCTTCTTGTCATAGCATTATTTATATCTAATATTCAGAAGGTAATAAAAAAGAAAACATCTCAAGTAACGTGAACTATGTCATGAATTAGAAAAGATGATCAATTTTAGATTATTCTCCCCCACATAGTAGAGGGCATCATAATAATCAGAAACACATGGAATATTCATTAGAATTGGAGTGCATAACATCATAACAAACAAACAATTAGTTTGATTTTCAAGTTGATTCAATATTTCATTCATGATACTGTTTTTTTATAATCATCTCAACTTAGTATAAATCACCCAGGTCCAGGTAGTATTCAAGGTTTCCAGTTCTCACGTACTAAACATTGAGCATACAGAACGAACAACAATAATATTTGTCACTTTGCAGGACCACAAACAATTTCAGACAGTGTACAGGTGTCTTGACAATAATGCAGGTAATAGACTACATGACGGAATAGTTATACATGAGGCCAAGTTGGTGTGGCAGTGTCGATGTGTGTCTTCGTGTGTGCGTGTTTTCAGGTATGGAGAAGATATGTATATATGGGATGCATATATGCACACACACGTGAAGTTGCTTGAAGTGGCGAGTTGTCATTCGCGTACCGAGAGTGTACTCGTAGACACAATCAGGCGACCTATTAAACACTATCAAGCACTGTATCATATTCCACCGGGCAGTTGAATGTAGACAGGCTGCTGGTGAACAGTTTTCGAGCAAAACGAGAGCGCATCTGTGCGTGGAAACAGTCACACCAATAGTTTAGACAAACATTATGTATCTCAATTTGGTCGAATGTTTCTCCCATACGTAGTGCACGGTATACACGTCACGCTCGTGTCACCAGGTGTATGTAATAAAGCCCTAATTTCCAGCAAATCACAACGCGTGTTACTTCAATCACGCCAATGACTCGGCCATTACAACTAGCTACTGCGTTGCAAAGCAGTTGATTCTGGAAAGAAACACTGATTTATGGCAATCATAGGTCTACTCATAAGAGACGTGGACACAATGTGGAGTTGAATAATGATAGATGCGCACATTCAACTCTGTAACACAAATCTCATCTTCAAAACGTTGGATGATTTACATGCAAGTGCACCTTGTTTTATTGAGTGCACCATCGCTTATCACGCTAATGGCGTTGTGTAATCGTGTGATGATTTGATAATTCAACGGACAACTTTCAAATAAGATTGATACTATAATAATAAATTATTCTTATTTATTACGTAACTACTTCATTGTAGTTCCTGAAATAAAAAAAACTTCAGGGTCCTAACTCCTGAGATGCTTGCCTATGCAACAATTCTACATTCACTGTAAGAATACAATCATATAGCTCAGTCGAGAAAAATATCGTTCATAGATCGGATTGATGAATTTATCAAGCTTATTATAATAAAATAATAATATATATTATCATCATAAATATTATAATAGAACAATTTTTTTTTTCAAATGAGCAATTAAGATGAAGCCCATGCATAGGCCTAACTGAGTTTCACCAACCATAGCTTGACTATCATTAATACACTAATATGAGCTTTCTTCTTATTTGAATTTACCAGAAGAAAATCAGACTACAACTACTTTACTACTTGGACTTTTTGATCTATTACATTGAATATTGCAAAAAAACTACAAAAAAGCAATCAAATTAACCTATTAAATCAAACTCCCTATTGGCCTGGTCACGATTTAATGGAATATTTTTTATTTCAAATTAATATATCGACCATTGTTGTTGATGTCTTAGGCAGAACCTTCGAGTTCTGTAATTGGCTGATGAATGTGGTTCACCAAGAGTCTCCCACCATGGAGTCAGTCCACGCCATGGTCAGTTTTTTTCTTAAAATTCAAACCAGATTCAAGCTGCAATGCAAAACGCAAATCACCTGACTGCTATGTATTCAGCAAAAAGTAAACTGCAGGACATTTTATATGCGCATAATAATTATTGTCCCCATGCACCACTAATGCAATTCCAGAAGAAAACTGGAGACAGAGACTCGCTGCTGCAAGACAGGAAAGCGTCGTTGATGCAATAAGTGAAGAAATAGGTACTATACAACATACAACCGACCTCTAAATGTATAGATATACGATTGAGTCATCTCAATGAAACGAAGCGAATGGTGCGTGGGATAAAGTTGGTTTTAATTACGTGAAACTATGATAAAATCAATGGCAATGAAGTATCTATTTTGAAATAAGCAGGTCAAACAGCACATCATGTTGTTGTTTTTTATTACTATTACATTCATTATCTGAAACATTAGTACTCAAAAATGAGATATTAAATTATTTTGAATGCTTATACTAAATAAGTCCAATATGGACATTCAATATTTAATTATATTTAATTGGGTGGCTCGTTGGAGGAGTGATAAAGCGCCGGTCTGATAACCAGGTGGACCCTGGTTCGAATCCCAAGCGGATACGACCACCCCGTCTTTCGGAGGAGACGATAAGCCGTCGGTCCCGACTACCAAAAAAGTAGTCGTCATCCATTTCATTACCCACGCACAAGCCTATGAGCTTATGTGGGCTTCACCCTTATAAACAACAACAAACAACAAATTCACTTTCTTTCAATTTATTTGTTCCTTGAAATATTATATTCGATGAGTCTTGGAAGGTTGTTTTGATACGATTGTTAAATGATTCACGTCATTCATCAGCCGTGAGGTGATACATTTTCCGAATATAAATAAAATGAAACTCTTCAGGTCTTCAGTTACTTCGTCAATAATAGTAACATTAAAAAAAAAATACGAAATTTCTATTGCTTTTTCAATTCAGTGAAATGAATTTTAAACGGTGGTAAAAATTTCTTCCCGGCATCATTGTTGGAAGTCAAAGCACTGTAACCAAATTTAGCATTTTCCCAGATTCAGATGGTATTCTCACCAACAACTCTATTATAATTTGCTTGTTAGCCGTCTGTGCCTGCATAGTGAAACCATATTAGGTTTACTTACTTGTGTCTAGAATATTGTAGGGTGAGTGTTCTTTAAAATTTAAATTGAACGCTGTCAATCTCTTTTCTCGGCTAATAATACGTTGAATATTTCAAATGATTCTACTTTGGATTTTCTGTAACTAAGGAGCTAGCTAACAAGACTGACTGGTTATAATTGTGACATGCACTTTGATTTGTAAGCCATTTCAACATGACAGCTGCATTTCAACTGTAAAAATTATATAAATAATACAACAGTACATAAGTTACAAATAATAATCTGCCAATTACGAATCGAATTGATGAATATCCAGGTAAACTGATTGACAGAGCTTTAATGGTCACTAACAGTATTCCCAACAAGGATATGGGAAATAAAACCTGCAACAAATTGACAAGTTTGCTGGTGGAAAGGTGGTATAGTAGCCGATTATCTATTCGCTATCTATATTCTATTTCCGTTTCTCTGTTCATTCAATCGCAAGAAATGAGGAATTGTACAGAGCCTATTGTAGATTATAATTATACTTAATAGTAATTTAGTAAATTTCGATCCATAAGACTGACTAATATGTCTTTCATTGAATTTTTTATAACCAATTTTCCATGTATGAATATAAGACTCCTTTATCAATTCACACGAATTAGCCTCTCGAAGATAAGTTATATATTAAATCACATGGGATTTTGAAAAAATTATTCGAATTTATTCATTCATAGGTTTAATTTAAATTTAATAAAATACAATTAAAAATGTATAAGTGAGTTCAAATCAAATAGAATCCGGAATAAAAACTGTACCGAAAGAACCGTAGAATAAGAATAGATTTGAAAACTTTAATAGGTTCTTAACGGATTATGTACTGCTATTGATGACAAATTATTGAAATGTTATTGGACTGGATAGCTCTAGCTGAACCATTACTTAGCACATCACCTCAGTCTCATCATCGGTTGATATGAAGTGGGAATTATCTTATTGTTTGAAGAACGAAGCTTTCAATAACCTACCTTTCCCAAAAATGGTAACATGTATAATCAATTTAATTGTGTGAATGTGGGATCGGATCGGTCACCATCCAAACACGGGACGTAGAGCCGAAGAGTCTGCCGTGGAAGAAAACTCCTGTGCAGAGGAAAGCTCAGAAAATTAAAGATGACAGAAAAAGGTAGTAAAGTGAAGTAGATTGTGTTGTACAGTCGCAAGGGAAGCTATTAAACGAAGCCAGTAAAAAATCCCTTTGTAAACTAAGGGCAGTAGGTGGGCGGCAATAGTAATTATTTCTAAGGATACCCGCCAAGACTGGGTGGGAGAGAAAACAAAAAACCTCAACCGGAATATGCATTTTCATTGCAACGATAAAAAGAAGAGGAAATCGGAAGGAACAAGCGAGAATAATGAAAGGAAGTGAAGAAAAAGGAGAAGCGTGTCTAAATATTTGTTCTGATGGAGAGTGGGCAATTAAGGTGGTGTAAGCAACCCTTTCGTTCACGTCTGTTTGCCGTCGCCTTACGTTTTAATTGCCAACCCGAAAAATGAAAGCTTGCGATTGTATTGGCCAATATCTTTGTTACTTGAATTTCTCAATATTGTTGTGATGCTGTGTTGATGATTATTATTGTGAATTTACTATTGATTTATTGTTTTCGATTGATTGTATTGGACAATATCAACGTAGCTCGAATTTTCCAATATTTTTTAAATACAGCACTGTGATTATGATTATTATTATGAATCTATAACTGATTAATTATTCTAATACTTTTAATAGTGTTACTGTTGTCTTGATTTAAGTATAATGCAGTTCTCTCCATCAACTGGTGAGTATTGACCAACTCAATCAATTTTATAATATGAGTAGAAAATAATGCTAAATGCACTCCAATACTTGACAGTTGTCATGTTGTCAATCACTATAGGGATTGATAGTCCAAGTAGATCAGATGAGGAAGCAAAAGTTTTCAACACTCAAGCCGAGATCTAGGGAATCTCAATCTGCTCTAGTGAATGTTCCAACTTCTTTGCTGGGAAACATAACAACTCGATGAATTTTTTCTATTGTTATCATTTTCAAATTTCACCTACCATATGTAAACATCCCATGGAGAAGAACACTCGTTGAATTATTTTTTCACATCCATGAACTTTTTTCTTCTACCTAACGGAGATTGAGCGAGTATTGTTCGAAACTTACTATATTGTTACAGGATGAAAACTATTCATTTTATAATAAATTTGTAATTGAGAATAAGGACACTCCGTATCTCATTCCTGAAGTGGAGCTTGTTTATTTCAAGCTCAGCTCGACGCTTATACCAATTAGCCTTCTGTATTTCCATCTCACTCTCATATTTATGTTGCAGCTTTTGGAAAATATTAATATTACTTCTGGAATTTATTTCCTCTCCTTGGTTAATGTGACCACAACTTTTGTTGAGAGGTTTATAAAATATGTATGATTACGCCTAATTTAATGCTCCTATACTTACACTCCACATAAGCAATGTGTAAGTGGGACATTTTGAGTTTTTTAAATGAGTAAAATTTAATTCATTATTATTTTCTATTCAAATTTTCACTATCTAAATCAATTCCATTTTGAGTAATCTTATTATTTTTACAGATCTTTCCTGCCCTACAAAATACAGAGCACTGAAATAACTTCAAGAAATTTTTACAATAATTATTGGAAGAAATATATTGTTACTTTGTCGGAATGACTTTTAATTTCTGAACATTTATGTAAGGATTACGTTCTATTCCATTCCAAAACTGAATGCTCCCACTTCTTCTTCGATCATTTCTATTGCTTCCACTACGATTCATTTTTTTATTGTTACGATTGCGACTTAATAGCAAGTATTTTAAGCAAAAGTGATGATGAGTGAGTGAATGATGATGTATACATGGTGAATCAAAGACAATGAAAGTCTTCATTACAATTTTCACTTTAAGAAATTTTGAAGAACTGTACTATTCATACACGATCAACAATCGGACAGTATTTGAAAACTTTAAAAATCACACTTGAAGTTCGAATATAGATAAGATAGGCTGCGATAAGAAAGGCTGCGATAAGAAAGGCTTCGAATTTGCGAAATTAACATGATTATTTTCCATGTGGGCTAAACTCAATTGTGATGAGTGGAGGCTAACTAGCTTGGAGCGCGCCAATTTTTCAGTTTACTTTTGCAATTAGTGAGCCCGTTTTTCCTTCCATTTGTCTAATGCCTTGGCTCCAGGCCTTGGCGAGCGACGTCAAAAGATATTACCTCCTCATTTTATTCCAACTCCTCAGCGCGCTCCACTCATTCAGTGAGTGAGGCACCTCGCCTAACAGTCCCACGCCCTCGCCCAGGAGTAAAAAAGAGAATGGTTTCCCTTCTATAGTTAACCCTTCCAAATCGTCTCCCCAATCTCAGGCTCGTATTCCATTGTTATCCCTAGAACTCAGATCCAGAAGTAATTATAAAAACCTCCTCAAATCAGAATCAATTTTTGGCCAGAGGAAATTAGTGATGACTAATCGTGATGGCCTATTTTGGTATATTAAAAAATGAACAAAATAGAATATAACAGCTTTTTCATAGGCTAGAAAATCTCTTTGACAAATACTATCAATATTACTCGTATGAGAAATGTTTGTAAAGCCGACCAACAATAGAATTAATCTTATTGTTGACTGATAAATAATGTATTGCTAAATCAATTCAGATGAACAAGAGAGATTTGATTCGAGATCAAAATTAAGTGAAATAATGAAGATTATAATAATGAGTTAGCTCATCACGAATGAAGATTTCCATAAATCTTGGTGTATCATAAAATTTTTCAATTAACATGTTAATAGCAGGAATGGGTTGGAATTAATAATGTTATGTTTCTTCCCAAAACAGTTAGAATAGCAGTAGCATAATTTTTTGAATGAGGTCTTGAAATTATTGTTCTCTTATTTTCTCCTAAAAAACAAAATTAATTTCGATTGCAATAGTTATAATAGAACGACAGAGTGAAATAGATTCATTTAGAATGATTTTCTCAATATCCTCTTCATTCTCACATCAATATTCTACTAATACGAATTATGCAATTAATATAAATTTCTTTAATTTTCCAACATTTTTTCGAAACACTAGAAAACCCCCAATTAGGAACAACGATGATAAAGAAAATTTGTAATAATTCTTCTATCCTGGGAGACTTGAAAAAATCTGTCTTTTTTCATCAAAATTTGACTTATTTTCCCAATTTCAGTAAATTAAAATTTAAGTATTTGGGTTGAAAATGCCGCTTCAAATAAAACTGAAGCTAGGCTAGAGTTGTCTACGAACAGGCTTTGATTTTGGTCTAGGCCGTTTAGCATAACATAACAATGGAAGCAAGCCTATGAAGGGGAGGATTAGATAAACGCATGCGCAAGAGCATACCAGGCCCCACCCACTAATCCTTCACTCGATCAAAATTCGATTTTTCCGCAACATTTGAGCTAGAACGTTTTCCATGCTATTGGCAAATCTCAACCCCTATTTTGCACTCACTATCAAGATTCGATATATTGGTGGACAAAACGAGTTATTCATGCTGATTCGATTTGGTCCAGTATAATCCTAATCATAATGGAAACCATAAAACATAACAACATAATCCTACATCAAGCTCTGTTATTAAAGCAGATTGTTATTAAAGATCCTCTTTCAATAGAGAAAATCATAATTATATATTTCATAATCCAGAAAGTAATTTCGCCAAAAAAGTAGTTCACACCAAGTGTCTCAAAAACAGTTTCCTGATAAGTTTGCAATTAGAAATGAGTACTTCTGCAATATAGTTCAAGAACTATATACTTAATAATTGCACATGAAAATAATTGCCTGCGTTTTATTGTTGAACGAAAGTTATTAGAGAGGGAAGAATAATAGGCTATTTCTACTTCAATGAACAGGGTAGAAATTTTTGCACTTCAATAATGATTCTCTAATATTTATCATATTATTGCTGGATAAGAGAAAAAAGGGATTACTGTCTGATTTAATATCTTATTTTCATTGAAAGATATGCTGTCAATAACTATGAAGAAGGGACTTATTTGCAGGCCTGTTCTCGCTAAAGATGTCTATATCACACTGAATTGTGCTAGTTGAATATTATAAGCTGTTTATTATAATTCGAGATGGGAACGTGATCGCTAAATGATAAGTAAGGTGAATCATACAACAATTGTGCTTGCAAGTGAGATATTAATTTGATCAACAAAATGAGAAGCTCGAGACCCTGATTCAGGGCACGCCACCTTCAAGAGCCCCCAGCTTACCGTCTTACCAACTCACCTCACATACGGATTCAGGAATTGAAATTGAACGGAATTTAACTGTTGAGTTGATATCACTATGAGTCCTTTATCGATTCATGTATCAGTCTCATGACTAGATATATGTATAGAATATAAAAAGATTATAAGAGGTACTTACTTGGGATAAGTAACTTGGAGGGTTTTTGGATTCATAAAAAATGGATTATACTGTAGAACACATTTTTTGAAAATATTAGAATGAACATTTCTTTCATTTTTTTAAAAATTAGAATGAACATTTCTTTCGCACAAAAGTGATAATTTAACGAAGATTTCTCAATTAATGTTCAACTTTTTCACAATCACACATCATTCAGTGGACGCCATTGCTAAATTATTCAATTACAAGTTTGTATCACACACTGTAATTAATTTCTGATGTGTGCTTCCTTGAGCAACCATCATTTATAATAGTTTTATCAGATAAATTGAACATACAGTTCTATTAGTAACTTGGAATTGACATGACATAAATTTGAACTGTGGATTAAATAATAGTCGAGTAGAACAAATTGAAATTAAGATAACAGAGCGTTACACGCTGGAGGTTGACAGTGGGCAGGGTGTGGAAACGGTAATGTGGAATTATTGAAGTGGCACAAGCGTGATGCAGCACTAACAAAGGCACACGTTCAAGAACAAGACGTAGCCAAGCCAGCAACATGAAGGAGTCTAGGCGTGAATGCAACAAAGTGAGTGTTTGTTTTGTTATCGTTGTGCATATCCAGCCGCATGAACAAGTAAGGGGGTGGCTAATATATCATTTTAAGAATAATGGGCTAACAACATCGACTGAGACAGAGCAGAGAAAAAAGACGAGAGCAGAGCAAGGCGACTCAGACTTGTCTCTTGTGAGGTAGGTGGGTGGGGGACGGAGATAGGTGGAGAGAAAGATTTCACGAGAGAAAGGCCAACCAACGAAGGACTTGCGTTTTTGTGCAGTAGTTTCAGCGAAATATCTTTCACAGAGTTATCAAAGTTATCAAATAAAACTTTTCGAGGCATGGCCAGGGAGAGGCAAGCAGTTGAGCTGAAGAGAAAACAACGGAGGTAGATTCTAAAAAACAAAACCTTTTCCCGGGAAACAAGTTGTTGCTCTCCCGCAACATGGAAAGCGGCAGAAAAGGTTAGAAAATTTTCCACGGCTCTTTTCTCTTCCACCTCTACTCAACCCAGTATTTTTTGTTATTTATTACGAGTTGTTGGACCTAAACAGGGGCCTTGTGTAACTTTTATCGTCGACATTTTTATGAAGCTTGGGGTTAGCGCCATTCGTCTTGTGGTCGCGCCGTCCGCCCTTCTGCCGTTTTTAAAACAATGCGCCAACCTTTTATCTA